>CM074728.1:91129352-91629352 GCA_037306005.1 Rhinophrynus dorsalis | reverse complement strand
ATGGGAGGGCTTCCAACTGCTGCCATTCTACACCTTCCCATCATCCAGCTGGAGGGACATGATGGTAGATGTAGTGGAAATTTCACCATACTTAAAGTCTCCCTGCAATATTTAGGCAGATGGCGACTAGTTAATAATGGTTATCCTACCACTCAGAACGAGCCGGTTCTGAAGAAATCCAAACAGCATTGGTTTACAGCAGGGAGAGCTTGTCAAACTAACCTCATAGAAGTTTTTGACTAAAATAATAGACCAAGGGGGAGGAGTAGATATAGCTTATCTAAATTTCAGTAAATCATTTGACACACTGTCCCTTATAGAAGACTCATTAATAAATTGTAGTGTCTGGGTCTGGATGCAAGATTAGTTAAATGGATAAGGCAATGGCGGAGTGACGGGAGACAGAGGGTGGTAGTCAATGGAGAATATTCGGATGAAAG
The DNA here is from genome assembly GCA_037306005.1 of Rhinophrynus dorsalis. NCBI lineage: Eukaryota > Metazoa > Chordata > Amphibia > Anura > Rhinophrynidae > Rhinophrynus > Rhinophrynus dorsalis. Next base: position 91,628,912 of record CM074728.1, on the reverse strand, counting down.
GAGTGTTACTTGTGGGGTACCTCAGGGATCTGTACTGGGATCCATTTTTTTTTAATATTTTTTTCTCTGTCATCCAATACAGGTAACTGGGTAGGGGATCTGCCCCTTTAACTAGACAGGAACAATGCTAAAAGTGAATGCAGGGGGTGGAGCCTACCTCCCCTCCTTGGCTGCAGCTAGCCAGTCAGCTCCATTAAGATTTGTTCCTTGGTGAAGACACAGGCAAGAGAACAGTTCTGCTATAGTTTTAGCTAATTTTTTTTTTTCAGTAAGATACGGAATACCACCATTAGGCGGATTACCATCACTGACAATGCCCTTAGATGTGGCTAGCTCAGTATCCAGGTGCTTTTTGCGGACCTTAAGCCCTGGGGGGAAATCTTGGGTTCAAGTTTTTTCCTCAGGAGTTGCCCACCGAAGCTGCTTCTTAATACATGGTAATCTGAAGACAGAAGATCTGCAGGAAAGGTGAGCAAACATTTCAGTGCTGCAGGTCTACATGTCCCAAAGTGCCCTTCCGCACAGGGGTTTTTCATTTGGAGTTCCTGTTGCACACTCCTGCACTCATTGGGTTTATCTGTATGTCTGTTAGGTGTTTTGGAGCAAGTTTCTGTGGTAACTTAACCCTTTAGCTGCTGGTTTTGCACCTTTTGGGGGTTTACTGGCCCTTTCCCTACTGGCTTCAGTGTTTTTTGGGTCTGGTAACATGTTCTAGTGATGTTTCATGTAATTTTAATTCACAGTTCCAACTTTGCAAAATTTGTGCGCACTTTACTGCATAGACGCCATTGCTCAATTCACTTCTATGGAACGGTACAGTTTGAGACATATCTCTGCAACCGCTCAAATTAGTGACTTGAGAGATGGCTCATTTTAATTGTTTGCCCTTGCTCTGTCATCCGGTTAACGTTTTATGTGTGTTGGGGGGCACTGGGGGCTTCGTGCACTGTTGGGGTACCTTTTCTGGGAAAACTACATTTCCCATGAGCGCTTGCTTCGCGCCCTCGTTTCTGATTGGCTCCCGCCACAGCAGCCATTTTGTACATTTTCCTGAACGAGTATCCTATGCAGGGCTTGGACTCTCCTCCTTTCCTCTGCAGATTAACCCTTCGCCTGCCAGATAAGTGCATTTTAGCAATTTCTGGGGTGAAATTTTAATCTTAGACACTGTATTTGGGTGATTCCTTATACTTTATACGTTTTGACACTGTGAGAATGTCTAATCCATTAGAGCTTGGGGCCAGGCCTAAGACTAAGGACGCTGGGGTCTCTGTGTTCCCTATTGCACATTGCTCCTCATGTCATTCAGGGTTACCTAGAGAATTCTCAGGTCATTTATGCCCATCATGTTCTGATGCCCCTGAGAGTCTCACAGGGACCTCCAGCCATGCATTAGAGCCAGTTTGGGTGCATGAGCTCAAGGCTGCTACTAGAGACCTCCGGTCTACATTGCAAGTCTTTCCATCCCAGTTACAGGATGTCTTCCACTCCTGGTAGACCCCTTCTTCCGTCAGATCTTCCCTGCCGAAACTGCAGGGAGTACCTGATGTATCAGATTCCTCTGAGGAGGAACTGTTGGTGGATTCGGACGGTGAGGAATGTTCTGCTGTGGGCTTCTCTCAGTTTTTTGGGGACCCCTTTGAGGCAGAGTCTGGCCCCTCTGCTGAGGGCTTGATCAGAGCCTTCTCAACTACCTTAAACATTCCCTTAGTTCAGGAGTTTTCTTTGGATCCCTCTGATGTATTTCAGGAGCCTAAAAAGCCCTATACTTGTTTTTCCACCTAACACCACTCTTGACCGCCTTGTGTCTGAGTGGAAGTCTCCGGACAGGAAACCTTCGGTTTCCAAGAAATTTGCCAAGCTTTACCCCTTCTCTGAGGCGGCGCTTGCTCAGTGGGTTCATCCCCCCCTCAGAGTGGATGCTCCTGTCTCCAGGCTATTTAAGTCCACTGCCTTGCCAGTTTCTGATGCTTCTGCTCTGAAATACTGTACTGACAAGAAACTTGTGGTCTTTCTCAAGTCCATTTTTGCCACTGCTGGTACTGCCATGCGTCCAGCTTTCGCTGCGGCATGGGTGAACCGGGCCATTGCGGTCTGGACTGAACAGCTCACCCTGGCTGTCCGTCAGGGTGCTCCTACTTCTGATATGTTGCGGCTTCTTGCCAACATTTCTGAGGCCTAGCACTATGTTTCTGTTGCCTTATTTGATGCCATCCGTTTGGTGACAAGGGTTTCCACCATGACTGTGGTTGCCAGATGAGCTCTATGGCTCAAGATGTGGTCTGCTGACACTGCTTCCAGGAAAGCTATGCTCTCATTGCCTTTTCAAGGCACCTCTATGTTTGGGCCAGATCTTAAGGATCTGATTAGTGAGGCCACAGGGGGCAAGAGTACCCTTCTGCCTATGGTCCCCAGGAGGAAGACTCCTCTTAAGCGTAACTGGTTTTTCGTTCCTTCCAGACGGAGACACGTCTGGAGAACCAGGCAGTTCCCTCAGCTCTGGGTTCCTCCTCCAAGCCCAAACAGCTATGGAAGCCCAAGGTCTCTTCCAAGCCTTCTTCGGCATGACTCGCCGAACCCAGGTCCCCACTCGGCTGTGGGTGGCTGTCTGCGTCACTACAACAGCATCTGGGAGGATTCAGTGGCAGACCCGTGGGTTTTACAGATAGTAGCAGAAGGGTACAGGATCCGATTTTGCCTCTCTTCCTTCCTTTCATTTTTTCCCCCTCTTATACGCCTCAGATCGTAGAGAAACACCGTCTGGTGCTATCCAGCCTTCTGGACAAGGATGTTCTGGAACCTGTTCCAATTCGGGACAGAGGTATGGGTTTTTACTCAAAACTCTTTGTGGTCTCCAAGAAGGAAGGCGGCTGTCATCCCATTTTGGATTTGAAGGATCTCAATTCCTTTGTTATCAAGGCTCATTATTGCCAGGAATCCCTAAGGACGGTGATTGCTTTTATGTCCACGGGGGAATTCCTTGCTTCTCTGGATCTTCAGGACACGTATTTACACATCGCCATTCATCCAGACAGCCGGCAGTATCTTAGATTTGCCTGCGACTGAGGGCACTTTCAGTTTTCAGCTCTTCCCTTTGGTCTGACTACAGCTCCTCAAGTTTTCAACCGTTTCCTGGGAGCTTTGGTATCCGTCCTCCATCAGGATGGCATCAGAGTTACTCCATACATGGACGATTTGCTTCTGAAAGCCCCTTCTGCAGAACTTCATCAGCAGGTTCAGGACTGCGTTCATTCTCACCCATCACGGCTAGATCATCAACATGGACAAGTCAGATCTTGTCCCATCCCAGCGTCTGGGCTTCCTGGGCCTTCTCTTGGACACTTAGCAGCACATGCTGTTTCTCATGGACGAGGTGGCTCACCAGATCGCCCACAGGGTTTCTGCTGTTGTGGCTCACGATCCAGTTCCAGCCAAGACGCTACCCTCTTTAGTGGGGAAATTCGTCTCCACCATAGAAGCGGTCCCATTTGCCATGGCTCACACCAGGGAATTCCAGAGGTTTGTGATCCAGGTGTGCAGGGATCAGCTGGACCTTCTGAAGACATCCGTATCCCTCCCTTCATGTGGAGCTGAGTTTGTCTTGGTGGCTCGACCTCTCCAATCTGCTGGAGGGCAAGTCTTTCCTGGTATCCTTCTGGACCACGGTGACGACAGATGCCAGCCTTTCCGGCTGGAGAGTGGTCCTGGGTCCCCTGAGTGCTCAGGGTCGGTGGTCTTAGGAGGAATCTCTCCTTCCCATCAACGCGTTGGAGCTTCGGGCAATATTTCATGCCCTTCATCATTGGACACCCCAGCTGGTAGAATACCCAGTCCGGGTCCAATCCGACACTGCCACAGCCGTGGCTTACATCAACAAGCAGGGCTGAACAAGAAGTCTCGCCGCTTGGTTAGAGGTCAAGGCTATTTTGTCTTGGGCAGAAGAACATCTTCCTGCCATATCCGCAGTGCACATTCCTGGCATAGAAAACGTCATGGCAGACTTCCTCAGTCGACACACGGTGGCAGCGGAAAGTGGGAACTGCACCCAGAAGTGTTCACCCTCATTGTTCAGAAGTGGGGTCTTCCTTACATTGACCTGATGGCAACAAGACACAATTGGAAGGTTCCGAGATTCTTCTCTCGCTGGAGGGATCCTCTAGCGGTAGATGCGATGTCCATTCCTTGGTTATTCCCTCTGGTCTACATCTTTCCTTCCCTCCCAATGTTGCACAGGGTGTTAGGGAAATGGAAACTGGAGAGCTGTCCAGTCATTCTGATTGTTCCATACTGGCCTCGACAGGCTTGGATTCCGGAGCTTCTGGATCTATCAGTGGCGGAGCCATTCCAGCTCCCTTACCGTCCGGATCTTCTTCTACAGGGTTACCTGTGGAAGGAGGATGTTCACCGTCTAGCTTTGACAGCTTGGAAAGTGAATCCTCAATATTGAAGATGAAAGGTTTTTTTAGTTGTGGTGGCTACTATGCTCAGTGCCCGCAAACCTGTTTCTTCTAAGGCCTGCCATTGTGTCTGGTCGACCTTTCTGTCTTGGTGTGCTGATAGGGACCTTTTTCAGGATTTTGATCTTCCTACGGTCCTGGCTTTCTTGCAGGATGGTGTGGATAAGGGCCTCTGTTTGAGTTTCCTTAAGGTGCAGACTTCTACTCTCTCTGTTTTCTTTCAGAGGCACATTGCTATTCTTCCTGATGTCAAGGTTTTCTTCCAGGTCGTTGCTCATACTCATCCTGCTTTTAAAACTCCTGCTCCTCAGTGTGATCTTAACTTAGTTCTGGGCGTCCTTCAGCGCCCTCCCTTTGAGCCCTTGGCTACTATTCCTCTACGCCTGCTGCTGTGGAAAATGGCCTTTCTCCTGGCGATCATGTCTGTTTGCCCTGTCGTGGAGTTACAGGCTCTTTCTTGTAGACCACCCCTTTTGGGGTTTTACAAAGACAAGGCGGTACTTTGCAGGAGTTTCTCCCGAAGGTGGTCTCTGAGTTCCACGTTAACGGGAATTGTGGTGCCTTCTTTCTGTCCTGACCCTACCTCTGACAAGGAGAGGGATCTCCACTTGATAGATGTGGTGCGTTGTCTCAAGTTTTATGTACATCGCACTGAGTCCATTAGACAGTCTGACGTGCTGCTCATCATTCCTGAGGCCCCCAGGGTAGTGAGATCTGCATCCAAGTGACTATTGCGTCTTGGATCAAGTCCACTATTCATAAGGCTTACGAGCAAAGGAAGAAGCCTGTTCCCTTTCGGGTCACGGCTCCTTCTACTAGATCTATTGGGGCTTCTTGGGCTTACAAGAATCAGGCCTCTGCTGATCAGTTATGCAAGGCTGACACTTGGTCATCTGTGCACACCTTTTCGAAGCACTACCGTGTTGATGTGCTGGCATCAGTTGACGCCAGTTTTGGGAGGAAGATCTGGAGGCAGTCTTGCCTGTCTAGGATCTTCTTCAGTTCTTTGGTGCTTCCTTCACTTTTGAGCCCTGTTGGTTCTAGTTCATTGTGCTGTGTAACAGTTCCTGGGTAGGTGTTACCCATGTTCAGTGTCCGTTGACACTTCATTTGTTTTGTTGAGCTATCTCTGATGGTTCATATCTGCACTGGTGACTTTGGGGGCCTTGCGCCTGGTCCTTGCCTTACTTCCCGCCTCTGGGAAACTCATTGGTTGGACATCCCAAAGTTACCAATAACCTGTATTGGACAACAGAGAAAAGAGGATTTTAGTCTTACCTGTTAAATCCTTTTCTCTTAGTCCATACAGGTTACTGGTCTTCCACCCTGTCAGGGGACCATGCTTGGCTCTCCTGTGGCAGACTGTGGGGGTCCTTCAGGGTCATGCTCACAGGAGTCTTCTTTCCCTTCTATCTAGTCAATAGTTAGTGTCTCAAATCTTACTGGAGCTGATTGGCTAGCTGCAGCCATGGCGGGAAGGTAGGCTCCACCCCCTGCATTCACTTCTAGAATTGTTCTCGCCTAGTTAAAGGGGTGGATCACCTACCCAAAGTTACCAGTAACCTGTATGGATTAAGAGAAAAGGGTTTAACAGGTAAGACTAAAATCCTCTTATTAGTGATATTGCAAAAGGCCTTTAAGGTAAGGTATGCCTTTTTGCAGATGATGCACGGATCTGCAACAGGGTAGACATTCCATGAGGAATAAGCCAAATGACAAATGATTTATGTAAATTAGAAGAATGGAGAAGAGTGTGGTAGCTGCAGTTTAATGTTGATAAATGTAAAATAATGCACTTGGGACATAAAAATCCAAAGGAAAAATATACTTTTAAGGGTACTGTGCTGTCAGAGACAACAGATGAAGGGGATTTAGGAGTAATTATTTCTAATGGCTTAAAGGTAGGCAATGTAATAAAGCAGTGGGGAATGCAAATAGGGTGCTGGGTTGTATACCTAGGGATATTAGTAGCAGAAAAAGGGAAATGGTCATGCCACTCTACAGATCTCTAGTTAGACCTCACCTAGAGTATTGTGTACAGTACTGGACACCCCATCTCCAGAAGGAGATAGATACTCTAGAGAAAATTTGGAGAAGGGCTACTAAAATGGTGACTGGTTTACAGGAAAAGAAATTTCACTGTCGTCCAATACAGGTCACTGGTACTCTGGGAGGCGATTCGCCCCTTTAATAGGCAGGAACAATTATGCAAATGATTGCAGGGGGCGGAGCCTCCCCTCCTACTTAAGCCACCTTCAGGCCAGAGCCACTAGATTGATTTGTTCCTGGGTGCTGTGCACACCAGGTAGAGAACATCTATGCATTCAACTTAGTATTTTGTTATTTTATATTCAAATATGGAATACCACCATTAGGAGGGTGACCATGGCTGTGAATTGCCCTCTTTAAAGTGGCTGGTGCAGCTTCCAGGGATTTTCTGTGGACCTTATGCCCTGATGAGGGAACAGCTTGAGTTAAGCAGCTTCCCTACTGGGGAATTTACCTCTGATTTATTCCTTCTTCATCATGGTCACCTGAAGACAGAAGTCCTGCAGGAAAGGTGAGTCACCCATTGAGTGCTGAAGGTCCACTTGTCCCCACAGTGTCCCTTTGTTGGGCTTGTATTTGGGAGTTTGCTTTGCACTCCAGCACTCATAGGGTGTTTTTATTTGCATTTCAATGATTTAATGCAGTTTCTGTGGTATTCTCTGGGTTTTGGAGCTTTGAATAGTGTTTATTTATGTGTTTTATACATGTTTGGGCACTTTTTAATGTTTTGATAAACTTTATTAAAATTGGTGTTCCGTGCCTTTAAGCGCAGCTTTTCCCGCTCAGACGCTATGGCTCCTTTACTCTCTATGAGATTTCACAGTGTGGGACATATCTCTGGAACCGCTTGTCACAGCAACTTCAGAGAGGGCTCATTTTAATGCTAGGCTCCTGCTCTATCATCCGGTGTATGTTTTATTGGTGTGGGGTGTTCAGGGGGGCTTTGGGCACTGTTTGGGGTACTTGTATGAGGAAAACTACATTTCCCATGAGCGCCCGGTTCGCGCTCGTTTCTGATTGGCTGTCATGACGGCCGCCATTTTGTGGTGCTCTTCCTCAGCGAGTACACTACGCAGGGACCGAGCCTTCTCTCCCCTCAACAGATTAACCCTTCGCTGGCCAGATAAGTCCAAATTTAGGCATCTCTGGGGTGAAACTTTAATCTTCCACACTTTTACTGGGTGATAGGGTTTAAAGTGGGGTATATTGACGCTGTGAGCATGTCTACTTCACTGAAGCTAGGGGCTAGACCCAAGTCAAAGGAGGATGGGGGGTCTGCTCCCCCCATGGTGTTTTGCTCCTCTTGTAACACTGGGCTATCTAGTGATACTTTGGGGGATCTATGCCCTAACTGCACTGTTCGTCAGGATAGCAACCCTGGGCTTCCCAGCCATGCTATTGAGCCATCTTGGGTGAGGGAGTTTAAAGCTGCCACTAGGGATCTCAGATCCACTCTCCAACTCTTTCCCTCTCAGGTACAGGGGGCTCTCCAGGTCTGGCAGACCCCCTCTACAATCAGGACCTCCCTGCCTAAGCCACAGGGAGCTCCTGATGTCTCTGATTCTTCTGAGGAAGAACTATTACAGGATTCTGATGCTGAGGAACGCACTGTTATTGAGTCTAACAGGTCCATTGGGGACCCTTATGAATGTGACCCTGAAGTTTCGGCTGAGGGTCTGATTAGAGCTGTGTTAACTACGCTCAACCTTCCTCTGACTCAGGAATCTACTTTTGATCCTACTGACGTTTTTCAAAAGAAACCATCTAAGCCTGTTGTTTGTTTTCCAACTAACCCTACCCTTGCCCGTCTAGTCTCTGAGGCGTGGAGGAATCCTGATAGATCCTCTTCTGTCTCCAAAAAGTTTGCTAAACTGTACCCCTTTCCTGAGACTGAGCTGGCAAAATAGGTTCATCCCCCCAAGGTGGATGCTCCTGTTTCCAGGCTGTCCAAGTCTACCGCTTTGGCTGTCTCTGATGCCTCTGCCCTGCAGGATTGGACGGATAAAAAGCTAGAACTTTCTCTTAAGTCTATTTTTGCCTCCATTGGCACGGCCATGCATCCAACCTTTGCTGTGGCGTGGGTTAATAGAGCTATTGCGGCCTGGACTGAACGACTGACTGAAGCAGTTCGCCAGGATGCACCAGTGTCTGAACAGTTGCAGCTTCTTGCTAATATTACTGAAGCTCAGAATTATGTTGCTGACGCTGCCTTTGATGCTGTGAGCATGATGGCGAGGGCCTCCACTTCTTCTGTGGTGGCTAGACGTGCCCTTTGGCTGAAAATTTGGTCTGCTGATACAGCCTCTAAAAAAGCCTTGCTTTCCTTGCCCTTTCAGGGGAATTTGCTATTTGGGTCTGAACTCAAAGAAATGATCAGTGAGGCTACTGGCGGTAAAAGTACTCTTCTACCCTCAGTCTTTAAGAAAAAGTTTCCAGCCAAACGCAATCGGTCCTTTTGTTCCTTTCAGACTGAGACACGCTCCTAGGCCCAAACGGGTCCTCCCACTACGTGCTCCTCCTCCAAGCCCAAACAGTCCTGGAAGCCCAAAGTTGCCCCCAAGGCCAAGACCTCCAAGACTGCTTCGGCATGACTCACCGAACCCGGGTCCGCATCCGGCTGTAGGTGGACGTCTCCGCATCTTTCGCCGGACTTGGGAGGAGTCAGTGGCGGACCCATGGGTTATTCAAGTGGTGTCAGAGGGATACAGGATCCCTTTCTCCTCCCTTCCTCCTTTTCGGTTCCATTTTACTCGTCCTTCTCAGGAACCTACAAAGAGACGTCTGTTCGAAGACGCTATTCAGGATCTTTTGGACAAAGAGGTCCTGGAAGTGGTTCCTCCAGAGGACACAGGTTCAGGATTTTATTCCAACCTGTTTGTGGTGGCCAAAAAGGACGGAGGGGCTCGTCCCATTTTGGATCTCAAGGATCTCAATGCCTATGTGGTGACTTCCCACTTCCGCCAGGAATCCTTGCGATCTGTGATTGCCGCTATGTCTCCGGGGGAATTTCTTGCCTCCCTGGACCTTCAGGATGCATATCTGCACATCCCTATTCATCCGGAGAGCAGGCGGTATCTCAGGATTGCCTGCCACCGGGGACACTTTCAGTTTTCGGCTCTTCCCTTTGGGCTGACTTCAGCCCCTCAGGTCTTCCTGAGGGTGTTGGGTTCCTTGATAGCAGTACTTCATCAGGATGGTGTCAGGGTGACCCCTTACATGGACGATCTTCTTCTCAAAGCCTCCTCAGCGGAGCTTCTCCACCAGCAGCTGCAGCTGTGTATACACACTCTGAACCGTCATGGCTGGATCCTGAATCTGGACAAGTCGGACTTGGTCCCATCTCAGAGGCTTGTTTTCCTGGGTCTCCTGTTCGACACTCGCCAATGCATGGTGTTTCTACCGGAGGATGTGGCTCATCAGATAGCCATCCGAGTGGCGGGGATTCTGGAACTGGACTTAGTTCCAGTACCAAAGTTGACTTCTCTGGTGGGGAAGTTCATTTCCACGATCAAAGCGGTACCATTTGCCATGGCCCACTCCAGGGAACTTCAGAGATTTGTGATCCAGACGTGCAAGAATCATCCAGATCATCAGCATCTGTCTGTCTCTCTACCTCCTCGTGTCGAGTTGAGTCTGCACTGGTGGTTGGATCTTTCTCATCTCCTGAAAGGGAGATCCTTTCAAGTTCCTCGTTGGACCACGATCACAACGGATGCCAGCCTTCGGGGTTGGGGTGCTGTGTTGGGTCGTTTCAGTGCTCAGGGGAAATGGGGTCTGGAGGAATCTCTTCTCTCCATCAATGTTCTGGAACTGCGTGCCGTCCGGCTTGCCCTGAAACACTGGGAATCTCAACTGACCGGTCGTCCGATCAGAGTGGAGTCCGACAACGCCACTGCGGTGGCTTACATCAACAGGCAAGGCGGCACAAGAAGCGGCACCGCCTGGTTCGAGGTCAAGGATATTTTGTCTTGGGCAGAGGATCACGTACCTGTCATCTCTGCAGTTCACATTCCAGGCGTAGACAACGTCATGGCGGACTTTCTCAGTCGTCATACCGTCGACAGCGGAGAATGGGCTCTTCATCCAGAGGTGTTTCACTTGCTCACCCAGAGGTGGGGGATACCGGTGGTGGACCTGATGGCCTCCAGACACAACAGGAAGGTTCCGGTGTTTTGCTCCTGGTGGAGGGACTCCCTTGCTCTAGCAGTGGATGCCTTGTCGATCCCTTGGGATTTTTCTCTGGCTTGCATCTTTCCTCCTCTTCCTCTATTGATCAGAGTCATCCAGAAGTTGAAGCAGGAGCGTTGTCCTGTCATCCTGATCGCTCCAAACTGGCCTCGCCAGTCTTGGTATCCGGAGTTGATGGCCATGTCAGTGGCGGATCCGTTCCCACTTCCTGCCCGTCCGGACCTACTTCTTCAGGGATATCTGAGGAAGGAGGATGTTCACTCTCTCCATTTGATGGCGTGGCGGTTGAATCCTTGATTCTAGCAAAGAAAGGATTTTCTCCTTCTGTGGTGTCGACTATGCTCAGTGCTCGTAAGCCTGTGTCCTCCAAGATCTATCATCGCATATGGTCAACTTTTGTGACATGGTGTTCTGATAAGAAGTTATCCCTTGAATTCCATCTTCCCACTGTCCTGGCCTTCTTGCAGGACGGTGTTGATAAGGGGCTCAGTCTGAGTTCCCTCAAAGTTCAGACTTCTGCCTTGTCTGTGTTTTTCCAGGAAAGGATTGCTATCCTTCCTGATGTGAAAGTTTTCTTCCAAGGTGTGACTCATGTTCGGCCTGCCTTTAAGAGTCCTGCTCCCCAGTGGGACCTCAATTTGGTGCTGGGAGTTCTCCAGCGACCCCCGTTTGAATCCTTGGCTTCCATTCCATTACGTCTCTTGACTTGGAAGATGGCCTTCCTTTTGGCTATTGTTTCAGTTCGCCGGGTAGCAGAGTTACAAGCTCTGTCTTGTAAACCTCCTTACCTGGTGTTCCACAAGGATAAGGCTGTGCTTCGCACTACCAAGGAATTCTTACCCAAGGTTGTGTCCGAGTTTCACATCAATCAGGAGATAGTGGTTCCCTCTTTCTGCCCTAATCCTTCATCTGACAAGGAACGAGATCTCCATTTGTTGGATGTGGTGCGTTGCCTGAAGTTTTATGTTCATCGCACCGAGTCTATCAGGAAGTCTGACGCTCTATTCGTCCTTCCTGAGGGGCCTAGGGCAGGGAGACCGGCTTCCAAGGTGACCATTGCCTCTTGGATTAAGGCTACTATCCGTGAAGCCTATAAGTTCCGGAATAAGCATGTTCCCTTCCGGGTGACTGCCCATTCCACCAGATCTATTGGGGCCTCTTGGGCCTACAAGAATCAGGCATCTGCTGATCAACTGTGCAGAGCGGCCACTTGGTCCTCTGTGCACACATTTTCAAAGCACTATCGAGTTGATGTACTGGCTTCGGCTGATGCCAGTTTTGGAAGGAAGGTCCTGGAGGCGGTTTTGCCTGTGTAGGTCTTCCGCTCTGTGATCCTTAGTGCTTCCTTACTGTTGAGCCCGGTTGGCTATAGTTCAGTGTGCTGTGTTAGTTCGGGGTTGTTTTTCCCCTGGTTGGTGCCCGTTGACGCTTACAGTTTGGGCTATGTAATTAACTGGTTCATAGCAGTTTAGTGACTTGGGCTTCGCGCCTGGTCCTTGCCTTACTTCCCACCTCTGGGTCAGCTCAATGTTTGTACATCCCAGAGTACCAGTGACCTGTATTGGACGACAGTGAAAAGAGGATTTTAGTCTTACCTGTTAAATCCTTTTCACTTTGTCCATACAGGTCACTGGTCTCCCACCCTGTCAAGGGACCAGACCTGGCTCTCCTGTGGCATTCAGTGGGAGACCTTGGGGCATGCTCACAGGAGTCTTTCTTCTTGCTTACCTGGGGTCAGTTTTTAGTGTCTCAAATCAATCTAGTGGCTCTGGCCTGAAGGTGGCTTAAGTAGGAGGGGAGGCTCCACCTCCTGCAATCATTTGCATAATTGTTCCTGCCTATTAAAGGGGCGAATCGCCTCCCAGAGTACCAGTGACCTGTATGGACTAAGTGAAAAGGATTTAACAGGTAAGACTAAAATCCTCTTATCAGGATAGACTAAAGGATCTGAACCTGTATAGCTTGGAGAAGAGCAAGAGGGGATATGATTGTTGAATCCCTTCATATGTTTGAATGTTTCAAAGTGCATGATGGAAGTATATTTCAAAGGAGTAAAACTGTTAGGACAAGAGGCCATAGTCTAAAAACAGAGGGACAGAGGTTTAGATATAATGTAAGAAAGTTTTACTTCACTGAGAGGGTGGTAGATAAGTGGAATAAGAGACTGACGCACAGGTTAGTGCAGTCTGCGTGCCTGCGCCGTCAATCCCTTCCATTGCCTTTTGGCACAGTGCGGTGCTTTTTAATGGACAGTGCAGGTGCACAGATAAGATGTTTGCGCTGATGCCTGGCTTCTGGTCTCTGAAGATTGAGGATTTCTTTAGAATTGACTCGTTCTGATTGGTAAGTTAACTATTAAGCTAGTTGCTTCTGCCTAATTATTGCAGGGCGACTTTAAATATGGTGAAAGTTCCGCTTTAAGAGAGAGGACCATACGCACAAATGAAAACCAAGCAATTCTGGCCCAGGACCAAGTGCACCATATGGACCAAATCATCATTACAATTACTCATTTTGTAGACCGACATCTCGGTTGGTTTGCAGTATGCTTTCTACACTGCAAAACTCAAGCTGTTGTAACGCCACTTAATCCTTTCAGTGCCAGAGGAGTACACAATGTACGGTAGAGCAATGCATTGCATAACCCACTGGTGCTCAAAGGGTTAATTGCCTGGTATGAAGTCATGTCAAATCATTGTTTGTCTCCACCTTGTGATACTGAATTCAAAACGTCACCGTTTGGCACCATGCAGTCTGGCAACAGAGAATCGTATCTGCTGCAGAAACATCCATTACTAATTAATCATTACAGTGGAACTTTCACCTTAATTCAAGTTTACATATTTGAAAACTGCATTAAAATCTGCCTATATGTCATGTTAACCAAAAGTCCAACAGATGTACAGTTTAGGAAAATTCACACTTTTATTTCTCGGCAAAGTGAACGTTTCCTGGTACTGTACAAAGCTTTGTTTGCATATGAAACGTCACCATCTAGCTTAATTAGCATATGAAAACATTGCTGGTAGCGCAATTAGCATACATTAGGGTATGTAACAAGTATGAATATGTACTTAAAGTATCCGCCAGTCTTAAAAAATTTTTTAGTAAGGGGGAAAACAAGGGTGTGTATTATACATAGGTGCTCTTGTTTTCACCTAAAACCTTGGGTATAATATGCACCTGCGTATTCTACACAGGTGTGTGCATTATACCTGAGATTTTATGGTAAATGTGGGAAATGAGGGACCGGGTAGAATCAAGTGACCCCAGCCAGAGTGCTTTGGAGGTCTTTGCTTTTCAATATGTTGTGTACCCCTCTGGCACTCAAAGGGTTAAAGTCACATGTCAAAAACACGTTTTATTTGTTCCCTGTGGTGCAGCTGGTTTACTCCTAAATTATTGTGCACGTGGCTTATAGTGTGTTTGCACTTACAAATACTGTGGTTGTGTAATAAATGAAATTGTTTTTTTCCTATCTGCTGTTAAGTGATGATGTGTATTATACCCAAGGTGAATATGATTAGTAATTCCTACGTGAATACTATTGATGCTTTCAGGTTGAGAATTTCTTCTGTATGGGCTCCCCCTTAGCAGTCTTTTTGGCTCTACGTGGAATCAGACCAGGAAACCGTGGAACACAAGATCATATTTTGCCTAAAGCTATTTGTAACCGTTTGTTTAACATTTTCCATCCTGCAGATCCAGTGGTAAGTGTATTTTCATTATCATGACTTTGGTCTTTTATGATCCCGTTACTAGGGGCCATGAAAATGTGAGGCCATTTCTACCAGGCCACAAAAGCAGTGAAGCAAGTTTATAAAAATAAAATGAATAAGTTACAAAAATAAATGTATATGATGAGCAGCATTATAATTGCCCAAAAGGCAACAACATTTGGGGCGTGGGAATGCTAAATCTAAATTTTTACAAATTAAAGGGAAACTACCACCCTTAAAAAATGTTGTATCAAATAATCCCCCATCTGGCAACTAGCTGCTCAGTAGGGCTAGTCTCCAAAATTCTTACCCATTCGTGAGAATGAGCCTCTACTCTGGGACTGACAGGCAGGACGGAGCACGGACATCGTTCCCTAGTGAACGCGCACCTGTGCTGTCCCTTTTGGAGCTGAACGGCTCCTAGCAGCACCTCCTAGAGCCAGCTGGGACTGACAGAGCAGGCACGCGGACGTCACTGTGGAAAGATGTCCGCTCTCCGTCCTGCCTGTCAGTCCTGGAGTAGAGGCTCATTCTTATGAATGGGTAAGAATTCTGCTCAGTAGCGCTAGTCGCCAGATGGGGGATTATTTGATGCAACATTTTTTAACGGCGGTAGTTCCACTTTAATTGCACTTATAAAATTGCAGTGCTTATTTTACAGGTCCATTCCAATCACCTTGTCCGTCCTCTTGCAGGAGCTGAAGCGGCCAGTGGCAGGCAGCCTCATTCCTACTGGATGTGCATCAGATTGTGACTTGCCAGTAGGAATGGTTTGCTGGTTCTGAAGCTTCCGGCACAAGCACTGGGAGTAGGACAGGGGACATGGGAGGAATATGTACAAGGGGCTGTAAGTTTATAATGTTGGGAGTAGCAGCTTTAACCTCACTCCTCTCGACTCTGTAGTTGGGAGTGAAATCCCAGTACCCAATATGAATTATCATCAGCCTCTCTGTCACTCACAGTGCCAGGTCTAGGGAGAAGCCTAGAGGGGATCTGTATCTGAGGGCTGTAATATAATGCTGACGTTGCCAGAGGTGGGAGAGCAGGGATGGTAACTAACAAGACTGAACTTTAATGTAATTTGTAACTTTTTTTTTCCTTGCAATGCCTGTCACACTTCCTAGTCATTAACCATTTAACGACCAGCTGTCGTAGGGAGTGGATTTCCCTTAAAGGGATAGTAATATTTCACAAAAACAGCAGCTCCAATTAATCTTCATAGTATCTGAGCCATAGAGAGTGTTGTTTCAATACTGTCAGAGGTGTAGTTCAAGAGTAGTTGAATGATACATTTCCCCCTCCTGCCTCTTTTACCTAGTGTAAGCCACCTCCCCTCAGATGTGGAATCTGGTCCACAGACCAGACGGCTCACAGCAAGGGACAATCTTCTTACTGTTAGAATAAGGAAAACCCTGCCCCCTATGACAGGTTTTTCCTTATGCTAATTGACTATTGTCCCTCTCTGAGCAGTGTTACATCAGTAAAAGGGGCGGGAGGGGGATACTTTATCATCCAATTACTGTTGAACTACAACTTTGACAGTATTGAAAGAACACTCTCCATGGCCCAAATACTATGAAGATTAATTGGAGCTGCTTTTATTGTGAAACATTGCTATCCCTTTAAGGACCGCTTTGATCTTGTTCAGCAAGCTTGCACACGTGCTAGTTCACCAAACGTGGGTCTTATAGTGGCCACTCCAGTCTTGGAGTGGTCCGTTTCAAGACCCCGGCAGTGCTCACCGCTCTCCTGCAGGAGCGCTGTGAGCAAAAAATACGTGACGTGCCAGGACTGTAATTGGTTGGAGGTTGGAGAAGAATCACTGCTCACCCAGGTGTGTAGTAGGCGATGGCTCCGGATCTGGCTGGCTACATTGTGGCCCCCAGGAGCGAGTTTATATTCACCATACTGAATGTGTTAACCCTTTGAGTGCCAGAGGGGTACGCAATGCATTGTTTAGCCCTCTGGAACTCAAAGGGTTAAGGACATTTGGTTTTGTCAGGATAGATAAGTGTTTTTCAAGGTTAGCCCTCAGAGCAAACCAACAGGACCGCTTTCTATGATATCCACGATATCCCTGGTTAATCACAACAGAGTAGTCAGTGACTTAGTCATTTTGCTCTATCGGCCTGTGCTTAATTACAGATCTCTTGAAAACATGACCTGTTGATGATTTTCCTGAGGGCTGTAGCTGAGAATTACTGGAATAGATAATAGAAGGAATACCCTGAGTCCTTGGATACACATTCATACCTTAATCCACATCATATGGGGGTGGGATCTCTCCCCTGCATTTATCAGACCAGAGTTTCTCAGTTGTGGTCCCCAAGTACAGATAAGATTTGCCAGGATTAACCCCTTAAGGATTGGCCGCATGCACACGTGGCCAGTGCTTAACCCGTTGAGTACCAGAGGGGTATGCAACCCTCTGGTACTTATTTTTTTATTTTTAATTTTTTTTGCGAATTCGATTCAGGGCTGCATGCAGCCACGCGAGGAGCCATGAATTCCATGACTGTCCTGGCACATCATGGGTCGTTATGGCTCGCCGACCCATGACGTGCCAGAACTGTCAAGGGTTAACCTCTTAAGGACCGGAGGTGTTTGTGATACAATATAATGTCCACCCCTTCTGGTCCTTAATTCTTTGAGTGCCAGAGAGGTATCTAATGCATTGCATCTCAATGCATCGGATTCCTTTCAGGCACTCAGAGGATTAAAGGAGGAGACCAGTGTTTGAGGTCCTGTGGTTTGTTGGCAAATGTCACATCTGTCTCCATGGACATGACTGAATAAAGATACAGTGTCTTAAAGGAGCAGTAAACGTTTTTGTTTTTTCAAATGAAAGCACATATTTTATAGATCTTTTCCTGCTGAATAAAACAAGGTCACTCCCATCGCTGTCAGATGTTTTATTCAAAATGTATAACCGTTCAAACAATCAGGAAGTGAATTTACTGTGTTTACTTCCTGATAGCTCTAACTGACAGGAAGTGACAGGCAGTTTCTATCACATTCTGTGGAGAACTATATGTCGCTGACTTTTCTGACTTTCCTCTCCATTAGAATCTAACAGAAAAAAAACAATTAGAATTTGGCCACTAGAGGCCACTGCTAATGTAAATAAACATGGGTTTAAACTGTAATAACTCTGGAAATATAAATCTCTTGGCAGTGGGAGTACCCTTATTTTACTCAATAGGAATATCCCTGCAATATGTATATATTTTTTTCATAAAAAAGTTTTCTGCTCCTTTAACCCCTTACCGACCCTTGACGGTCATGGTACGTCTTGGGTAAATCTGATTCAACGACCCATGATGTACTATGACTGTCATAGAATTCAGGGCTCCCCCTGTGGCTGCACGTCATTCGGGGAGTCCTGAATCCAACTCAGGAAAAAAAAATGCTCCGTGGTCCTTTAGTGACCGCTGCGTGCCTGTGCGGCCGGTCGTTAAGGGGTTAAGCAAATGTACAGGGGCAGAATGACTGGGGCTTTTATGATTTTTCTAGTGAAAGGTGAGCAGGGGTTATTATTAGGTGACATTAGTTCTCATTTAAGGGTTTCCCTACCTGAGGATAGGAGAACTAATCAGATTAGAAGATCCACTAATCACACACCTGCACTCAGGCAGGGATATCCAGAAAACCTGCACTGGGAGGCCCTTTTCACGTTAGTGACACCAATCCTGTGTTCGTGTTCTCACCTGTTGGGAAAGGTGCTATGTTGAGCATTGTTGGAGGTTGAGATCTGCACTGCAGTCTCCAATGAATGTCCAACTTATACAGGAACCAGCCTGTAATACTGCTTGGATCTCACATGGGCTGGCTGCTGTTCATGCCTCCTCTGTGTACCGATTGGCTGTGGAACAGACAGCAAGTGAAAGAGCACTAGAGACAGAACCAAAGCAGGAAGCTGCAACAGTTCATTTGCCCCTTTGAAAGAGGTCCTGGGGTAACTGAGGAATATTGCTGAGAAGCACAGTATTATATGAGCGTGAATAGCTGTCCATTGCCTAGATCAGGGCTGTTCAGCATTCAAACGCCACCAACAGGCCAGGTTGTAAGGATTTCCCTGATTAATCACAGGTGAGTCAGTCACAATGAATGATCCACTGATTAACTCACCTGTGATTAATCAGGGAAATCCTTACAACCTGGCCTGTTGGTGGCTCCTGAGGACTGAACTTGGACAGCCTTGGATTAGACCAAGGGTAGTCAGTTTTTGACCTCTAGACCTATAGCCTTTTGGAGGCTATAACTCCCATCATGCTTAACCAGCTGGGGACAAGAGTAGAAATATAAGGAGGGGTAGTAATCCTGAGGCAGCTGTAGAGACTAACAGGCGTGTGGTGGTGCCAGGTCAATGATTGGAGATGGTAAAGCTGGTGGAAGCATTCAAAATGTATTATAATGGGGACAGTCTGTTGTCAGGAGAGCGTTGCATTGCGTTGGGAGACATGCCTAGAATTCAGTGGGATAAAAGCCTCGTTTAACCCTTTGAGTGCCAGAGGGTTGCAATGCGTTGGGCACCCCTCTGGCACTCAAAGGGTTAAGCTAGTGGGAATATTTTTGTCCCTATGGTGTACTTGGTTTGCCCCAGCATTGCTCCTCTTTTCCAATATGCATATGTGGAATCTGGCTACTTTCTTGCTGCATGGATCTGTGGACTGTGTTAAAGCGGCACTATCATCTATGTTAAATTGCCCCCCGAATCCTTACTAACATAATGATATGCGTATAAATACTTTTATTATGCTGAATAAGTCCGACATTAGTGAGAAATACTTGTTCGGCAGGGATCTAGTAATAGAAGCTGTGTGCCTGTGCCATCAGTCCCTTGCGGTATCTTAACCCTTTGAGTGCCAGAGGGGTACGCAATGCATTGCAGAGCAATGCGTTGCATACCCATCTGGCGCTCAAAGGGTTAAGGAACAAGGGAACTCCACTCACCAATCCTGGAGGTGAACAGAACTGACAGCACAGACTCACAGATGCCATTTTTCCAAGATGTCTGCACTGTTGCCCGCTGATTCCTGGCGAACAAGTTGTATTTCTTAATAATGCCGGACTTATTCAGCATAATAAAAGTATGTATATTCGTGTCCCTATGTTGATAAGGATTAGGGGGGCAATTTAATTTTAATGATGGTTCCACTTTAAGAGGAAAAATTTTGGCGCAAACAAAATGCACAATGGGGACAAATTAAAAAAAAAAAAAAAAAGATTGAAATGGGGATTTTATTCTATTCAATGCTCCAAGTCTCCAGGGCTTGAGACCTCTCTAGCATTCAAGGAGTTGAGTGCTAAAGATGTCTCTAAAGCTGTTAATTTGCTACCAGATCTCCTCAGTAAGTGTTGTCCTACTGTATTACTTTGTACTTTTGTCTTTTTTTTCTTTTTTTCAGGCCTATAGACTTGAACCCTTAATACTGAAGCACTACAACAATATCTGCCCTGTCCAGATCCACTCGTCCAACACCACAAACCCTGTACCGTACAAGAATATGAAACCGTGCTTTATCAACCCATCCAAAGAAACTACCTCAATTTCAGATACGGAAAGCATACCCAGCCCAAGTACTTCACCAGTCCTGCCTCGACGCCACTATGGAGAGTCCATAACAAACATAGGCAAAGCAAGTATATTAGGTAAAGACTGGCTCCCCGTTGCATGAACAACATACAACTCTGATTGATCTGTGGCAGATTGTATCTCAGTGTGACTGCCCCGCTGTGGGACTGCAGCTTCCATCATGCTCAGCCAGCCTGTGGCCAGCTGAGGCTGATGGGATCTTTAGTCCAACTGCTGGAGAGCCACAGGGTTGAAGATCCAGGGCAAGACTGAACGTTTTGCTCCTGAGGGTTGATTTTGGCCCCCTGGGTCATTGCTCATAACTGCTCCGAGTACTACTCAAGTGCTTAATTCTTTTGCCTTAAAAGGGAATAAACACTCCCTATTATCCCTCTTGAGTGCCAGATCTGTACACAGCGCATTGCTTTGCAATGAGTTGCATACCCTCTGGCACTGAAAAGGTTAATAATCAGCCCTCTTACCTTATTGTCTGAAAATCCTAACAGCCTCTGAACTATCCCTTGTGCCTTTGCTCAATAGATGACATCTAGGAGTGATTAAAGGTCCAAGGAGGCAGATATGACAGTTGAAGCAGCAGGGTGCCTTAATCTACTTAACCCTTTAAGGACCAGAGGGGTGCGCAAAAGTATTGTGTAACAATGCTTTGCACATCCCTCTTGTCCTTAACCCCTTAAGGAGTAGAGGTCCTAGGAAGTTACCTTCTGTTAAGGACTGTTTGGATCTATGTCGACGCGCCGACACACATGACCTGTGACTCGTGCCGAATGGGGGTCTGAGAGATCCCGTTCCAGTCTTGGAGCAGTCCATTTCAGACCCCGCTAGTGCTTACAGTGCCCCCGTAGGAGCGCTGTAAACACAAAGTACATGACGAGCCAGGACAGTCACCGGTCGTTAAGGGGGGAAAAAAAATTGGCAGTCCTGGTACCTCACCATTCATTGAGGTCTAAAGGGCTAGGATTACCATGAACAGTGTCCACAGTTTTTGTCCTCTAGCAGCTGTCATCCAGGACTAATTAAAGATGTTCTATTGAATCAATGTAGAAGGAAAAATTTCAGAGAAGCCATTATGATTTTGCTGGCCATAGTAAAGGTATGTGGGGGTAATTATTAGGAATGGTTACTTCTCCTTCATGTTGCATTTAGTTTTTCTGTTGTACAGTACTTGCAGTCACAATGTACGGTAACAAAAGCCTAGATTCCATTGCATTTGATATGTGTCATCTGTGCTTTTTGTGTAACGGATTCCCATTGAAGTGTACGGAGAAATTTGTAGATAAAACCTTTGATAACTTCATTAATGTCTACTGAATCCAGCCATATTTTGCTTGTGAAATTCATTTGATTCTAATGGGGTTGGCTCACACTTGTGTTTTGCATGTAAATGTGCTTTTGGCAAAAACAAGCATTTCAGCAGCTACTTGAAGCTATCGGCAAAGAAATCGTTTGACTTGTTAAAGGGAAACTAGCTTCTTAAATGAAAAGGGGCCATATACATTGGAATATACTGTATTTGTAACAATTGCTGAAGTTTCTTTTGGTTAACATTCCTATAAAATCTGATCTTTTAGGAACACTAATGCTATAAAAAGTAAATGCAAGCAGTTGTCCTTACATGATTTCCTTCCATCTTGGACTCAACCTAGTATACCTCCCTGTACTCTAATTGGTTGATATGACAAAGGATTTGGGGCCACCTGATAAACATTAGCAAATTGGAGGGCAGGAAGCTGTACTTTTGTTGTATTGGTTTCAAGAGCCTGAAGAAAATCAGCCCATCCAATATTTTATATTACGTTTTGTCAGGCTGTGGAATATTTTACTATGTATTTGTAAATTTTAAAATTTATGCTCATTCATTTAAGAGGCATTTTTTTGTTTCAGCATTAGTAGTTATTTTCATTTAATCTCTTGGGTTCTAGAGACATCCAGAACAGATTCTAATTGTCCATTCATGATCATTTTTGAGTATTGAAAACAGCTGCATAATTTGGCCACAAGGTGGCAGTCACGTGATTCACGGTTATTGTGACAGATTAATTCTGTTTCATGCAGGTGCTGCGAGCATTGGAAAGGGTCTTGGAGGAATGTTGTTCTCAAGATTTGCACGTTCTAGTGCAACAGCTTCACCAGGCTGTGACATTAAAGACTCTGCAGATGGGGAAGAGAAGAAAACCATCTCAAGTCAGAATTCTTCTGGGTCCCAAACACTTCCGCACAGCGTCTCAGGCTCCCTGGACTCCACATGTGAGTGTTTTATGGCCTAGTATATTAATGAATGAATGTTTATATAACGCCGCATGTGTACGCAGCGCTTTACTGTTTAAAGGTTTGGACAGTAAAGGGTGGCAAGAGCTTAACACAGTGAAACTCTGAAAGTAGGGTCCCAGCTCGAAAGCTTACAATCTAAAGTGGCAAAGGGAAACATACAGAGAACATAGGGGTTAAGCGAGGAAAATAATCTGATATGTTTGCCACTTCCTGATTTTGGATCACTGTTTGCAGATGACATTGTGCCAAGAAATGCGTACAGTGCTTCACCTACTGGTAGATGGATGTACTCTGCCACAACCCCCTCCCCCCTTCATAATATCCGTTTGTGTCAGATGGGTGTGCAACATGATGCTTGGTAAACCTTGCACGCCCCTCTAGTAACACTAAGGAGGTTAATCTCCCTCCTTGTATCTCCTCCCCTTCCAAGCCCCCTCAACATCACACCATCTTCTCAATTTCCATGTTTCCGGCCTGGGTTAATGATGAGACTTTATGTAAAGCAACGTTTTGATGCGCTACTTATGTCTGTGAGGTTGCCTGTGCACCAGCCAGGGAGGCTGCCTAGATATATCAAGCAGTAAACATTGTCTGTTCCACAAGAGAATCAGGAAGTGGCAGAGTTTTACACCGGAGTGATCTAGACAGCTTCCCCACTGTTTTTGCAGGGGAACAGTATGTGCCAGAGAGATGAATAACACAAAACATGGAACTTAGGGGATGTAGAAAAAGGGACACATGGGGGAAAGGAAGGGGGGGGGGTGGAAAATGGGACACAGAGCTTGGGGGGGGGGCGTTGATGTACATATCTCTCTCTGTCATCCCCCGGTCCATGTTTATAATGTCAAAAATACTTATGAATGCTTCACTACCTGTAGCAGTAATGGCTCACATCCTTATGTCTATGTGCTACCCCTAGCAGTAATTGCTCATGTCCTTATATCTGTGTGCTACTGCTAGCAGTAATGGCTCACGTCCTTATGTCTATGTGCTACCCCTAGCAGCAATTGCTCACGTCCTTATATCTGTGTGCTACTGCTAGCAGTAATGGCTCACATCCTTATGTCTATGTGCTACCCCTAGCAGTAATTGCTCACGTCCTTATATCTGTGTGCTACTGCTAGCAGTAATGGCTCACGTCCTTTCTCTGATCAGTGTTTGATAACCACATGCGCACACCATAGCCCCATTCTTATTTTCTGTTTGTTCCTTTACAAAAGGAAATTATATCATTGTTTGGATACAAACCAGCAATTGTTTTTTCATCAAGACGCTCATCAGAAATGAAATTTTCACTGTCGTCCAATACAGGTCACTGGTACTCTGGGAGGCGATCCGCCCCTTTAATAGGCAGGAACAATTATGCAAATGACTGCAGTGGGCGGAGCCTCCCCTCCTGCTTTAGCTGCCTTCAGGCCAGAGCCACCAGATTGATTTGTTCCTGTGTGCTGTGCACACCAGGTGGAGAACATCTTTGCAATTCATCTTAGTGTTTTGTTATTTTTACTCAAATATGGAATACCACCATTAGGAGGGTGACCATGGCTGTGAATTGCCCTCCTTAAAGTGGCTGGTGCAGCTTCCAGGGATTTTCTGTGGACCTTGTGCCCTGAAGAGGGAACAGCTTGAGTCAAGCAGCTTCCCTGCTGAGGAATTTACCTCTGGTCTATTCCCACTTTATCATGGTCACCTGAAGACAGAAGTCCTGCAGAAAGGTGAGCCACCCCTTGAGTGCTGAAGGTCCACTTGTCCCCACAGTGTCCCTTTGATGGGCTTGTATTTGGGAGTTTGCATTGCACTCCAGCACTCATAGGGTGTTTTATTTGCATTTATCATGTTTATGCAATTTCTGTGGTATTCTCTGGGTTTTGGAGCTTTGGGTACAGTTTTACTTATGTTTCTCATGTATTGGGTAACTGTTTTGCACTTTTTAATGTTCAGGGGGACTTTATTAAAATTTAGTGTTCCACGCCTTTAAGAGCGTCTTTTCCCGCTTAGACGCCATTGCTCCTTTACTCTCTATGGGATTTCACAGTGTGGGACATATCTCTGCAACCGCTTGTCACAGCAACTTCAGAGATGGCTCATTTTACTTCTAAGCTCCTGCTCTATCATCCGGTGTATGTTTACAGGGTGTGGGGAGTTCAGGGGAGCTTCGGGCACTGTTTGGGGTACTTCTGAGAGAAAACTACATTTCCCATGAGCGCCCGGTTCGCGCTCGTTTCTGATTGGCTGACCTGACGGCCGCCATTTTGTGGTGTTCTTTCTCTGCGAGTATACTACGCAGGGACTGAGCCTTCTCTCCTCTCAGCAGATTAACCCTTCGCTGGCCAGATAAGTCCGTTTTTAGGCATTTCTGGGGTGAAACTTTAATCTTTCACACTTTTACTGGGTGATATTGTTTAGTGGTGTATATTGACGCTGTGAGCATGTCTACTCCACTGGAGCCAGGGGCGAGACCCAAGACTAAAGAGGCTGGGGTGTCTGTTCCCCCCATTGCGCTTTGCTCCTCTTGTCACTCTGGGCTGCCTAGAGATTGTTCTGGTGATTTATGCCCTAAATGCACTGATTGTCGTGATAGCAACCCTGGGCTTCCCAGCCATGCTATTGAGCCAACTTGGGTGAAAGAGTTTAAAGCTCCACTAGGGATCTCAGATCCACACTCCAACTCTTTCCCTTTCAGGTACAGGGGGCTCTCCAGGTTTGGCAGACCCCCTCCACTATCAGGACTTCCCTGCCTAAGCCACAGGGAGCTCCTGATGTGTCTGATTCTTCTGAGGAAGAAATATTGCAGGATTCTGATGCTGAGGAAGGCACTGTTATTGAGTCTACCAGGTCCATTGGGGACCCTTATGAATGTGACCCTGAGGTTTCGGCTGAGGGTCTGATTAGAGCTGTGATAACTACGCTCAACCTTCCTCTGACTCAGGAATCTACTCATGATCCAACTGACGTTTTCCAAAAACCATCTAAGGCGGTTGTATGTTTTCCAACTAACCCTACCCTTGCCCGTCTAGTCTCTGAGGCGTGGAGGAATCCTGACAAATCCTCCTCTGTGTCTAAAAAGTTTGCCAAACTTTACCCTTTTCCTGAGACTGAACTGGCAAAATGGGTTCATCCTCCCAAGGTGGATGCTCCTGTTTCCAGGCTGTCCAAATCTACTGCTTTAGCTGTCTCTGATGCCTCTGCCCTGCAGGATTGGATGGACAAAAAGCTAGAACTTTCTCTTAAGTCTATTTTTGCCTCCATTGGCACTGCCATGCGTCCAACCTTTGCAGTGGCGTGGGTTAATAGAGCTATTGCGGTCTGGACTGAACGACTGACTGAGGCAGTCCGCCAGGATGCACCGGTATCTGAGCACTTGCAGCTACTTGCTAACATTACTGAAGCACAAAATTATGTTGCTGATGCTGCCTTTGATGCTGTGCGCATGATGGCGAGGGCCTCCACTTCTTCTGTGGTGGCCAGACATGCCCTTTGGCTGAAAATTTGGTCTGCTGATACAGCCTCTAAGAAAGCCTTGCTTTCCTTACCCTTTCAGGGGAACTTGCTATTTGGTTCTGAACTTAAGGAAATGATCAGCGAGGCTACTGGTGGTAAAAGTACTCTTCTACCCTCAGTCTTCAAGAAGAAGTTTCCAGCCAAACGCAGTCGGTCCTTTCGTTCCTTTCAGACTGAGACACGCTCCACGTCCCAGACGGGTCCGTCCTCTGCGCGCTCCTCCTCCAAGCCCAAGCAGTCCTGGAAGCCCAAAGTTGCCCCCAAGGCCAAAACCTCCAAGACTGCTTCGGCATGACTCACCGAACCCGGGTCCGCATCCGGCAGTGGGTGGACGTCTCCGCATCTTTCGCCGGACTTGGGAGGAGTCAGTGGCGGACCCATGGGTCATTCAGGTGGTATCAGAGGGATACAGGATCCCTTTCTCTTCCCTTCCTCCTTTTCGGTTCCATTTTACTCGTCCTTCTCAGGAACCTACAAAAAGACGTCTGTTCGACGACGCTATTCAGGATCTCTTGGACAAGGAGGTCCTGGATTTGATTCCTCCAGAGGACACAGGTTCAGGATTTTATTCCAACCTGTTCGTGGTGGCCAAAAAGGACGGAGGTGCTCGTCCCATTTTGGATCTCAAAGATCTCAATTCCTATGTTGTGAGTTCCCACTTCCGCCAGGAGTCCCTGCGCTCTGTGATTGCAGCAATGTCTCCAGGGGAGTTCCTTGCCTCCCTGGACCTTCAGGATGCTTATCTTCACATCCCTATTCATCCAGAGAGCAGGCGGTATCTCAGGATTGCCTGCCACAGGGGACACTTTCAGTTTTCAGCTCTTCCCTTTGGGCTGACTTCGGCCCCTCAGGTATTTCAGAGGGTGTTGGGTTCCTTGATAGCGGTACTTCATCAAGAAGGTGTCAGGGTGACCCCCTACATGGACGATCTCCTCCTGAAAGCCTCCTCAGCGGAGCTTCTCCAACGACAACTGCAGCTGTGTATTCACACTCTGAACCGTCACGGCTGGATCCTGAATCTGGACAAGTCAGACTTGGTCCCATCTCAGAGGCTTGTTTTCCTGGGTCTCCTGTTCGACACTCGCCAATGCATGGTGTTTCTACCGGAGGAAGTGGCTCATCAGATAGCCATCCGAGTGGCTGGGATCCTGGAGCTGGACAGAGTTCCAGTGCCGAAGTTGACGTCTCTGGTGGGGAAGTTCATTTCCACGATCGAAGCGGTACCATTTACCATGGCTCACTCCAGGGAACTTCAGAGGTTTGTGATCCAGACGTGCAAGAATCATCCAGATCATCAGCATCTGTCAGTTTCTCTACCTCCTCATGTGGAATCGAGTCTGCACTGGTGGTTGGATCTCTCCCATCTCCTGAAAGGGAGATCCTTTCAGGTTCCCTGTTGGACCACGGTTACAACGGATGCCAGCATCCGGGGATGGGGTGCTGTGTTGGGTCGTTTCAGTGCTCAGGGGAAATGGGGACTGGAGGAATCTCTTCTCTCCATCAATGTTCTGGAACTGCGTGCCATCCGGCTTGCCCTGAGACACTGGGAGTCTCAGTTGGAAGGTTGTCCAGTCAGAGTGGAGTCCGACAACGCCACCGCAGTGGCCTACATCAACAGGCAAGGCGGCACAAGAAGTTGCACCGCCTGGTTGGAGGTCAAGGATATTTTATCTTGGGCAGAAGATCACGTGCCTGTCATTTCTGCAGTTCACATTCCAGGCGTAGACAACGTCATGGCAGACTTTCTCAGTCGTCACACAGTCGACAGCGGAGAATGGGCTCTTCATCCAGAGGTGTTTCACCTACTCACCCAGAGGTGGGGGGTGCCTGTAGTGGACCTGATGGCTACCAGACACAACAGGAAGGTGCCGGTGTTTTGCTCCCGGCGGAGGGACCCTCTTGCTCTAGCAGTGGATGCATTGTCAATTCCTTGGGATTTTCCTCTGGCTTACATCTTCCCTCCTCTTCCTCTATTGATCAGAGTCATCCAGAAGTTGAAGCTGGAGCTCTGTCCTGTCATCCTGATCGCTCCAAACTGGCCTCGCCAGTCCTGGTATCCGGAGTTGATGGCCATGTCAGTGGCGGAACCGTTTCCACTCCCTGCCCGTCCGGATTTACTTCTTCAAGGATATCTGTGGAAGGAGGATGTTCAGCATCTCCATTTGATGGCATGGCGGTTGAATCCTCGATTCTAGAGAAGAAGGGATTTTCTCCTTCAGTGGTGTCGACGATGCTCAGTGCTCGTAAGCCTGTGTCCTCCAAGATCTATCATCGTATCTGGGCCACCTTTGTGGCTTGGTGTACTGATTGGAAGGTGTCCCTAGACTTCCATCTTCCCACTGTCCTGGCTTTTTTGCAGGATGGTGTTGAAAAAGGGCTCAGTCTGAGTTCCCTCAAAGTCCAGACTTCTGCTTTGTCTGTGTTTTTCCAGGAAAGGCTTGCTATCCTTCCTGATGTGAAAGTTTTCTTCCAAGGTGTGACTCATGTTCGGCCTGACTTTAAGAGTCCTGCTCCCCAGTGGGACCTCAATTTGGTGCTGGGAGTTCTCCAGCGACCCCCGTTTGAATCCTTGGCTTCCATTCCATTACGTCTCTTGACTTGGAAGATGGCCTTCCTTTTGGCTATTGTTTCAGTTCGCCGGGTAGCAGAGTTACAGGCTCTGTCTTGTAAACCTCCTTATATGGTGTTCCACAAGGATAAGGCTGTGCTTCGCACTACCAAGGAATTCTTACCCAAGGTTGTATCTGAGTTTCACATCAATCAGGAGATAGTGGTTCCCTCTTTCTGCCCTAATCCTTCATCTGACAAGGAACGAGATCTCCATTTGTTGGATGTGGTGCGTTGCCTGAAGTTTTATGTTCATCGCACCAAGTCTATCAGGAAGTCTGACGCCCTATTCGTCATTCCTGAGGGGCCTAGGGCAGGGAGACCGGCTTCCAAGGTTACTATTGCCTCTTGGATTAAGGCTACTATTCGTGAAGCCTATAAGTTGCGGAATAAGCATGTTC
The DNA here is from genome assembly GCA_037306005.1 of Rhinophrynus dorsalis. NCBI lineage: Eukaryota > Metazoa > Chordata > Amphibia > Anura > Rhinophrynidae > Rhinophrynus > Rhinophrynus dorsalis. The sequence goes on along the minus strand of CM074728.1, from coordinate 91,600,126 downwards.
CCTTCAGGGTGACTGCCCATTCCACCAGATCTATTGGGGCCTCTTGGGCCTACAAGAATCAGGCATCTGCTGATCAACTATGCAGAGCAGCCACTTGGTCCTCTGTGCACACATTTTCAAAGCACTACCGAGTTGATGTACTGGCCTCGGCTGATGCCAGTTTTGGAAGGAAGGTCCTGGAGGCAGTTTTGCCTGTCTAGGCCTTCTACTCTGTGGTTCTTAGTGCTTCTTTACTGTTGAGCCCGGTTGGCTCTGGTTCCGTGTGCTGTGTTAGTTCAGGGGTTGTTTTCCCCTGGTTGGTGTCCGTTGACACTTACATTTTGGGCTATGTAATCAACTGGTTCATAGCAGTTCTAGTGACTTGGGCCTTGCGCCTGGTCCTTGCCTTACTTCCCACCTCTGGGTCAGCTCAATGTTTGTACATCCTAGAGTACCAGTGACCTGTATTGGACGACAGTTAAAATAGGATTTTAGTCTTACCTGTTAAATCCTTTTCACTTAGTCCATACAGGTCACTGGTCTCCCACCCTGTCAAGGGACCATGCTTGGCTCTCCTGTGGCATTCAGTGGGAGACCTTCGGGGCATGCTCACAGGAGTCTTCCTTCTTGCTTACCTATGGTCAGTTTTAGTGTCTCAAATCAATCTAGTGGCTCTGGCCTGAAGGCAGCTTAAGTAGGAGGGGAGGCTCCGCCCACTGCAGTCGTTTGGTATCCCTGATTTTACACTGGTGGTTTAGTCAAAATGGCTGAACTAATGATTGCAGCACCTGTGAAAAATCAGGCATATCCCAAAAATGTGCACTGTCACAGCCCATAAGGAATGCAGATTGACACATCGTCCCGCTTTTCTTACAGAGTAAAGCAACGGAAATCCCAATCTTTGAGATGATTTTTTTTTTTTCCCCAAAGTCATTAATTGACTTGCTATTTTTCCAATACCTTGAGTTCAAGATGTTTTGCTGCTAGTTGGCACTCTTGCTGCGTCAATCTATTCCTATCAACACGCCACCTCCTTTTTGTCTTGGTGCAGTTGCAGAGAATGTAAAGAGTAAAGTTATGTCATATATATATATATATATATATATATATATATATATATATATATATATATATATATATACACACTCATTTATGCCCCATGTTGACTGCTAGTTGGCACTTAACAAGCCTCTCTTTTTCTATATCTTTGCAGTGGAGTTGGAGCACCGGATTGATTTTGAGTTAAGAGAAGGACTTGTGGAAAGCAGATACTGGTCTGCCATGACATCACACACAGCTTATTGGTCGTCCATGGACGTGGCACTTTTCCTTCTGACGTTTTTGTACAAAGAAGGCCAGTTAGAGGATGAAGAAAAACTAGGTGGCGATGCACTTTAGTGGTTATTTGAGGAATTTTAGAACCAATGGCAAAAAACTGGAAATTTTCTTGGTTGCACAATGCAGACTGTTTGAGGCATGAATGTTCTGGGTTAAAGTGCAGGTTTGACTGTGTTGTTTGTAGAGAGCAGCACTAATTATTGCATAGGGTTGCCATCTAGCCAGTAAAATACCAACAGGTTGGTAAATGTTTGGGATGTAGCTAAGGTTAAGTCGGTGACAGCAGAAGGAAATGAAGTTATTTTTACTAAATGAACCTGCTCCCCACCCCCTAGAAAAGTATATATTTAAATCTACATTGAATGCTGTCTGTAAGAAAATGTTACGAAAGGCTTGGTTGTAAAGCAGCACACACATTTAACCCTCTGAGTACCAGAGAGGTACGGAATGCATTCCATACCCTTCTGGCACTCAAAGGGTTAAAAAGTGCTGAATCTAAAGGACATATCACTGGGACTTTACCTACAGTAGTATTAATGGTTCAAATCAAGTATTTACCAAGTCACTTATCCAGTCTTTTGCTGGGCTCTGACCATTAATACAGGGTCTGAACAGGAACAATCTTCCTGCTTTAACATGTATTACAATATGCACATGACAAGTAGTATCTGTACATCACGTATAATGCAGGTTTGAGCTGGAAGAGTGTCTGTTTTCAGACACTGTATTGGTCATTTCTGTCAACGTGGAAGAAGAGTCTTCTGCCTTACCCTTCGGAAATCAAGGGGTTGGGTGACTTTTTGGGAAGTACATCATTTTAACCCTTTGAGTGCCAGAGGGGTATGCAGCGCATTGCAGAACAATGCGTTGCTTACCCCTCTGGCACTCAGAGTGTCAAGGTCAGGGATATGCCCTTTAGGTTTAACCCTTTTAGTTGGGTTTATTGCTCTCTTAAAAAGATTTAGCTGATGTCATGTTCCCCCCTTTGCTTGGCTGTATGTACAAAGACAAAAGTAGAGCAATTCTAAGGCAAACCAGCTTACTCTCTAGGGGACAAATACAAACTGGCATGCATTTAACCCTTTGAGTGCCAGAGGGGCATTTAATGGGTTAAATTGAGCTTTTAACCCTTTTAGTGCTAGAGAGCTCTCCATTGCATTGTGTTGCACGGAGTTGGGACATCTGGCATTCATGGGGTTAAAATGTGCCATTTAAAGCAACAGACATATGGGCTGCTTTTATTGTTCTGAGGTGCAGCTGGTTTGTCCCAGAATTCCTCCACTTTTGTCTTTGTGCATATAGTTTATAGCATTCTGTACCCTAGAGGGGGGAATGAACCAAACTTCCTGTCTCCAGTACAGATGCTACAGAGCCATTTTGGTGGAGGCCAAGGCTGTTGTGTCTCAGCACTGTGACCTAAATCACACACAAATTTACACCTTAAAGGGATAGTAGTGCTTAAAAAAGCTTCATGTCTCATTGCACTGTGAGATACTAATTAAAGCTCAGCCTATGCACGGAAGCTATTAGAAGTAGTCATGCAGAGACCAGTGTCTTTGTGTGAGTAATCTGTGAGGCAGGTTGCCATGGTAACTTGTCTGTTATCCATTCAGCCCAGTGGTCCTCTTTAGCAACATATAGGCAAGTTGTCAAGAATGCAGTAAAGGAACAAATGCATAAATATATAGTTACTCTTGGGTCTCACAATCAGAATGACAGAAACAAAACATCTTGTGCATAACAGTACGCAACATCTTGCAATGCGTTGCGTACCCCTCTGGCACTCAAAGGGTTAATATTTCGCAATGCAACAAGACAAACCACTTTAAAGCGGAACTCTCACCCCAATTAATTTTTATTATAGCAGTAAGCATTGAAATCCTTTTTATAATCCTTATTAAGTTCTTAGAAAACTCCCCACCAGACGACAGCGCACACATCTTGCTGAAGAGGGATCTGTGCACCTGTCTGTACCGTCCTGTACAATGCACTAATTGGTGAGGAGCCCGGGACAGACAGTGCATACGCACAGATCACTCTTCAGCAAGATGTCTGCACTGTCGTCTGGTGGTGAGTTTTCTATGAACTTAAAAAGGATTATAAAAGCATTTCACTGCTTTCCGGTATAGTAAAAATGAATTGTGAGACACTTATATATCAGTGATTAGTTCCTCTTTAAAGCGTTACTATGTAAGTGTATAACCAAACTGACCATACATTAGTTTTGTTTATAAAGATATGGATTTTTACATAACATTTTTTTAATTATTTGATTGGACTTATGTGACAGGGTAATTCAACCCTCTGAGTGCACTCAGAGTTAATGAGAAATGTCATTTACACATCTAGACCCTAAACACTAATTTCAGTATGGTTTAGACCAGGAGTACCATGTTTTACCAGACATGGGTCACATGATCAGGAAGCCATCAGTGTGCGGGTGACTTTAACGGTGGTGAATTACGGCCTGTCAGCTATTCATTGACGTATGGATTTATTTATTTTTTGATCAAGTCAATGACAATACTGATGTGTTCAACAGGAATCTATTTTTGAACTGTACTGTACTGATAAGCAATGGATTGGCTCTTATTGGTCTATTAGTTTATGTGTACTAGGTCAGGTGGGGGTGGCATTTGGATACCCATGTTTTAGACTATTGCGTATAAAAGGGCCAAATATATACACTATTTAGTCCAAATTTATTTTTTGTATCCTTGGAGTTTGTATGTAAAATTTAGTTTTATAATCCAAATGATTAAAAACAACTGGAAGTGATTTATGATTGTACTAGTGTAAAAGCCCATGTACACGGGCCAAGGTCCTAGTGATGTTAACCCTTTGAGTGCCAGAGGGGTACGCAACACATTGCTATGCAGTGCCTTGCGTACCCCTCTGGCACTCAAAGGGTTAAGAGGCCGGTCCTGCTCTGCGTCCTGCCGCACTGTAGAGACGGCCCGAAAGCACAGAATGCTCCCAGCACAGAACTCCCAGCATTCCGTGCTCCCAGCACAGAACTCCCAGCATTCCGTGCTCCCAGCATTCTGTGTGTTCAGGCAGTTTCCTCTGCACATAACTGCTTCTGGCAAACATCCTAGCGAATTATTATATAGTATATCCACAAAACAAGGAGGGAGATTCACAAAGCGTGATAAAGTGGAGATGATTTCTCCAGTGTTATCACTTCTCCAATTCCAATGTTATTCTGAAGTCTATGCACTAAGATTTCTCCAGCTTTGTAGATATATTAGTGCATATGCTCCATAGAATAACATAGGAAATGGGGAAGTGATATCACTGGAAAAGTCATCGCCACTTTATCATGCTTTAGTGAATAATCCCCAATGTCATTAACCCATTGAGTGCCTGAGAGGAAAGCAATGCATTTCAGAACAATTTATTAACACCCATTTGTCACACACAGGCTTAATGATATATATTTAATAAAAAAAAAAAAAAAAAAAAAAAGCAGATTTCATAAAAAGGTTCCCCTATCCCTTCACTGTAACAATTACTTGTTTACTTTTTAATTTATAGATATTTACATGTGTGTCTATACCTGGTTAGTCTTGACCTCCATCAAAATGGGTGCTATGCACAGCACTGGAGACATTTTGTGTAACGGTAGTCAATGGGTAGTCTGATCTCTGAGGGCCTGACACTATGCAATTTAGCTTATTTGCATAAAGTGCCTCCCAGAGAAGGGAAGTTACCCTGGGCAAGAGAGTTTATTTTAAAACAAAACCCGTAATATCTAAGGACTTGTTAGCACCCACTATTGGTATAGACATCTTTTCGTGTAGTTTTAAAATGTGAACATTAGCTTAACCCATTCAGTGCCAGAGGGGTACACAATGCATTGCTCTGCAATGCGTTGCGTGTGCCTCTGGCACTGAAAGGGTTAACATTTGACTGGCAGAGGGGTTTGCAATGCTGTGCACGTCTCTGCAATGCTTTCTGCACCCTTCTGGCACTCAAACTGTTTTATTTATCAAATTGTGGTGATTTTACTAAATATTCAGAATGTTTTTCCCCTGGAACCATCTATTTTAGGTAAGTAACTCACAAGCACTGTGGGATTCTAGTGGGCCATATGTGTGAAGTGGAGCAGTTCAGGTTCAGACCGCACCTAGAGGACAAATACAAATTCCTCTTGATTTTAACACTTTGTGTGCCAGAGTGGCACTCAAAGTGTTAAAATTCCCATTTTAAGGAGCAGTACACTTTTTATGTTCTGGCATTTTCCTGCAGTGAAAAACACGGGGAACTCCCACCGCCAGATTTTTCATTTAGATGTTATTACAGCTCTGACGAGTATTTTTACTTTAAACTGCAATATTCTGTTTCCGCCACCAGGTGTCGCTGTTTAGTGCTTATTACGGAGACCCATAGTCTGACATGAGCTCTTCAATACAGTGGTTTTAAAACTATTGCATTTTGACACTAGAAGTTTGATTAAAAAAAATAAATAAAATAAGTTTGTGCTGTAATTACTTGTGCAAATGAGAGAACTTGCATAAGCCATTTTCTTTTTAAAATAAGCAGTGGTATCTCCAACATAAAAAAGAAAAACTGCTCCTTTTGGGGAATTTGTATTATTGCCCTACAATGCTCCGTTTTCCTAATATATAAGGCCCAGCATGTGTAGACGAGATGATTTACCTGTTACCCAGCTCTTCTTGAACTACAACTCCCATCATCCTCAGGTGGCCTATGGCCAGGTGAGGATGATGGGAGTAATAGTTCAAGAACAGCTGGTGGGGGCAACAACTCAGATTACCCACTCATTGCCTAGGCCTATATATGTGCGTATGTTTAGAAGTGTTTCTAATGTCATATCATCCCTTTAGGTTATGTGATTAGGCAAGGTAGAAAGACTGGGTCACGTCCCCGCCTCCATGTGATTGTATGAGAAGATGTCATTTGTGTGGCCTCATTCAGACCAGCATATTGATCTAGAAAGCCCTGCGATGCTTAATCAGAAATAAATATTGAAAAACAAAAAAAAAAAAAATTTGAAGTATTTATAGTTTAATATTAATGCTCATATTTCTATTTAATTTCCATTGTACAAAACCTAATTTTTCTACTTGTTTTCTTTTTGGTCAAAGAAAAACAAACCACATTGTTTTTTTACATTTTTCTGCATTCCTTTTCCCAGAATACATATCTTTGTACTAAAATAACTGTGGACACCGTGGCACTCAGTAATATTTTCGTTGCAAAAAATAATAAATCTTTGTGGTTTCACATAAAAAGGTGTTTCTTTTAAACTTTATTTTTCGGGGGGGAGGAAACGAGAAATATGTTGCAATACAATATTGCTTATGTGCTAAGAATGTCTATATATTTTTTGTTTGTTTGTTTAGAAACCAAATACATATTGTAGGGCTTTCTACAAGGAAAAACAGATACGACTTTATTCAAAAGTTATTGCAGCCCAAGATAATACTTCTGTTTAGTGTTTGATTAGTTTTACATAAAACTCCTAGTGGTCATTTTACACTTTAAAAAACCAAAAAAAAGGAAGTCAAACAAGTTTGAGCTGTTATAGATTTTGAATGAATTTTCTCTCACCAGTGAATCCCATACAACATTATGGGGAAGATGCACTAAGGTGCGGGAGCTGGACTTTGCATTCTGGGGGTTAAAAGAGCATTCAAAGGTGCAGTAAACTTACATGGGGTAATCACAGTGTAAGCCTTTCCCTGCTACGTAAAATAAGATTTCTCACCCTCCTGCATTGCGTCAGTCACACTTCTAACAGTTTAAACCATTTTATATTACAGTCACTTGTTGTCAATATTGGGGTGCTACTGGCTGGTTTTCCATAGAATATGATTTGAAACAGCTCCACCACTTTGTGAAAGTTTGAACTCCAATAACTTTTGACTAAAGCAACTTGCAGCAGTGCAGCATACCCATGTAATTAGTCAGGAGTTTTAGTCTAACTAACGTTAAAGGGACAAACCTCCCAACATTTCAAATTGCCAAAGAAGGACACTTGTGTTTTAGGGGGTTTGGTTGGTGGGTGGGGCATTACCGAGAATGTTTAGGCTATTTCATGACCTATTGACACCTTGTGTAACCTAATAACTGACTTATAACAAGACCAAGGTATCTTATTTACACACTAGTTGAAGAGCCCGTGTACACGGGCCACAGTGTCACCCAGCAACGGCCGCAGTGCAGTCATGCACAGTAGAGACTTCCCGCGCCATGGCTATGGAGTGGGTCGCTTCGAATTCAGACCGTAGTCATCTGAATTCGGAGCCCCACTGTATTATCAGCCGAGGCGCGGGCAGTCTGTAGTACGCATGACTGCAGCGCACGCAGCCGTCTCTACTGCGCATGACAGCTTCTGACAAACACACATTTAGCGAATTATTATATAGGATGCTAATTTATAAGCACATATACTGATGTTTAGACAAAAAGTAATGTGAGTTTTATTGCTGTAGAGCAGTATTATACACTTATTTACACACACCACACAATCGGATTTCTTAAAAAGAGAGACAGGGTGGGAAAGAGGGATTTGGGTCTAAAAGAGGAACTGTCCCTCCTAAAGAGGGACACTTGGGAAGTATGAAGGTATAGTAATTTTTCACAAAAAGGCAGCTCTGATTAATCTTCATAGTATTTGGGCCGTGGAGAGTGTTATTTCAATACTGTCAGAGTTCAAGAGTAACTGAATGATAAAGTATCCCCCTCTCCCATTTTACTGATGTAACACTGCTCACCTCAGATGTGGAATTTTGTCTCTTGACCAAACAGATCACAGTAAGGGACAATCTTCTTACTGTGTGTATAAGGAAAACCCTTCCCCATTGACAGGTTTTTCAGGTTCTTCCCTTATGATCACTGAAAATTGTGCCTCTCGGTGATCCCTCCGGACAGTCTTGCTGTTCTGAGGTGGTGAGCAGTGTTACATCAGTAAAAGGGGTGGGAGGGGGATACTTTATCATTCAATTACTCTTGAACTACAACTCTCACAGTATTGAAATAACACTCTCCATGGACCAAGTATTATGATGATCAATTGGAGTTGCTTTTTTGTTTATCCCTTTAAACATGCAGAACTGCATTATTTCTTATTCAACTGCTGGATTTTTTTTTCTTTCATATTCTTAGACAAATGGACACTTTCTTTATACATTGTATAAATACCTTCTCCCCATAATAAAACTGTATTACTCCTTTAACACTGTGAGTGCCAGAGGGGTATCCAACGCATTGCAAAGCAATATGTTCAATACCCCCGCTGACATTCAAAGAGTTTAAATCCATTTTATTCATCACATAGGGTGCAGTTTGCCTGCCCTGTAATTTTGGGACTTTGCCTTAGTGCGTATGGGTTAGTGTATGGTAAACCCTCTGCAGTTGGACAGGCAGATGAACTGTATCCCTTGCGGAATGTAAAATACATTACTTGCAGTTTCCAGGAATGTCTGTTGTCAGTCCCTCCCGTGTCTCTGGAGCACGTCTGATGGAACTGTAAAGAGAAATATAGAAGTGAGTTTGATGCTGGGGTTAAAAGGCAGCTGAACAACTGACCTTTCCATTTAGCCGGGCTTTTAACATTTAACAAATCCTATCCTTTCATCTCCTGGTTTTTATTTACAGTGACAATCTGTTACGTGTTTAGGACCATGTGTACAAAGCAGTGGTTCACAATCTTTGTGTTTCTTTTTTTTTTTTTCTTTTTCAATCTACACTTCTTTGTTCGTTACAATGTTAAAGCACCCAACACACACACTGGTATTAGTGAGGTATCGCTAAATTTTCAGATCATTTGTCAGATGTGTATTAAATGGGAATAACATATAAACATGTAGTTCATCTTAGGTCTTACCATAAGTGACAAATAAGCATAGTATCCTTAAGTGAACTTCAGCACCTTCAGTAATAATCTCTTCTTACTTTACTAACACCAGGAAATTCTAAAAGTTGCCTATAAAGCTTACACATGGGCCATGGATGTCATATCAACGCAGAGAGAAAGGGCTTTTGTAGACAGAACTGCTGGATTTCAAGCTCCAATAACAGTACATCCTGTATGGACTAAGAGAAAAGGATTTAACAGGTAAGACTAAAATCCTCTTTTTTTTTTTTCTGTCGTCCAATACAGGTTACTGCTAACTCTGGGATGTCCAACCATTGAGTTTCCCAGAGGCGGGAAGTAAGGCAAGGACCAGGTGCAAGGCCCCCAAAGTCACCAAAGCAGATATGAACCATCAGATTAGAGAGAGCCCAACAAAACAATGAAGTGTCAACAGACACTGAACAAGGGTAACAACACCCCAAGACTGTTGCACAGCACACTGAACTAGAGCCAACAGGGCTCAAAAGTGAAGGAAGCACTAAGAACCGAAGGAGATCCTAGACATGCAAGACTGCCTCCAGGATCTTCCTCCCAACGCTGGTGTCAGCCGATGCCAGCACATCAACACAGTAGTGCTTCGAAAAGGTGTGCACAGACGACCAGGTGGCAGCCTTGCACAAGTGATCAGCAGAGGCCTGATTCTTGTAAGCCCAAAACAGCCCAATAGATTGTGTAGAATGAGCCGTGACCCTGAAAGGGACAGGCTTCTTCCTCAGCTCATAAGCCTTACGAATAGTGGACTTGATCCAAGAAGCAATGGTCACCTTGGATACAGGTCTTCCTCTCCTAGGTCCCTCGGGGATGACGAACAATGCGTCAGATTGCCTGATAGATTCAGTGCAATGCACATAAAACTTGAGGCAACACACCACGTCTAACAAGATCCCTCTCCTTGTCAGAGGTGGGGTCAGGGCAGAAAGAAGGCACCACAATCTCCTGATTGATGTGAAACTCCGAAACCACCTTTGGAAGAAACTCCTGAGAAGTGCGAAGCACCACCTTGTCCTTGTGGAACACCAAAAAAGGTGGTTTACAGGACAGAGCATGTAACTCCGCGACACGGTGAAAGGACACGATCGCCAGTAGAAAAGCCATTTTCCACGGTAGCAGGCGTAGATGAATAGTAGCCAAGGACTCAAATGGAGGGCGCCGAAGTACGCCCAAAACCAAGTTAAGATCCCATGGAGGAGCGAGATTCTTGAAGGCAGGACGGGTATGAGCAACTCCCTGGAAAGACCTGGAAGAAAACCTTGACATCAGGAAGGATGGCAATGCGCCTCTGAAAGAAAACAGAGAGCAGAAGTCTGAACTATGAGGGAACTCAAACTGAGGCCCTTATCCACACCGTCCTGCAAAAAGGCCCGGACAGTAGGCAGATCAAATTCCTGAGACAGGTCCTTGTCGGCACACCAAGATAGAAAGTTCGACCAGACACGATGGTAGATAATGGAAGAAACAGCTTTGTGGGCACTGAGCATAGTAGCCACCACCCCGGAAGAAAAACCTTTTTTCTTCAATATTGAGGATTCAATTTCTAAGCTGTCAAAGCTAGCCGATGAACATCCTCCTTCCACAGGTAACCCTGTAGAAGAAGATTCAGATGGCAAAGGAGCCGGAAATTGCTCAGCCACTGACAGATCCAGAAGCTTCGGAAACCAAGCCTGTCGAGGCCAGTATGGAGCAATCAGAATGACTGGACAGTGCTTCAGTCGTAATTTCTGTAACACCCTGTGCAACATTGGGAGGGGAGGAAAAATGTAGGCCAGAGGGAATAGCCAAGGAATGGACATTGCATCCACTGCCAGAGCTAGAGGGTCCCTCCAGCGAGAGCAGAACCTCTCTGTTGTGTCTTGTCGCCATCAGGTCGATGTAAGGAAGACTCTGAACAATGAGGGTGAACACCTCTGGGTGCAGCATCCACTCTCCTCTGTCCACTGTGTGTCGACTGAGGAAGTCCGCTATGATGTTATCTACGCCAGGAATGTGCATTGTACAAGACAAAATAGCCTTGACCTCTAACCATGCGGCGGCGACTTGTTCTTCCCTGCTTGTTGATGTAAGCCATGGGTGTGGCGCTGTTGGGCTCCACTCGGACCGAACAGTCTTCCAGCTGAGATGTCCAATGATGAAGGGCATGAAATATCACCCGAAGCTCCAATATTTTGATAGGAAGGAGAGATTCCTCCGGAGACCTGAGCGCTCAGGACACCCAGGACCGCTCCCCAGCCGGAGAGGCTGGCATCCGTCGTCACCGTGGTCCAGAAGGATACCAGGAAGGACTTGCTTTCCAGCAGATTGGAGAAGTCGAGCCACCATGACAAATTCAGTTCCGCATGAAGAGGGAGGGACACTGACGACATCAGAAGGTCCAGCTGACCCCTACACACCTGGATCACAAACCTCTGGAGCTTCCTGGTGTGCGCCATAGCAAACGGGACCGCTTCTATGGTGGAGATGAATTTCCCCACTAGAGAGGACAGCTTAATGGCTGGAACTGGATCTTAAGCCAGAACCGCAGAATCCCTGGGAAGGCCCAGGAAGACCAGACGCTGGGATGGGACAAATTCCGACTTGTCATGTATGGAGTAACTCTGATGCCGTTCCAGTGGAGAATGGACACTAAGGCTCCCAGGACACTGTTGAAGATTTGAGGAGCTGTCATCAGACCAAAAGGAAGAGCTGAAAATGTCCCCGGTCGCAGGCAAATCTGAGATACTGCCGGCTCTCTGGAGGAATGGCAATGTGTAAGTACGCGTCCTGAAGATCCAGAGATGCAACAAATTCACCTGGGGACATGGCAGCAATCACCATGCGTAGAGACTCCTGGTGATAATGAGTCCGAATCACAAAGTAATTGAGATCCTTTAAATCCAAAACGTGATGACAGCCGCGGTCCTTCTTGGAGACCACAAAGAGGTTTGAGTAAAAACCCATACCTCTGTCCAGAACCGGCTCTAGAACGTCCTTGTCCAGAAGAGCCTGAACAGTGCCATCGAACAGATGATGTTTCTGTGCGCCCTGAGGCATATGAGAATGAAAGAAGCGAAATGGAGGAAGAGATACGAAAGGGATCCTGTACCCTTCCATCACCACCTGTAAAACCCATGGCTCCGTCACAGAATCCTCCCAAATGCTGTGATAGTGTTGCAGAGACCACCTACACACAGCAGAGTGTGGACCTGGGTTTGGTGAGTCATGCCGAAGAAGGCTTGGAAGAGACCATGGGCTTCCATTGCTGTTTGGGCTTGGAGTAGGTACGCAGATCTGAGGGAACGTGTCACATTCTGAAAGGAACGAAAATACTGGTTACGCTTAAGCGGTGTTTTCTTCCTAGGAACCAAGGGAAGAAGGGTACTCTTACCCCCTGTGGCCTCATTGATCAGATCCTTAAGATCTGGCCCAAACAAAGAAGTGCCTTGAAAAGGCAAGGAGAGCAATGCTTTCTTAGAAGCAGTGTCAGCAGACCAGATCTTGAGCCAAAGAGCCTGTCTGGCAACCACAGACATGGTGGAAACCCTAGCTACCAAATGGATGGCATCAAATAAGGCAGCAGAAACATAGTACTGTGCATCAGAAATGTTGGCAAGAAGGCGCAACATATCCGAAGTAGGAGCAATTGCGGTCTGACTGTTATGTCCAGACCGCAATGGCCCGGTTTACCTATGCTGCTGCGAATGCAGGACGCATGGCAGAGCGAGCAGTGGCAAAGATGGACTTCAGGGAGACCTCAAGTTTCTTGTCAGTCCGGTCCTTTAGAGCAGGCGCATCAGATACTGGCAAAGCAGTAAACTTGGATAGCCTGGAGAGAGGAGCATCCACCTTGGTAGGATGAACCCACTGAGCAAGCGTCACCTCAGAGAAGGGGTAAAGCTTGGCAAATTTCTTGGAGACAGAAGGTTTCCTGTCCGGAGACTTCCACTCTTCAGACACAAGGCGTTCAAGAGTGGGGTTAGGTGGAAGGCAAATAAAAGGCTTTTTAGGCTCACACTTAGTAGACCATTCCAATGAAGTATTTCTTTCTACATAGTGCTTTCTTTGCTCTGCTGAAGAGCCAACAGCCGGTCAAATGACCAAGATCTGCTTCTGTTCCATAGAGCGCTGACATCTCTGAAAGGGGCTAGAGGAAGGAACTTTAGATGCTTTGATATCTCAAACGATAAAGGTTTGAGATACGGGAGGTAGGTTACTGTACTTCTATTTCTAATAGCTACAATATTAGAATTTCTTAAACGATTACTATCCTTTAAATCAATTGAGGATTTGGGGAATTTTAATTTGTTTGTTACGGTACAGTCGGTTTACATCTGAATTTTTGCACTTTTATACAAATGGCCAAATGTGTAGTATTGAAATAAAGGAAAGTGTCTGATGTCTTTATAAAAATATAACCATTATGGTGGTTAGACAAAACAAATTAGCCTTTTATTTGAGGAGCATAGAAAACTATATAATCCATTTAATTTCAAGGACCTAAAAGAATTTATGGAACAAATCAGTGACACGTGGATATTATAGAAGTGAAACTTCGCTTTGTCCTGTGACTCATATACAGTCTATGTGAATACTTCATTTAGAAGTCAAATTGGCTTTTTATTTTAGTATTTTTTCTTTATGTGGATTCTTAACCCACGGGATGCTTAGCAATAGATTGGAGACCTAGCACTTAAGACAGAATTGCAACCCCTTTAATCAAAGTTTCCCATAAGAAATCTGTGCACTGCATATATCCGGATTAAAGGGATATTAAAGTTATACATAATATGTATATATAAATCTTCTGGTTTGCTGTCTGCCCCTCCCAGATCCCGAGATCACTTGCATGCTGTGAATCATCACAGATGTGTGTGTGGGGGTGGGGGGGCAAAATCACTGCAAGGGAAATTCATGGGCAGTGATTTTCGCATGAGTGGGCAGGGGGGCTTTGTGCCTCCCCCCCCCCCCCGTCCAGTGTGTGTGTGTACACTAGCATGTGTGTCATGGCTTTGCCTGTACAGTGAGTGTGCAGGATTTGGAAAGCCTCCATCATTGACGTGAAAGGGTTTCCTGATCCCACCCACTTCTACCCTGGTAGGATGGAAGCAGGGGACCTCTCTTGCTCCCCACCATTTCATCTGAGCTATCAATAGATGCATCTGCTGGGAGATCAGTAGCTGTGGGACATCAGGAAGGGTCCTGATGCCCCACCACGAAGTCTGTTTTTTTGTTTTTTTTGCGGGGGGTTTATTAGGAAGTGATAACGTTTTTGGCATTAACGTTTGCCATGATAAAGGGGAGGGGCAATGCTGTTCACCTGGTGAAAGGGAGTGGCCACCATGTACATCGGTGGCCTCTGTCCTTCACAAGGATGAAAGTTGAGGTGGAAGAAGGCAGCCAATGTGAGACCATGACACACAGACTTTCATGTAGATGTGAAGCCGTTCCCTCTATATGATTATAAAATGAAGCGATCAGCTTGTTGGCAAGTGAAAAAACAGACCTTCTCAAAGTAGAACCTAAAAGGTGTAGAGTTATTTATAGGAAGAAAGTAATAATACAATATATTAAAGACCTAGATGTGTGAAAACCAAGTCCCACATACAGAGTCCATGTCCCCGATTCTCTACAGTGCTGATACTGTGAAAGTGTACTTCCACTGACCTGTCTCCTATTGCCTGTTGTGCTGCAGCTCCCCTGATCACTCCCTCCTGACTTTTAAATAGCTCAAGCCTGTCTGTACTCTTGTGTATTCTTATTCCTGTTTTTGTACGGCCGTTCCTTTATCTCAGCCTTGCTATTTATTTGGAGGTCCACTTTCAGAGGTAGTGGCCTGTCAGTCATCTTTCTTCCAGCCTCTTGTTCCTGCTTCATCAAGAGCTTGCTATCTGCCCTCCACACTCCAAAGTCCTAGTAGTTCTTGTGTGCACCTCTGGCATCCAGTGTTGTACTGCTTTCTTGGCACTCAAACATCCCAAGGTGTCTGCTGTATCCAGTACCACTCCTTCACCATCTTATTGCTCTCTGCTTCCTTTTAACACAGGAACTTAGTTGAAGAGGCTGAAAAAAGACACGTGTCCATCAAGTCCAACACATGCCACATGTTGATTCAGAGGAAGGGAAAAGTAACCCCATTAAATACATTTCCAATTAAGCCACAAGTGGGTAAAAAAATTCCTTCCTGAGTACAAATGGCAGTCAGATAGTTCCCTGGATCTACAACCTATCTGCATTGAAGCTAACTGTCAAAATTCTCAATATTGTCTTGTGCTAGGTAGGTATCCATCACTTGTTTGAAAGCACTTAGTATCTGCAAGCACAGAATCCTGAGGCAAAGAATTCCATAGTTTACCGCCCTTACTGTAAAAGATTCCCTGCCTTTGTTTTAGTTGAAAATGCCTTTCCTCTAGTCTTAATGGATGACCTCTTGTTCTTAGCTCAACTCTTTGAGTAAATAATTATGTGGAGAGTTCCTTGTATTGACATGGAATATATTTGTAAATGGTGATCATAACGCCCCTTAGATGGGGCTTGTTCCTGCAGCTCTGCTATGCAGCCGGAAGGTTCTTGTGGTGGTAATGGCTCAGCTGACAATACTAGTTAGAACTCCAACAGCTGGTCTGGATGATCGGAGCTAAAGTCCCCAGTAGCTGATGATCCAACAATTAACAACGCCAGTTGTAGGCACACTCAATCTACCATTAGACTATAACAAGATCAGGCAACCTCTAGCTCATCAGCTGCTAGGTACTATAAATCCTTATTGTCCCCAACCATTCATTTTCTGGTTGGTGATGATGGGAGCTATAGACTCAAACAACTGAAGATCCAAAAGTTGTCTAACCTAGTTTTAAGCTAAGATGTCTTCTGTGTCACTCAGCAGTGACGAAGAATGGGGAAATATGAGACGTGTGTGTGTGTGTGCGCAATACGAAGGGCTCCTAGGTTCGCCAGAGCTGTAAATCCAGCCCAGTTTGTGTGGCGGCAACACCTGCTGATGTGGATAGCCAATCCCGGGCTCCCGTTCTATATTCCGCACCGCATACACTGAGCAGAAATTGTGTGTGCGTTATATAAAGAGACTATAAGTATTTAACCCTTTGCATACCTCTCTGGCACTCAAAGGGTTGAAAGATACTTTGGGCCTTATGTATGAAGGCAAAGTGTAGCAATTCTGTTCAAACCTGCAGCACCCTTGGGGAATATTTTATTTTTGTCCCATAATGTCAACAGATTTAAATGGGTCTTTCAGCCCAGTGAATGCTAGAAAGTACTGCAGCTCTCTGCTTCCACTTTTGTTTTTGAAGCTTAAACCTAAGACTCTTGGAACCTGTCATTTTCAAAGTCCTTGTGTATCTCCTACACACCTTCATAGTCCAGGCCAGGACTGGCTTCCATGTGTTCCTCCTGCTATTGTTGATGGACTACAAACTCCCATCACTGAGGAAAGGAGGATGCTGGGAGTTGTAGTCCAAGAACAGATAGACAGAGACTATATTTCTCTTCTGTACACAGTGCTGTTTAGTGAGGCAACGGCAGTCCCAGTGTACATGTTGATGGTATGGAGCGGTTTCTTTGTATACGCTGCTGGCTTGTATCTGTGCTGTAGGAGACCTTGAAAAAATGTCATTGCTAGATCTATGGCTTTTAATGCTGGGATACTGCAAATATCTTGGCTATACTTTTAACTTTTTGTTGCCAGAGTTACATGTCCATCTGGCTGTTAAAATTTGTAAATTTAAAGAAATGGTGTGTGTCAGGAAAAAAGTGTTCAATGTAAAGGGCATGATGCCCTGTACACAGGGGTGTATGTTGTAACCATTTGTTTGTCAGAAAGTTGTCCAGTGTATTGCAACGCAATGCATTGAACATCTCTGTGGCACTCAAAGGGTTTGGGGCACCAATCACATGGATAACACCTATCAGCAAATATATTCCCCTGGGAGCAGGCCTGCCAAATTAATAGAGACTACACTGTGAGCGCTGGTGGACTAAAGAGGAACAGGAGTCTAAAGTGTGACCACTGATGCTCGCTCATTAGTCTCATGAGAAGA
This sequence comes from Rhinophrynus dorsalis, assembly GCA_037306005.1. Lineage (NCBI taxonomy): Eukaryota > Metazoa > Chordata > Amphibia > Anura > Rhinophrynidae > Rhinophrynus > Rhinophrynus dorsalis. Next base: position 91,582,897 of record CM074728.1, on the reverse strand, counting down.
GACTGAAATCTCCCAGATCAGTCTCTTGTCCAGTGTGATGCAGTCCACATATGTGGCTTGCCACATAAACTGGGTGCATGCCAGTCTGCCATCATTTGGGCCGATTCCTTTTCTGACCCCATAAACAGATGTGCAGAGCAGCCCCATATTTTTTTTTTAAATCTGTTCCCATAGGAGCAAACCTAGTAAATCATGATAATAGCCCTTTAAAGTTTAAAACTTTATTCGCATTGAGTCATTTGCAAGATCTCTCAATTAATTCCAGGGGGTCAGGGGAAGGTTCTCCTTAAAGGGATAGTAATACTTAAGATGTAAAAAAAATATGTGTTGTAGGGTTTATGTCCCCAAATAAAACAAGGGTACTTCTACTGCTGAGAGATAGTTTATTAAAAATTATAACAGCTCAAACTTGAATTTTTTTAGGTGCAGTATCACAGTGGCCTGAAAATTTACAGTGGCGCTCTTGCTACACTATCCTATTGAGATTTATGGTCTACAGACCAGAGCTGTCCATAGGATGGTGTAGCAACAGTGCCACTAAATTTTCAGGCCACTGTGATGTTGCACTTAAAAAAAAATTCAAGTTTGAGCTGTTATAATTTTTTAATAAAATATCACTCACCAGTGGCCGTACCCTTGTTTTATTCAGGGACTTAAACCTTACAACATATATTTTTTTTAGATTTTAAGTATTACTATCCCTTTAAACTTCTGTCTTGATTGGTGATTGAGCACACCTGTGTTGCTGCTACACACAGTTCAGTTTTAAAGCGGAACTACCACCTCTTAAACACTTTAACTTCAATAACTACCCATCCGGCGACTAGCAGTTTAGAAGCGCTAGTCGCCAGAATTATTACCTTACTCAGAAGAAATATGCATTCTTACCAGGCTGACAGCAGCACCGAGCTCAGACATCTTCCCATAGTGACACCTGCGCTGTCAGTCCCTTTTGGAGCCAGACGGTTCCTAGCAATGCTTCCTAGACCCAGCTGGGACTGACAGCGCAGGCGCGCAGACGTCACTATGGCAAGATATCTGCGCTCTGTGCTGCTGTCAGCCCAGTAAGAATGCATATTTCTTTTGAATAAGGTAATCATTCTGGCGACTAGCGCTTCTAAGCTGCTTGTCGCCAGATGGGGAGTTATTGAAGTTAGTGTTTGAGGTGGTAGTTCCACTTTAAGAACCCCCTGAGGCTCCCCACAGAATTGTGAATGGATGCCCTCAGCTATAGGTAAACGTTTAGGATCTGCTTCCGTTTAGTTGTTGATTTTTTTTTTTTTTCCCTTAACTTCATGTTTGTGGCAAAAGCAACCATAGCTTTGTGTTGTGCACCCACAACAGCCTCACCATAAGACTAAATGGGTGGGTTCCTTAATGTAAATCTGGGACTGCTGGGATGCCAAGGAGATGTCCCCGATCTTGGAGTCCCCAGGTGAACGCCGGATACTCCCATGCATTAAAATGCCCCTGACCTTTTGGTCCTTTGTATGATGTTCATTGTTCCTTTAGAGGGAAAGTAGTACATCAGCAGCACAGACTGACATTGGGGTAGAAAATTGTGGCTCTCCAGCTGTTGTTGGATACCAACAATCAGACATACAGAGAAAGAGAGACATGGAGACATTTGATGGGTACAATCAGGGCCGGTGCAAGGATTTTTTTATACACAGGCGAAGGTGCATTTTGATGCCCCCCCCCCCCCCCCGACACGGACACAATCCCCTGACCCCCCCCTTGCCACAATCCCCTGCCCCGCCCACATATTCACCTCCACACTCTCCCCACCTCCAAATTGCCCCTTCCACAATGCTCCCTTCATCTCCACAATACCCCCTTATCTCCGCATTGCCCCTTCATCTCCACAATGCCCATTCCACATTGCCCCTTCATCTCCACAATGCCCCTTCATCTTCACATTGCCCCCTTATCTTCACATTGACCCATCCACATTGCTCCCTTCATCTTCACAATGCCCCCTTCATCTTCACAATGCCCCCTTATCTTCACAATGCCCCCTTATCTTCACATTGACCCATCCACATTGCCCCCTTCATCTTCACAATGCCCCCTTCATCTCCACATTGACCCATCCATAATGCCCCCTTCATCTCCACAATGCCCCCTCCACATTGCCCCTTCATCTCCACAATGCCCATTCCACATTGCCCCTTCATCTCCACAATGCCCCCTCCACATTGACCTTTCCATAATGCCCCTTCGTCCCCCTACCTTGAGTCCCTGGTGGTCTAGCGGCGTGCCACAGCTTAAAGCTCTGTGCCTCCTTCGGCACAGAGCTGAGGCTCCCTCGCGCTGCTCTCAGTAATGCAGAGCGCTGGGAGATGATGTCATCTCTCAGCGCTCTGTATTACTACAGAGCATGGGTCTCTCTGCGGTATGTAACAGACGCTGCGAGGGAGCGCTGATTTACACTACTAAGCGCTCCCTCGCGGCGTTTTTGTAATACACCGCAGAGAGACCCAGACAGCTATATTTGTGATTTAAAAAAAAAAAAAAAACTTACCTCTTTCGGCGCCCCTCCATTGCGGCGCCCTAAGGCAGCTGCCTGTTCTGCCTTAATGGCAGCGCCGGCCCTGGGTACAATGTCATGCCCATATCTCACATTCACAGCCGTGGTTATGGCATGATCACATGGAACGTTTAGCCAGAGCTGTCCAAGTTCAGTCCTCTAGTGCCACCAACAGGCCAGGATGTAAGGATTTCCCTGATTAATCACAGGTGAGTTAATCAGTGGATCATTCATTGTGACTGACTCACCTGTGATTAATCAGGGAAATCCTTACATCTTGGCCTGTTGGTGGCATTTTAAGACTGAACCTGGATAGCCCTGTCCTAATGCAAGGATTTTGTCCCTCTCACAGAGGGATAATTAGAACTTATTGGTCCCTGGGCACATGGAAACCCCTTGGATGCTGGGTCCCAACCCTCTAACACAACGGTACACACTGTGGTTACGCCCTTACATATATACCTTTAAATCATGGACACTTACAAAATAACAACTATCACACACCGAGCAGTCCTAAGAATTACATATTCATAAGTGTCCCTGATTTAACAAGATATATGGTCACTTAGATCAGAGCTGTCCAAGTTCAGTCCTCAGGGGCCACCAACAGGCCAGGATGTAAGGATTTCCCTGATTAATCACAGGTGAGTTAATCAGTGGATCATTCATTGTGATTGACTCACCTGTGATTAATCAGGGAAATCTTACATCCTGGCCTGTAGGTGGCCCTTGTGGACTGAACTTGGACAGCACTGCATTAAGCTAAACTGGTGCAATTTGGAAATAAACCAATGGCACTGTAGGGGTCAACTTGAAGTCCCCCAAGTCCTCAATGACTTAAAGCGGGGCCTTTAACCCCTTGAATGCTAGAGAGGTGTCCAACGCTTTGCTAAGCAATATGGTGGAGACCACGCTACCAATCAAGAGGTTAAAAGCTCTATTTAACCCTTTGATTGCCAGAGGGGAATGCAACAAATTGCATTGTGTTTCATACCCACGCTGGCCCTCAAAGGTTTAAATCACTGGGGATGTTTCATCTCCCCACCACCCCCCTATTGTTCAGTTGGATTTCTCCAGAATCACTCCACTATAGCTCATTGCATGTGACTCATTTTGCATTAAAATATCGTAGTGTAGCAGTTGCCCACCTGCTACAATATGGTGAATTGCACCCTACACAGAGGTGACTATTGGCGATCATCCCTGATAACTTCATGCCTATCGGGTGTGGTAGCTGAGATTTGCAGCACTGAGAGATGCATTGGGCAACCACAGATGAATTCTCACAAGTGAAAACAAAGGCAGGGATTTTTTTTTTTACAGTAAGGACAGGCGGGCAGTAAAAGTATGGAATTATTTGCCTCAGGCTCCTGTGATTGCAGATACTGTAGTTGCTTTCAATAAAAGCAATGGGTATCTTTCTAGTTCAGAACAATTTTGAGAGTTATGAGTGTTTCATAGCAGATAGGATGTTGATCCAGGGAAATATCCGACTGCCATTTGGAGTCCGGAAGGATTTGGGGGGGGGGGGGGGGGGGGAAGAATCTTAATTGGAAATGGCTTCAATGTTTTTGTCTTGTTTTATTTTGGTTTTTTGCCTTCCTCTGGATCAACTAGGCTGAATTTGATGGAGACATGTCTTTTTTCAGTCTCATTATCTATGTTAGTATTACTGAATCACTGAGTTGCCCATTGTGCCATCAGTGGTGGACTTAGATGGGTTTCAGTCATCCTTGTGCAAATGCTGTCCTGTACTCCTGCATGCTATTAGTTGCCATCAAAATAATACCCCACAGCAGTACCGGGAACCTCATGCAGGGAAAATAAAGGGTTAACTGCTTGGTGACGGCACAGCAGCCTTGACGGTACTGCACTATTACCCATAGCCTAGCCACAACTGGCACAGATTTTCTTAAAAACTCAGAATTTACAGAGTTATAAAGTGTGTAACAGTAAATACTGGGAGTGTCAGTTAATTACAAAAACACATGTTATTTTGAGCCAGTTGCACTCGAAAGGGTAACTCCCTAAAGAATTACACTGACTTATTTTTCCTTTCCAATTAAATTTTATAATATAACTCATGTAATAGCTTTAAAGGAGAACTGGCACCTTATAATAATAATAACAACCCCCAGCTTCCCTTGCTATGGACAAAAGAATAATGCTATGACACCTTTAAATTTAGTCTTTGTGCCTTGGTTCAAGAGAGAATCTCTTCCCTCAGTCCTGGATGCCATCCCCATGGAGGCACAATGCAGTCACTACTCAACTTCCTGAGGAACAGGTCCGGCGCCACCTATAGGCGAGGTAGGTGCCGGCTTAGGGCACACATGTACTGGGGCTCAGGCATGCAGTAGAGAAGAGCTGCACCCAGGGCCGGCCATTCCCGCTAGCAGGACTCCTCCGCCTGGCACTGCAACACAGTCAGGTCTGTATAGCTACTCCGCTCCCTCATCACCGTCGGCTCTTTAGTAAAGCAGAGCACGCTGGGAGTCAACATCTCCCAGCGCGCTCTGCATTACTGAAGAGACGACCACGCAGGAGCTCTAGCAGGTACAGGTCTGTGATGGGGGGCAAGTTGGGGCTGATGGAGGCAAGTTGGAGCTGAGAGGGCAAAGTGGAGCTGGTGGGGGCAAGTTGGAGCTGATGGGGGGCATCTCTTACAGGCATCTCCAGACCAGGGGCAGACTGCAGACTGGCCCAGGAGGCAGAAAAAGGACAAAAATTAAGAAATTTATCCAGGGTTTCCTCCCTAACCCTGACTACCTACACTGTATTTAGTTTACACTACAGTTTTGTTTGCATAGGCACTCAAAGGGTTATCCAGTCATTGTACAATCCACAAAAATTTAGTATAACCCTTTGAGTGCCTGTGCCCACAAAATTGCAGTGTAAACTAAACAATGTGCAGGTAGCCAACGTTAGAGAGGTATGGGGGGGGGCTATTATATGGGGGGAGGGGGCCCCAAATTGATACCTTGCCTAGGGCCCCGTGGAGTGTTAATCCGGCTCTGCCAAGGAAGGCCATGCAGATCAATGGGCAGGAGTTACCATTTAAAGGGATAGTAATATTTCACAAAAAAATGCAGCTCCAATTAATCTTCATAGAATTTGGGCCATGGAGAGTGTTATTTCAATACTGTCAGAGTTGTAGTGCAACAGTAATTGAATGATAAAGTATACCCCTCTCGACCCTTTTACTGATGTAACACTGCTCATCTAAGAGCAGCAAGACTGTCCAGATGGATCACAGAGAGGGACAATCTTCAGTGAGCATAAGGAAAAACCTGTCAAGGGGGGCAGGGTTTTCCTTATGATCACAGTAAGAAGATTGTCCCTTGCTCTCCATCATTGGGTGTCTCAACTGTAGGACTGTCCAGTCCGAGTGGAATCCGACAACGCCACAGCAGTGGCCTACATCAACAGACAAGGCGGAACAAGAAGTCTTGCTACTTGTTTAGAGGTCAAGGCTATTCAGGTTTTCCCCGGGCCAAAGCTTGATGATTCCTATTGGCTTCTGTGGTATGCCACACCCACCTGAACAGCCAATTGGAATTTGGCTGCCATTGAGGGTTGGACAAGATGCTCTTGGTGTTAAACAATGCATTTAGGGCTGTAAAAGTGTAAAATTCTGTTATTTCCAGACGTAGTTGTAGACATTAGTTAGTATGACGCTTAGCTTTAACCATTTGAGTGCCAGTGGGGATCTCAACGCATTGCTTTGCAATGTGTTGCATTCATCTCTGGCATTCAACGGGTTAAAGCGGAACTATCATCTTCATAATATTGTCCCCAGTAATATAGCGATAGGTAAAGAAGTACTTGTATTACGTTGAATAAATCCATGTTATTGAAGTAATCCACCTTCTTGGGCAGGCATCCAGGGCACAGAGCTTACAAGAGAAGCACCATGTGCCCGCACAGGCAGCAACTTCCGTTACCTTAAGGTAACCAACGAACGTCACCACCAATCAGGACAGTGCAAGGGACAGACAGCACAGACTCAGAGGTACCTTTCCTCTAAGATGTCTGCGTTGTTGTCTGCTGGATCCCTACAGAAGGTGGATTACTTCAATAACACAGACTTCATCATAATATAAGTATTCCTTTGCCTATTGCTATATTAGTAAAGTATTGGGGAGCAATATTATGAAGATGATAGTTCTGCTTTAAAGGGACGGTAATGTCCCATAAAAAATATTTAGAGTTAGGTAGTGGTTGAAAAACGAAACAAATTGCCACAAACCCTATCTCTCAAACCGCTACGGTTTGAGAGATATAGGGATTCAAAGTTCCCCCCTCCCTCCCCTTCTTCTGATGTCAGCTGTAAAGCTGACAGCAGTAGATTTGAGTTGTACGAGGAGGCTCTTCAGCAGAGCCGAAATCGCGTTATTGCAAGAGAGTTCATTCACTGGAAAGCTCTACAAAGTGTGCCCAGTTTGCAAGCACACTTTGTAGACCATTCTAATGAATGATTTCTTTTTAAGTAACGTGATTTTGGACTCTGCTGCAGAGCCGCTTGCTGGTCCCAGGACTTGCATCTCCTGCTGTCAGCTAGACGCCGACATCAGGAGAAGGGGAGGGAGGTGGGAACTTCAAATCCCTATATCTCTCAAACCGTAGCGGTTTGAGAGATAGGGTTTGTGGCAATGAGTTTCTTTTTTCAACCTCTACCTAACTCTAATTATTTTTAGGGGACATTACTGACCCTTTATCCCTTTGAGTGCCAGAGGTTTCTTGTAATACTTTTCTTTTATCACATTCCCCTCCTGCAGAGTGTAGAAATTCAGAGCTGCCTTTAGGGGCTAATTAAATCTTCTACCATAGGAAAAAATGCGGGACCCCTTCCATAGCAACCAGGATGGGTATTTGACAGTATAATGTGGAATTTGGGTATTTAGGGCCTCATGCAGAAAGAAAAGAAAAAAAGAGGTACAGTTCTGGAGTAAACCAACTGCGCCATAGGGGAGCAAATGAGAATGTAAATTGATTTAACCCTTTGAGTGCCAGAGGGGTACGCAACGCATTGCAAAGCAATGCGTTGCGTACCCCTCTGGCACTCAAAGGGTTAACCTCTGTGTATGAGTAGAAAGGTGTCCAATGCATTGGAAACATTTCTGGCTTTCAAGGGGTTAAACGCCTAATCTAACTCAATGAGAATTTTTGGTTTGTATTGGTCCCCTATGACGCAGCTACTCTGCCCCAGAACTATGTTTTCTACCTTATTCAACCCTGAATTCTCACGGGTTAAAAAAAAAAAAAATAGGCTTTTAACCTTTTCAATGACAGAGAGGTATATCATCACATTGGGTTAAAGGGATAGTAATGTTTCACAAAAACAACAGCTCCAATTAATCTTCATAGTTTTGGGGCCATGAAGAGTGTTATTTCAACACTGTCAGAGTTGTAGTTCAAGAGTAATTGAATGATAAAGTATCCCCCTCCTGCCCCTTTTACCTAGTGTAATCTGCCTCCCCTCACATGTGGAATCTGGTCTCTTGACTGGACAGCTCACAGCAAGGGAAGGGACAATCTTCTTACTGAGAGAACAATGAAAACCCTCCCCCCATTGACAGGTTTTTCCTTCTGCTCACTGAAGATTGTCCCTCTCTGCGATCCATCCGGACAGTCTTGCTGCTCTGAGGTGAGCAGTGTTACATCAGTAAAAGGGGAGGGAGGAGGATACTTTATCATTCAATTACTCTTGAACTACAGCTCTGACAGTATTGAAATAACACTCTCCATGGCCCAAATACTATGAAGATTAATTGGAGCTGCTTTTATTGTGAAACATTGCTATCCCTTTAACTCCTTGAATGCTAGTGGTATAAAACTAATGCATTGCTACACTCTGTGTTGAAGATTTCTCTAGCATGCAAGGGGTTAGAAGGCCAATATAAATCAATGGGAATTCTGATGTATCCCCTATGGTGCAGTTCCAGAATGGTTCCTGTGTTCTTTTCAACATAAGTGCCTTAAAGTGAATGAGTTTAGTTCAGGGGTGGCAACCCATGGCTCCCCAGCTGTTTTTGGATTACAACTCCCATCATCACCAGCAGCCAGCTGACGATGATACCAGTTGTCCAACATCTATAGAGGACAACGGCCAGCCGAGAACGATGAGAGTTGAAGACCAACAACAGCTGAAGAGCCACGGGTTGCCCCTCCCATGCCTAACTTATCTTCATGTAGAAATTCTTGCATCATACTCTACGCTCCGACAGAAGCTGTAACTATAATATTCTCCTAGTGCTCGACACAGCGCAGCCTGTACAAACCAGTAATACCCAAATAAGGTCCCAAAGCTGTGGGCTTGGATTTACACAGAATATTACCTAGAACACAAGAAGCATTAATTTAACTAGGGAATCTGATGTCAGGCAGAGACTGCCTTTGGCTGCCTGCTGGTCTCTCTCACTGTCATACTTTATATAGTATACTCAGCTAATTCTTCCACTAACAATCTCTGGGACATTTTATGATGCTGTTTGAGCCTCTTAATCTCTGCAGCACAGAAGAATTGAGAAACCCAGAGATCTTAAGGTTTTCTACTTGGTGTAGTAACCCCCTGTTTCATTTCCGTACGCTCACCTTTCTCCTGTGTTCCACTTAAGATCCAAATACTGGAGAGGGGTGTCTCATTAATAAAGTAAGGGCCAGCCAATATTACTCTCCATGGGTCAGCCATTCACTGGACATTGTGATGAGCATCTCAACTTCCAACAATGTTAGTATGAAAGGTCTGCCTGTGGCCCCACCAGAGGCGTAACTAGAAGCCACTGGGCCCTAGTGCAAACATTGCTATGCCCCCCCTGACCACATTGCTTCCCCCCCCCCAAACCACATTGACCCCCATATTGCCCATCTCCACTGGACACCTCCACAGTGATCCCAATCTCCACATTGCCCCCCATCATCTCTATATTGCCCCCCATCTCCACATTGTCCCCACAGTGTCCGTTTCCTACCTCCCTGGTGGTCCAGTGGCGTGGCAGAAGAGGTCTGTGCATCCTTCTGCACAGACCTCTATACTGCTGGAGCTCCCACGCAGTCCTCTCCTCAGTAATGCAGAGCGCTGGTAGATGATGTCATCTCCCACCACTCTGCATTACTAGAGTACCTAAGACAGAGAGGGCGCTCAGCTGCTAATAGAGGTCTGTGCCAAAGCAGGCACAGACCTCAGCATGTTGCGGGTACTGGGTGGGTGGGGGGGTCACAGGGGGCAGCCGGGCCCCTGGAGTGACGGGCCTGGTCGCAGGTGCAACCCCCTGCGACCCCTATTGTTACACCACCTGGCCCCACGAACTACCGTGCAACTTGTATAGGGGTAATAGATCCCCTTTAAAGAGCAATTTTATGGACTGCGCATATTCTGCTCCTACAGTTCTGTACAGTGCAGCCTATTAGCTATTTGGTGGGTCAGAAAACTGATGACCTTGGCTGAAAGGGAACCTGGAAGTATGTGACTTTCAGGTACAAATATCCTGGGTTGTGTGCTTAACCCCAAAGACATTCCATGTCAGGCTTTCTAACCAGATATAGAGAGTCTATGGGGACGGCACTATGCGGGACAGGAGACTGAACTGAGGCATCTCAGTCTTATAGTTCAGTCTCTTCCCGCTGGACCAATGAAAGAGCACTGGGTCTTCTCTTTGAGATCCCACTCTGCTCCCCCACTGGTCCACCAGGACTCACAATACAGTCGCAGTTAAATCTGCAGATCTGCCGATGGGACACTAAGTGTATAAGGTGGTACCTGTAGAGGCGGTACCGTGTTAGCAGTAGAGAAAGCAGGAGATTGCTAGAGTATAAAGTGATACTGTCAATTGCTGAGTAGCTTTAGGATTCCTGGGGGGAGATTCACTATGTGGTGATTAATCAGAGATAAATTCTTCAGTTTATCATTTCTCCAATTCGATGAAGCCTATACGCTAAGAGTTCTTCAACTTTGGAAATCTTGGTGCATAGGCTCCACAGAATAACATAGAAACTGAAGAAGTGATAAACTGGAGAAGTCATCTCCACTTTATCACTGCTTTATCACTGCTTAGTGAATCTCCCCCCAGCTTTCAAGACAACTTAGGCATCTTCATCAGCCGTACTATAGAATGAAGGCTGGATACAAAATACATGACATAGATTGCACATTCATGCAAGTTTCTGATTCGTTTGAATGCAATTAATTCTGTAAAATGCCTGACAGAGACAGACTTAAAGGGATACTATTGCTTAAATGTAATTCATTTTAATATTGTAGAGATTAAAAATATGAATAGAACGAGGTATGTCCCATCTCTCTATCTTGTATAGTTTGAGAGGTCAAAGCATCTAAAGTTCCCGTTTCTCAAGAAGTCTGCCATCTAGCTGAGAGAAGCAGATTCTGGTCCTGGGACCATCTTCGGCTCTTCAGCAGAGCCAAAATAGAGCAATATAGAAATTAATACTTCACTGGAACAGTCTACAAAGTGTGCTTGCAAACCAGGCACACTTTGTAGACCATTCCAATGAAGTATTTCTTTTTAGAGGGGTCAAAGCATCTAAAGTTCCTGTTTCTCAAGAAGTCTGCCATCTAGCTGACAGAAGCAGATTCTGGTCCCGGGACCATCCTGCGGCTCTTCAGCAGAGCCGAAACAGCGCTATCTAAAAAGAAATACTTCATTAGAATGGTCTACAAAGTGTGCCTGGTTTGCAAGCACACTTTGTAGACCGTTCCAATGAAGTATTAATTTCTATATTACGCTATTTCGGCTCTGCTGAAAAGCTGCAGGATGGTCCCGGGACCAGAATCTGCTTCTGTCAGCTAGATGGCAGACTTCTTGAGAAATGGGACATTTAGATGCTTTGACCTATAAAACTATACAAGTTGAAGAGATGGGACATACCTCGTTCTATTCATATTTTTAATCTCTACAATACTAAAATGAGTTACATTTAAGCAATACTATCCCTTTAAGGTGTCTTGAATGCTTGAATTGTAAAACTACCACTTTTACTCTGAGCGATAGCTGTCCTTTAACCCTCTGAATGCTAAAGGGGTATGCAACAGATTTTGAAGCATACCCCTCTAGCACTCAAAGGGTTAACGCCTTGCGTGAACTAATACGTTGGCGACCTCTCTATCATTCAAGAAGTTAAAAGCCCTTTTTAGATCAGTGGCAATTGGTATTTTTATCCCATATGGTGCATTTAGTTTGTTTCAGAATTGCTCCTGTTTCATGTGTAAGGCTGCAAGCTGGGAAAAAAATAATCTGTACAATTTTACATATCACTGCACTAACACCCCAAAAATGAGACAAGCTTGCTGATTGTGAGGCTGTTTTCACAGGCATCTAGGGTGACCACATGTCCATTCTGCCATTTAGGGACCCTGTGGAGACAGGATCAGCAGAGTACTAGTCCTTGGCTCTAGCACAGCTATGTGGGAGGAGTCACTGGACATCAGTGTGCAACCTGCACTTTATCCAGCGCCCCACAGTTTTCTAAGTACTAGAGGGAGAATTGCCCATTGACTGATGTGACTTTTTGGGATACAAGATAATGTACATCATGCTTAAAGCCTTAGTCTAACATTACACTACAGCAGAAATGCACTGCAGCTCCCGTCCAATGACAAAATCAAGGCTCAGTTCTCTCTCTAGTGTTTAAAGCTCTGACTGGAGGCCATTTTCTTGTAGCCCAGCAGTGTCATCACTTTCTGTCACGGTAGGCAATGGTCAGTTCTTCTAGTGTGTCTTTACTCCAGGACTTTGTATTGTCCCGGAAGGGGGCTTTCAGTGACAAGAGACACGCATTTAAAATTAGGGACTGTCCTGGAAAATCAGGGACACGTGGTCACCCTAAATTGGAGCCCAAGCGCTGTTTTTTGCTTCTTTACTGCACTCACGTCAGAGCATAGTGAAGATACAGCAGAGATGATCCGCATAACAACCTATAGGGCCATTGCGTAGATCAGTCACAGGGGCGACTGAATCGCTGCAGTTCTCACAGCAACATTCCAATCAATAAAAGCCCTCATGGTTATCGGCCAAACATGTCCCGCCCAGCTGTCACACCTCCAGAACTACAGATTGCTGGGGGGGAATGTAGGTCTATCGGACATGTGTTTGCCCCAGCAACTTGCTCAGCACTACAAGGGAGTGTACCAAGTTGCAGTGTGAACCCAGTTTAACCATTTCAGCCCCCGAGAAGTAGCCAACGCATTGCAATGCAATGCTTTGGATACCTCTCTGGCCCTGAAAGAGCTAAGACCTATTTCACACAGGAAACTATATTGCAGCAAATTTGTTGCAAGATATTGCAGCAAAACAAGGTATCCATCAAAAACGATTGTAGATATAAGTCCCAGTTCACACGGGCAACTTTGTTACAGCAGCACTTTTCATAGAATAGGTATCATTGTGTTCTATGGGGTAGTTCACATGTATTGCTGCAACAAAGCCACCCATGAGACCTACCCCATAGAAAACAATGATATATATTTTGTGAGACTTGCTGATGCAACAAAGTTGCCCATGTGAACTAGAGCTGATACTGGGGTAGTCATTGGCTAGTGAGGGATGATGGAAGTTGTAATCCTTAAAGGGAAAGTAATACTTAAATGTGAAAAAAATATGTTGCAGGGTTTATCCCCCTGAGTAAAACAAAGCTGCTACTACTGCTGAAAGGTGTTTTATTCAAAAGTTATTACAGTTCAAACTTGAATTTTTGATACAGCATCACAGTGGCCTGAAATTGTACAGTGGCGCTGTTGCTACACCATCCTATGGAGATTTATGGTCAATTGACCAGAGCTGTCCATAGGACGGTGTAACAACAGGGTCACTGTACAATTTCAGGCCACTGTGATACTGCACCTAAAAAATGTACATTTGAGTTGTATTAACTTTTGAATAAAACACCGTTCAGTGGTGGGAGTAGCTTGTTTTACCCTGGGGATAAACCCTACAACATATATTTTTTACATTTTAAGTATTACTATCTCTTTAAAGCTAGAGGTCTAACAAATAACTAATAAAATGATGTCGGTGTGTTGACTAAATTATTCTATTTTTGAAGTTGCTTGTCTCATTGATGTCTGACTTCCTAAAACTGTAAGCAGGGACAGGCGTAAACCTATAGCCTGAAATAAAGACCTATATACACCCCTACTTACTCACCTCTTGTGCAATATTAACCACGATGATGAGTATGTCTGCACACACACTGAGGACATCTCAGCTGATAGAGGCTGGTAGAGAAGGTACAGAAATTGCCCCAAAATAAATTATACTAAATATGATGAATTTAATATATTAGCTCTTAGAATTCCTTCACCTACAAATCAGGGCAGTTTTAACCTTCCGAGTGCCAGAGGGGTGAGTAACTCAAGGCACTGCTCACTCACTTGGCACTCAAAGGGTCAAATGAACAGTTAACTTTTTTAATGAAAACCTATATCTTATAGGTCTTTTTCTGCTAAGTAAAACAAGGTCACTCCTTCAGCTGGTAGATTTGTATTCAAATGTTGTAACAGTTCAGACTGGAAGGAAGTGATGAAGCTGTTACTATCACATTCTATGGAGAACTGCAGTCAGTGACTCACCTCTCCCATAGAACTCAATAGAATAACTGTCTGGATAACAGTTAACTTTCAAGCATTGTAAATGTGAAAAACCAACATTTTAAACTGTAATAATACAGAACGGCCACTTTTATACCCCCACCCCCCAATATTTCTGTGTTCAGCTCTGAGCCAGTTAGTTTGTTTTCATTTTCACGGATTAACAGAACATCAAATAAGTAGAAGGAAGATTCCATGTTGCTCCACCCCTTTGTATCATGGATACATTTATAGACTTGCACTGAGCACCAGTCTACTCTTGGGTGCTTTTTTTTTTTAGGGGAGAAGTGTAGCACCAAAACAAGAAGTGATTTTGAGAAAATGCTCATTCTGGTTAACCCCTTAATGACCGGCCACGCGGCCATCAGTTAAGAACCACAGAGCTTTTTTTTGTGCACAAAATGAATTCAGGGGTCCCAAACAGCATCCCCTGAATTCCATGACATGCTAGAACTGTTATGGGTCCTTAACACAAGTTTACCCATGACAGTCCTGGCACGTCACGGGTCCTTAGGGGGTTAAAGGGGCAGTATAGGGTCAGAACAAGTTAATATTAGTTGAAAAAATAGGGCATGCTGGCGCCAGCAGTCGCTTAATTATTGCCCTGTCTTCAATACTTAAACAGCTTTCTTCTTACAGTCACTGTTTTTCTTCAGCCATTGTGATGCCACAGATTGCTTTGGTGCTCATGGGATATTCCCCACAGAACCAATTGTAATCCTGTGTCTGTGACACTCAGTTTTTCAAAGGCTTTAATAGCAACAGCGCCACCTGGCTGCAAGAATCTTGAATTTTTGCTATCAGAAAAATCCCAAGAAATCTTTTGTTAATAATTTTTGAAAGAAACATCTCCACACATTAGAAGTATTCTTCAATTACGCTAGGATGAGCCCTGCAATGTTTTTTTTCATAATTAAGTTATACTGCTACTCTGAAGTGCGCATAAACGTGGTTGATAACCCTTGGATGCTAACCATGTCTCCAGCACATTGGAAACCCAATACAATGGAGACATTTCTTGCTTGTCAGCAGAATGCAAATTGAGTTTGTTTTACAGAGAATTAAAATCTCCCTATATCTTGTTGTAGCCATTTATCTGTAAAAAAAAAATAAATAAATAAATAAATAAATAAAAAATAAGATTTTGAAAAAAATGTGCCTTTATGTTTTGGTGGCAAAGATTGGCACTTTATGCAAATTCCCTGCACAGAATGATAATTAGTTATGTTGAGGCCAAACATGTGTGATGGTCCTGTCTATATTAATTCACATCACAGGGTGTGGTAATAACTAGCCCAGCAAATAAACTAATTATCATAAAGTACTACACTGTGCCACCAATAAATAAAGTCTAATTTGTCAAAAGTTATTTATGTTGCATGGAAATGGCTAATAGAACATATTGGCACTTTTTAAGTCTCTTTGAAATTAAAAAGTTATTTTAGGGTGACATTCCTAATTTAACTGGCCAAATTGGATGGTTATTGCACTGTTTGTGGCCAATATTGATCATATTAGAATGACCATCAGTTTACCCATTAAGGACTGTACTGCAGACTGCACCCCCTGCTTGATGTCAGGAAGTAGGACTCAGTTCCCCCAGTAGTGTTTGGAACTGTGTGGAAGTCCACCTTCTTTCAGACCAGCATAGGATTCACTTTGGTCTCAGCAGTCAATGGGCACGTCTCTCTCTGTGCTCGGGAGTCTTCAAGCGGAATTTTCACTTAGTATGAAGTTGTCCTCCAATAATTAAACATATGGAGACTAGCTTCATAATACTTCTATTAACTCTCAGAAGCTCCAGATTCTAAAGAAATCCTTAATCTCCGGAAGCCAGGCATCAGCACAGTCATCTTGTCTTAGAGACACCTGTGCTGTCAGTCCCGGTCTCCTTTAGGAGGCATTGCATGTTACCTTAAGGTCACTGGAAGGGACTGACCGTGCAGGCGTGCAGACTGCACTAACCTGGCCATCAGTCTCCTAAGATTAAAGTGGAACTACCACCCCACACAATCTTTAGCTTCACTAAGTCCCCATCTGGCGACTAGCTGCTTAGTAGCACTAGTGGCCAGAATAATTACATTATTTAATAGATTTTTGCTCTCTTCCCCAGCTGACAGGCAGGATGGAGTGCGGACATTTTGCCATTGTGATGTCCACGTGCCTGTGCTGTCAGTCCCAGCCAGGTCTAGGAGACGTTGCTTGGAGACATTTGGCTCCAGCTGGGACTGACAGCGCAGGCGCACAGACGTCACAATGGCAAGATGTCCGCGCTCCGTCCTGCCTGTCATCCGGGGACTTAGTGAAGCTAAAGATTGTGTCGGGTGGTAGTTCTGCTTTAAGGATTACTTTAGAATCGGGTACTTCTGAGAGGTAATAGAAGTATTATGAAGCTAGTCGCCATATGTTTAATTATTGCAGGGCAACTTTATACTAAGTGAAAGTTCTGCTTTCATTTCAGGACTTTGTATTGTCCATGAAGGGGGACCCATTGCACACACTTAAAGTCTGGGGCGACCCAGGATATGTGGTCACCCTAGCACCAAGTTATTTGGATTGCACTGGCAAATGAAGAATGTTTTATGGTGAGTGTGGCAAAAATGGATGAGAGAGAGAGAGAGAGAGAGAGAGAGAGGTCTATGAAAAGTCCAACAGGTTGACGGAAGGGCAGAAGAGTTCACATCCTCTGCATCTTATCTAAACATTATTATGTAAATGCTGACATGAAAGAATGGAGTGAGGCCAAAGCCAAGAGTTAAAGATATACATGCAATAGACAATACTGTTTACTTTTGTTATGGGGTGGGCCTCATATGTGCCTATTTAGGCCTCAGGCACAAAACAATATGGAACAATTCTGCGGTGAACTAACCGAATGAGAGCGTGTCAAAAAAAAAAAAATCACACATTTTCCATGTATTTAAATGTATCTGTTAACCCCTTGAATGCATACCAGGGAAATCTCTGGATCGGTAGCAAAATATCCACACTCAAAACCCTTGGAAATGATTAACCCTTTGAGTGCCAGACTGGTATGGAACGCATTGCAGAGCAATGCGTTCCATACCCCTCTGGCACTCAAAGAGTTAAATAAAACAAGACTTTATTCAAAGTATTAAAAACTTTGGGATACGCATGGAGACAATGGGCACATCACCCTGGATCTGCCCAGAGGACTCCGGTTTTCTGATTCAATTACTGGGACAGAGGCTGATTCTCTGGAATGGAGATCTCTGTGGTAACCCCACCCACTTTTCTACTCATTCAGCCTTGTCACCTGCAATTTATATGCAAATCCCACCTCTAATCCCTCCAATTTAGTAATATCCTGAGTAAGCCCCGCTCACATGTGATTAAAGGGACAGTAATATCCAATAAAAAAAAAAAATAAATTATATGGCACAAATCCTATCTCTCAAACCTTTATGGTTCGAGAGATATTCACATGTAAAGTTCCCCACTCCCTCCCCTTCTCCTGATGTCCGCGATCTAGCTGACAGCAGGCGATTCTGGTCCAGGGACCAGCTGGCGGCTCTTCAGCAGAGCCAAAATAGCGACACTGGAAAAGAATTACTTCATTGGAAAGGTCTACAAATTGTGCCTGGTTTGCAAGCACATTTTGTAGACCATTCCGATTAAGTAATTGTTTTCCAGTATCGCTATTGCAGCTCTGCTGAAGAGCCTTCTCATGTAGGCCGATACGGATCTCCTGCTGTCAGCTTTACAGCTGACATCAGGAGAAGGGAAACTTTACATGTGAATATTTCTCAAACCATAAAGATTTGAGAGATAGGATTTGTGCCATGTAATTTATTTTTTTCAACACTACAAAACACAATTTTTTTTTATGGGACATTATTGTCCCTTTAAAACTGTGCCATTTGGACACGCCCAATCAAAAAAAGCATCATTATGGACAGTCCTATCCCTAGGACTCGTTCATATGCATAAAGCCTAAGCACACTTAGACTGGCCTCTTTTTTTCCCCTTGCACTGGCTTTCAAGTTGTTGAGGCCCCAGTTTCCTTTTCAAGGTGACATTTTAACTCTCTCTACTGCAGCCATATGATAAGCCATCTAAATCTTTACATCATCACATCATCTTTTTATGTCCTCCATCATTCATCTCATCGTCATTCATTACTTCTCATCATCAAACAGAACTATTGCCTTCCTGCACCTTATCGGACTGTTTCTGGACTTTTACTATATTTACATGTTATAATGGTATTGCTTTTGATATAACATACCTTCCAACATTTCAAATTGCCAAAGAGGGACACTTGTGTTTTAGGGGGTGTTGCTGGGGGCGTGGCTGGTGGGCGAAGCATTACCGGGGATTTTTAGGCTATTTCATGACCTATTCATACCTCTTTGTATAGCCTAATAAATGACTTATAACAAGACCAAAGTATTTTATTTACACAGACTAGTTTATAAACACATGTACTGACATTTAAACAAACAATAATGTGAGTTTTATTGCTGTAGAACAATGTGATACACTTATCTACACACCACTCAGTCTGATCTCCTAAACACAGGGACATCAGGGTGGGAAAGAGGGACTGCGGGATTTGGGTCTTAAAGAGGGACTGTCCCTCCTAAAGAGGGACACTTGGTAGGTATGATATAATAGTTCATATGTCTTCTGTCTGCACTCTAGATGCCCTTAGCTCGGCCCATGGCCACACCCCCATTCCTCACATGACCCTGTCCCCAGTCCCATCCACTGTTTTCTGGCACAGAAAATACTTGGTCTACAGCAAGCTTGAATGAAAAAAAACTTTAACTCATTGGTTTCTAGAGAGAGCTCTAATCTAGCATCCAAGGATTATAAAATTGGTGCAGGGACATTGAGATTGCTCTAACCTAGGGTGACCATATATCCCGGATTGCTCAGGACAGTCCTGGATTTTAAATGGATGCGCCTTGTCCCGTACAGCCCCCTTCTGGAACAATACAAAGTCCCGGAATGAAGACTCCAGAGCACAGAGTTCTAAACACTAGATGGAGAATTGCCTACAGACTATTCTGACAGGAAGTGATGCCTCTGCTGGGCTACAAAATGGCTTCCAGGCGGACCTCTAATCACTAGAGAGAACTGAGCTTTGATCCCGAAATCAATCGAGAACTGCAGTGCAATTTTGATGTCATATAATGCTAGATTGAGGCTTTGGTTGTGATGTACATTATCTTGTAACCCCTCAAAATTTGGAGCTCTTGGCATTTGCTTGCTTATTGGGAAATCCATCCCTGGTATAACCATACTTGGGAACTCTCCGGATTTGCCCCGGAGACTCCGGTTTTGACAGAGCTTTACCGGGTCTCCGGGGCAGAGGCTGATTCCTCCTGATGTGTGGAGTTTCTGTTGAAACTCTGCCCACTTCTGCTATTTCTCCCAGTCTTCCTCCTTCCCCAGCCTTCTGTGTATCACCTTTAAGCCCTGCCCTCCCAATGTCAAGCCCCGCCCCTTTTTGATGCAATTCAAGTCATTATTGTCATCCCCCTGCTGCACCAGAGGACTCCCCTCCAGGCAGACCTCAATTGGAAGCTCCCAGGTATGGGTATAACTGATGATTTTTGAAGGACACATGTCTAGGTAAGTCTTTCTGTTAAGCAAATTAAGACACTTATTTTTAAAGCAAATTTCCCCTTTAAGTCTGTGGTGCATGAGAGCACCAACAAATACATTCCTCTTCAAACAGAGTTCTCGCCTCCAAGTCAAGATTACATTTAGTAACAAATCACATGTTCAAAGTCATCCATTAGTTGGTGACTTAAAAGCTCCTGTCAAAATGTTGATGCAAGACACTTAATGTATCATTTAGATTGTACAACAAATAAACCAGCAGTTCATGCAGCCACCGGGCTGTTCACATGGTGTTTTTGCTCTTTATCATGCAGTAAAGACTTTCAAACACCCTTACCTCTCTAAATGATCAAAGAGGAACATGTTTGTCTTAGGGGGTGTTGCTTGGGGCGTGGCTGTTGTGCTGGGCATTACCGAGAATTTTTAGGTTATTTGTTGACCTGTTGACACCTCTCTGTGTAGATGAATAAATGGTTGAGAACAAGATCAAAGTATTTTATGTACACAAGCTAAAGTATAAATAACATATACTGAAGTTTAAAGGGATAGTATTGCTTTTATTTAACAAATATTAATATTGTAGACATTAAAGGGACAGTAATGTACCATAAAAAATATTTAGATTTAGGTAGATATTGAAAAAATAAACTATTTGCAACAAACCCTATCTCTCTCTAAATATTTGGGGGGGCATTACTGACCCTTTAAAAATAGTAGTGATTCTGGTCCCTGGGCTGTCCTGCGGCTCTTCAGCAGAGCCGAAATAGCACTGTATAGAAAAAAAATACTTCATTTGATTTCTTTTTCATTAACGTGATCTCGGCTCTGCTGAAGAGCCTCCGCCTGTCCCGGGACCAGATTCCCCTGCATTCAGCTAGAATGCTGACGTCAGGGAGGGGGAACTTTGAAAGACGCTATCTCTCAAACCATAAAGGTTTGAGAGATGGCACTGGGGGGGGATTTAATTTCTTTTTTTAAAGGGCTACAAGATGCAGCCTTGTTAAATGTAAGTATTACCCCTTTAATGCCTGCAATATTAATATTTGTTAAATAAAAGCAATACTATCTCCCTTTAAGCAAAAATTCATGTGAGTTTTATTGCTGTGGAGCAATGTGATACAGTTACATACACACCACACAGTCTGATCTACTAAACAGAGGGACACCATATGGGAAAAAGGGACAGAGGGATTTGGGTCTCAAAGAGGGACTGTTCCCAACTAAAGAAGGACAATTAGGAGGAAGAAACACAGGATAAAGAACATGTCTGCACAGTGGTCAAATGTGGATCACTTATATCTCCTAAGGATGGACACTGGGGAGGTACAGACCCCTAATATCTCCTAAAGAGGGACACTTGGGGGTATGGACCACTAATATCGCCTAAAGAGGGACACTTGGGAGGTATGGACCACTAATATCTCCAGAAGAGGGACACTTGTGAGGTATGTACCCCTAATACCTCCTACAGAGGGACACTTAGGAGGAAAGGACCACTAATATCTCCTAAAGAGGGACACTTGGGAGGTATGGACCACTAATATCTCCTAAAGAGGGACACTTGGGAGGTATGGATCACTAACATCCCCTAAAGAGGAACACTTGGGAGGTATGGATCACTAATATCTCCTAAGGATGGACACTTGGGAGGTATGGACCACTAATTTCTCCTAAAGAGGGACACTTGGGAAGTATGGACCCTAATATCTCCTAAGGATGGACACTTGGGAGGTATGGATCACTAGTATCTCCTAAAGATGGACACTTGGGAGGTATGGACCACTAATATATCCTAAAGAGGGACACTTGGGAGGTATGGACCACTAATATCTCCTACAGAGGGACACTTGGGAGGAAAGGACCACTAATATCTCCTAAAGAGGGACACTTGGGAGGTATGGACCACTAACATCTACTAAAGAGGAACACTTGGGAGGTATGGACCACTAATATCTCCTAAAGAGGGACACTTGGGAGGTATGGACACCTAATATCTTCTAAAGATGGAGACTTGGTAGGTAAGGACCCCTAATATCTCCTAAAAAGAGACACTTGGGAGGTATGGACACCTAATATCTTCTAAAGATGGAGACTTGGTAGGTAAGGACCCCTAATATCTCCTAAAAAGAGACACTTGGGAGGTACGGATCCCTAATATATCCTGAAGAGGGACACTTGGGAGGTACAGACCCCAAATATCTCCTAAAGAGGGACACTTGGGAGGTATGGACCCCTAATATCTCCTAAAGATGGACACTTGCGAGGTATGGACCCCTAATATCTCCTAAATATGGACACTTGGGAGGTATGGACCACTAATATCTTCTAAAGATGGACATTTGAGAGGTAAATACCCCTAATATCTCCTAAAGAGGGACACTTAGGAAGTATAGACCACTAATATTGCCTAAAGATGTACACTTGGGAGGTGTGGAGCCCTAATATAGCCTGATAAAGGACACTTTGGAGATTTGCTGTGGTCCTGCTATCAACGGTCATTTCCACCTCCATACAGATGGCATCCAGGAGTGATGAAGATGTGATCTCTTGAGCAAAATGATAAAATTAATAGGGGCCATTTGGATTTTCAGGTCATAGTATACTAAGTAGGGGGGGGTTATTTTTTTTATAAAGCGTCAGTGTTACATCACATCATCAATTTAATACTTTGAATAACTCAGCTATACAGAAGTGGGCTGGTCCCAATGCCTGGTGCGTGTGTACAGCAGAGTGTATAACGGGACAGCAAAATCTCCATCTCCCTCCAGCCCTCCTCTTTCCCCCCTACACCTCCCCCGTGTGTCCCGGATGTTGGATCCAATCCTGGTGTTTTATTCTACTTCCATAAAAGGGCAGCGGCTGTTGGAGTCCTCGGGACTTTTTTTCTTTTCTATAAAACACTTTAGCTGGACCAGGCATCTCTCCTCCTGGTTTTTGTGCTTCCTCCCTTCCCCACTCCCACTCCTCCTCCTCCTGGCCAGTTTGTAGAGTTGTGAGTCCTCCACAGTGAGAGATAAAGGAAGGACGGAGGGGAGTGACTGCTGCAGGGGAAACCAGATTGAGAAGCGGTGACGTGATCGGAGCTTGGGAAGAGGAGCCTGGGGGACTCCATTAGCCCGGGCTGCACAGAGTGGAGAGGGAGGGGGACTCGCTGCCGGGCCGCTGGTCACTTTCTAGACGGATCCTTAACAGCTTTAGTGGATACTTTGCAATAATAGGGGAGGAAGAGGTGAGTTGTTGCATGCTTTATTTATGTATATGTCCCTTCTCTCCAGTAGCTTTGGGATAGTGCTGTGATCCCCCTCACGCTGACATTTGCTTGCCTCTCCCAGAACGCTTTAAAAACACTTTCAGTGCCAGAGGGGTACCCAAGGGTTTTAACTGTTATCGCCTTCACTTGCTCTGTAACACCAGCATACACCCTTTACCCCCAATGCATGCATGCATGCATGCATACATACATACATACATACATACACACACACACACACACACACACACACACACACACACACTTTTTAACCCTTTGAGTGCCAGAGGGGGTACAGAACGCATTGCAATGCGTTTCATACCCCTCTGACACTCAGTTAACCCTTTGAGTTCCAGAGAGTTATCCAACGCATCGGACCCGACATTTTTTCTGTCCTGTATGTGTGAGATATCTGTATAAATCGCCTTGTGATAACGCTTTGCATTGCATTGAATACTTCTATGGCACAGAGAGGGTTAAAAACTTCATGTCCTTCATTTGTTTCACCCACCCGCAGTTAATCTAGCCCAGGCGTTCTTGTTTAACCGTTTGTGTGCCACTGAAGCCATGCACTGAATGGGTTAACACTTTTTCCCCCATCTCACTTACTTTGCCCCTCCCAACACACACCTCCTTTTTTCACACATCACTTATTCGTGTTCACCCCTATTCACACTTGTTGCTTTGCCCCCTCCCCATTTTACACACTTTTTTCCCTCTTACTGTATCTGCCCCCAATCACACAAGTGTTACCACTCTGTTGCACTGCTCTCTCCCCCCCAATCACACATGCCTTACTCCCATCTTGTTCTGCTACCCCAATCACACACACACGACTTACCCCCCTTGTTCTTCTACCCCAATCACACACACATGACTTACCCCCCCTTGTTCTGCTACCCCAATCACACACACACACACACACAACTTACCCCCCTTGCTCTGCTACCCCAATCACACACACACACACACACACACACACACACAACTTGTTCTGCTACCCCAGTGGTTCTCAACCTTATTTTGCTCGGGGCACCCCTAACACGTAATCTTAAACATTCAAGGCACCCATAACATATTTAATGTACTTTATCAAGGGAGTAATGAAGGGTACAATACATAAATATACAGTATTATTAGGTCTTATAATCACAATACCATAACTAAACATATTGTGCATAATAATTTCTATAAACTTTTATTTAAAAATCCATTTTTGTTAGTCTTTATAGACAACACAGGGCACCCTAAGTTGATGTCCGTGGCACACCAAAGTGCCACGGCACCCTGGTTGAGAATCACTGTGCTACCCCAATCACACATACACACATGACTTGTTCTGCTACCCCAATCACACATACACACATGACTTGTTCTGCTACCCCAATCACACATACACACATGACTTGTTCTGCTACCCCAATCACACATACACACATGACTTGTTCTGCTACCCCAATCACACACACACACTCTTCCCTCCTCACTTCATTCACTTTGCACAAGTTAATATTTCAACTCAGACTAGAAGTAGCAGGACCGGTTTGTTAACATGAGACAGGTGAACAACGGTTTCCAGAGGAGAGATGTGTAAATAGCAAAAAAAAAAAAAAAAAAGTATAAAGATCAGAGGGATTATGGATGATTTGCTTGGGTGGAGAAAAGGAATAAAATAAGGATATGAAAAGGAAGAAGCACTGATTGATCTCTGTGAAAGGAGGGGCTACACTGGGTCACGTGTATGTATACTGTATAATATATAAAATATTTTTAACCCTTGATCTGCTGGCACACATACACTAATCTGTGACTTGGAAGAATACAGTATATGTGGAACATGATATCTATATGTAACACTCTCTTTAAGCATTGTATTGCACCTCCCTCTGTTCCTTTAAACAATTAACACTGTATGGGCTGGTGACTAGACTAGACTAGACTAGAATTTATTTATTTGGGGGAGAGAACCTGACATTTTTCCAGTCCTGTGTATGTGCTTGTATTAACCCTTTGAATGCCAGAGAGGTGTCAACCTATTGCTATGCAATGCCTTGGATAACCTCTTTGGCACTCAAAGGGTTAATCCATAATAAACGCTAAAAACGTATTTTGAGATTCAATCCCTTTTGACACAGTAAGGCACTATATGTTTATGTATTTAAATTTTTTGCTGAATCACCGCCATGTGCATTATAGTTCCTGAATATCTCTTTAAATGCCCATTCCAGCTGTGCTGCATTGCTGTAATTGAGCTCCGGTTCCCCCTTTGTGGTGGGCACTGATGTGCTCCTGTGGTTTCTTCCTCTTACTCATTGAATTGCTGAAGGTCCCTTGTTGCACTGCTCTGTGTCTCTCTGCAGATCTGGGTGGGGAAGGCATTCGTCATCACTTGGGCAGAGGGGAAAAAACAGCTGTTGGGATGTCCTTTAAACTTTTTTTTTTTTTTTTTTTTTTTTTTTAATAAACCCTTTGAATGCATTCTGTACCACTCTGGCACTCAAAGGGTTAAACCCGTTTTCTGCCAGTGGGGTTCTCTGGGGTGTTGATTTTATGACCCTTCATGTAGTGACTGATTCAGTCTATCATATTTACTGATGAGTTTATTTATTTTTTTCTTGGTGTTTTCTTAGCTCTGACTTAACCCTTTTGTGTGTCAGAGGGCTGAGCAATGTGTTCTGTATTTATTGCATCTTTTTGTGAGCGCTGTGGACAGTCGCTGCCTTATTAACTGGGTATTAACACTTGAAGAACAGCAATGCAGTGCTGTGTTCTGGTCCTTTTTAAAGGGTGAAATTATCAATATTGGGTAAACGTGTCATTTTTAATCTATGCTTTATAAAGGAATATTGGTTACAGATGTATATCCAATGGTTTGATGCATAAGCTACTGATTTTCTTTTTAACCTTTAAAGTGCCAGAAGGTTAGACAGAACAATGCATCACAAATAACTTTGTGCATACTGGATTCAAATGGAATGTATTGTTACACAAATGTATCTTCATCCAGTTGTTTGCTGCATAGATGCCTAATTTTTCAACCCTTTAAATGCCAGAGGAGAGTGCAATATATTGGTTTGGTACTCAAATGGTTGTGTATTTACTGACCATTCCATCCCCCTTCCCAGAGCTTGGTGGGAACATGTTTCTCTTTAGTTAAAGTGATAGTAATGTTTCACAAAAACAGCAGCTTCAATTAATCTTCATAGTATTTGGGCCATATAGAGTGTTCAAGAGTAATTGAAGGATAAAGTTTCCCACTCCTGTCCCTTTTACCTAGTGTAAGCCGCCTCCCCTCAGATATGTAATCTGGTTGCTAGACCAGATGGATTACAGTAGGGGACAATCTTCTTCCTATGAGAACAATGAAAGCCCTGCCCCCCTTGACAAGCTTTTCACTTATCTTAATTGAAGATTGTCCCTCTCTGCAGTCTACCTGGGCACCTCCCTTCTGATCTGGCTGAGCAGTGTTACATCAGTAAAAGGGGCGGGATGGGGACACTTTGTCATTGAATTACTCTTGAACTACAACTCTGACAGAATTGAAAACACTCTCCAAGGTCCAAATACTATGATGATTAGAGCTGCTTTTATTAAGAAACATTACTATCCCTTTAACTCTCCAGGACATGTTGCAGTCAGAGGTCTCTGCTCCAGGCTAATGGCAATGTCATTTCCTCTCTTCACAGGAAGGGAATCATGGCTTTGGATGGAATAAGGATGCCAGATGGCTGCTATGCGGACGGGACATGGGAGTTAAATGTTCACGTGACCGATCTGAACAGGGATGTTACACTCAGGGTTACAGGGGAGGTTCATATTGGAGGAGTGATGCTGAAATTGGTGGAAAAACTTGGTAAGTTGTTCATAGGGGTAGGTGTGGCTGCAATACACCACTTGCCTTGGCCGTCTCCCATCCCCCTTGGCCAGCTCTAGAAAGGATGGATTCATTTTACTTTTTACACGGACCAAAAAAAAGAAAAGCTGCATTCATTCTGAATACCTTATTTGTCTGAATTGTAATCCGCGAGCTGCTAATTTCTTTAGTTTTATAACTGTTTTTAAAACCTCAAGGGTGACATGCATGAATAGAAAAGTACAGGGATTCTGGGTTAAATCTGCTGCACGGCAGGGGAGAAATGAAGAATTCCCATCAAACTTAACCCTTTTAGTGCCTGAGTGGTACACAACACACTGCTTTGCAATGCATTCCGTACCCTTCTGGCACTCAAAGGGTTAAACGGAGCCTTTTACCCCCATGAATGCTAGTTTGCCCTTATGAGGAAGAGGAGATGTAATTAACAAAACACTGATGTAATTGTTGGAACTTAACCCTTTGAGTGCTGGGGTATCCAATGCATAGCAAAGGAATGCGTCAGACACCCCTCTGGCACTCAGTGGGTTAAGAATCTGTGTGCAATGAGCTTATCGAACTCTGAAAAGATGATATATATATTCCCATCAAACTTAAATGGTTCTTTTAACTGCATGAATGCCAGCGAGTTCTCAAACAGGTTGCTTTGCAATGCATTGGAGACCTAGTGGTCAAGGGGTTAAATGCCTTATGGAACAAATAAATCCCCATTGATTTTAAATATGGTGCAGTTGGTTTGAGTGACACCACTTTCTTTTGTGTATACATATCTAAGTCTTTCCAATTGGCTGTTTCGGAGGCTTGTTAACCCCCTTTGAGTGCCCAGCAGATTCTTTAGCAATGCACTTGATGACTCGAGGACTGAGTTAAACACACAAGTGTTTTCCCTAAAATAGGCTTCTGTTTATGAATGTGTCATAAAATGTGAGTAAAAATTCCATATTTTGATAGAATGGAAAATCTTCACTAGTAAGATGGGGGAAGCCATTTCCTTTGCACACCTCACTTCCTCATCAAGGAGGCTGTCTTCTGTGTAGGGCACAGCAGGAAGTGATGAATGCAAAGAAAAATGGCTTCCCGCAAGCCTGCTTTTAAAAAAAAAAAAAAAAAGCACTTGTTAGATCTGAGCAAGTTTTCTAGAGCTGTTAGAATGAGTCTGTTCAATGTTGGATGCAATGGATTGATGATGTCTACTAATCAAGGGGTTAAAAATATGCTTTTCCATAAACATCTTTAGCACTGGTGGTGTTTTTGTTTTAAATTTTATTTAGTGTGTGTGGTGCTAATATTTGCATCTAGAATTGTCTTCACTCTCCTGCTCATTTTGTGACCTGATTTTGCCATGAAGATTATTGTCTTGTTTAAACACTTTAACCTTTTGAGTTCCAGAGGGGTATGCAACGCATTGTTGCATAACCTTCTGGCACTCAAAAGGTTAAAAGATTTACAGTACCCTCACAACTATAAGAACAGTTTCCATAGCCTTAAAGGTGAAGTACCCCCCTTTTCCGGTTACATTACTGTGGCCAGAATATCCTAACCCCTTGGAAATTAATCTTCATTTGTGCCTTTGAGAGACCATCTTCTTTCAGTCCTTGATGTTGTCATGTCAGTGGAGGCTGTCATGAGTGTATCTAGCAGGGCTTATAATTTGAAGTCCTTTGCTACTAGCCAGACCTGAAAAGTTACTCGCCACTGCAACCCATAACATACCCACCAGGGCTGAATTTCTACTCGCCAGGGCTAAATTTTCACTCGCAATTGGCTAGTGGCGAGTGGAAATTTTGAGCCCTGGTATCTAGTATGGGCACACTGTAGGTTGAAATCTTAATGCTTTAAGCACCAGAGGGGTTTGCAGTGCATTAAAGGGTTAAGTAGGCTTCTGTATTCTGACTGCTTCAGTTTGGGGGGGGTGGGGAGGTGGAAAAACTGCTAGCAACTGTCATGACTGCCTCCATGGGGCTGACGTCCAGGACTGAATGCAGATATTATCTCTTGATCAAAGACACAAGGGCCACATTCATAAGAGCAGTTTGGATTTTCTGACTGTATTGAGGTAACTGGAGTGTTGATAAGATGTGTTACTTGTCCTTTAAAACTGGCCTGTGCTCTTTCAAATACACATGCAGATCACGGAGATCTGCAGGACTTGTGTTTTTAGTGCCTCCCTTGGTTTGTATGAGGGAGAGACGACCGACAAAAGACTTCTATGGGGAAGATGCCAATTTTGCTTCCTCTGTTATAAGAATATACTGACTTCACCGAGATCTGCAGGGGTAATATAGAATGTAGATGATGGACCTGTCGCCTTAAGACTCATTTTGTTATACATGTAATTAAAATCTGCATATATGTTGTACTAGAGATTTTCCTGTATAATAGTTCTTGAAAAATTAAGTTTGTTTTGGTGGCATGTGATGCAAATGCCCTGCTCGGTATGCTAATTAGTTTTCTTCTAGGTCATACTGCTCGCTGTGCTATTGCACCCTTTGGGCTTCGTCTGGATTCACTCATAGCACAGCGTGGGGTTAAAGGGATAGTAATGTTTCATAATAAAGCAGCTCTAATTAATCATCATAGTATTTGGACTTTGGAGAGTGTTATTTCAATTCTGTCAGAGTGGTAGTTCAAGAGTAATTCAATGACAAAGTATCCCCCTCCCGTCCCTTTTACTGATGTAACACTGTTCAGCCAGATCAGAAGGGAGGTACCCAGGTAGACTGCAGAGAGGGACAATCTTCAATTAAGATAAGGGAAAAACCTGAAAAGCTTGTCAAGGGGGGGCAGGGATTTCATTGTTCTCATAGGAAGAAGACTGTCCCCTTCTGTTATCTGTCTAGTCTATGGACTGCATTCCACATCTGAGAAGAGATGGCTTACACTAGGTAAAAGGGGCAGGAGGGGAAACTTTGCTTGTGAATATCTCATAAACCATAAAGGTTTGAGAGATACGACATATCATTCTTCATGCTTTTTTAATGCCTACAAAATAAAGTTAAAACGAAGTATTACTATCCCTTTAAGATTGGTCCAGAACATAAACTAATTGGCATGAAGTGCAGGGAAATTTTTACAGATTTCTAGAAGCGCATATGGACCACTTGTATTTCTCTAAAATTAACCTCTTTTAGGGTGACAGGTCCACTTTAAGCTGTGGGAACTTTGTTCCCATTGCTGTGAGGGATATACCAATAGTGTAAAAGGATCTTATATTCACCCTTTACGGCACCTTTAACCTTTTGAGTGCCAGAGGGGTACGCAACGCATAGCAAAGGGTTAAGTGTGTCCTGAAGAGCATTTACATACAAAGTTGCCTATTTATATATATATATATATATATATATATATATATATATATATATATATATACACACACACAGAAACCAGACTGTACAATTGCATGTTGGCCTTAACATGCAGTATCCATTGCTATGCAGACACATTTAGGTATTATTACTGAAAGAACTTTAATTCCCCCTCCACCACCACTACTACCTTGGTTTTGGTATCTTTAACCATTTGAGTGCCAATGAGGTTTCAAACACATTGCAATGGTTTGGATGCCTCTCTGGCACTCAAAGGGTTAAAACAAGCAGGTTAATCGTTACCGCTTGCCCGTGACTGGCCATCCTCCTCTAACTAAAATATTGTGAAGACGGGGGAAAAAAAAAAAAAAAAAATTTACCTGTTTGGGCAGCGTTGAAAATGTGCATTTTGATTTGATGTTTTCAGGTGATGTGAAACACAAAATAAACACAGCAGCTTTGGAAATGATTGTACTTGAGATGAATAATGTCTTGTAAAACAAATGTTCTATGTTATAGCATATCCGGCATGTAAGCATACACTAGCAAATCCCAACAATAGATCAGCACCTGACCATGCACAGTAAATTATCTTTTGGGGCGGAATGTCTTTTTTTTTTTTTTTTAAGTGATAAATGTATACTATCCATATGATAATTAACAATTTAGACTATGAATATGGTTGAACAGTTGATAGCATGTATCACATATGTGTCAGGCAACTAGAATCACCTCAAGGGCAGCATATGTGGCTCTCCAGTGAAAAAGGATTCATGTTGATGCTACGTTTAGGAGTAGAAATGTGTAGATTAAAGGGATGGTAATACTTAAAATGTAAAAAAAAATGTTGTAGGGTTTATCCCCCCCCGAGTAAAACAAGAGTACTCCCACTTCTGAAATGTGTTTCATTCAAAAGTTATTAATTTTCAAAGTTGAATTTTTTAGGTGCAGTATCACAGTGGCCTGAAATTATACAGTGGCGCTGTTGGTACACGATCCTATGGACAGCTCTGGTCCCGGGACCATAAATCTCCATAGGATCGTGTAGCAACAGCGCCACTGTACAATTTCAGGCCACTGTGATACTGCACCTAAAAAATTCAACTTTGAAAATTAATAACTTTTGAATGAAACACATTTCAGAAGTGGGAGTACTCTTGTTTTACTCAGGGGGATAAACCCTACAACATTTTTTTTTTTTACATTTTAAGTATTACTATCCCTTTAATGCATTGCAGACATCACATCCAAAGTGTTTAGATGGAAGAGTTTAAGGCTATGTTTACAACAGTGATTTGACTGGGCTCTTTGTGCATGCCGGGCCACCGGTACGTCAGACACGTTCCCATGTACATCCACTGGTAGGGGGGTGGTATGTGGTGAAGATGTCACAAAGATGGTCCGTGTGAATCGACCACATGGGTATTAAAGGGTTTGGGGTTGTGATGGACATTGCAGCTTCCAATATCACTAATGTGATCTACCTAACTGATGGCTTATAAGCCTCCGATCAGGAATGCGGTTTTGTTCTGAAGTGACAGTCGCCAAAGTGAACAGCATAATTATGGGCAACTGTTTTCACAAAGGCGCATTTAGCTCTGTGTTCAGTAGCCAGTATGAACATAACCGAATGTGAGACGAGAGAAGATGTGTAGTTTTTGGACTGAGTAGGGTGTGTATGTGAGCTGTATTAGAGAAATAATCTCTTCTAATTGTACAGGGAAAAAAAAAATCAGGCAGTGGTTCTCCAGCTTTTTAGTAAAGGCATCCCTAACACTTTGAAATGTTCAGGGAACACCTGTCATTTTGTGACCTCTGTCTAACTCGCAATGAAGGGTACAGAGGCATAAATATAGTTCTTTTTAGCGCTCATGAACAAACATGCTGTGCATGACAATTTCTGTAGTCCTTTGAGTGCCAGAGAGCTACGCAATGTTTCTTACCCCTCTGGCACTCAAAGGGATAAACCTACATATGAAACTTACCATTCACATTTTATTAAAATCCTTAATTGAATACAAAAGGCACCATAGATTGTCAGCAGTGCACCAATGTGCCCAGGCACCCTGTTTGATGGACACTGCTCCGAGGGCTGCCTGTCTCCTGTTGCTTTGGGTGGTAGAGGGCTGCCCAACGCAGTGTGTGTATATGTATTATGTGTATATAATAAATATATATATATAAATGTGTGAAACTTCCATATTGATAGCATTTCAATTATACAATATTTTCTCAGTATGACGAGTTCTTTAGCATCCAAAAGATTAACCCTTGCGTACCCCTCTGGCACTCAAACGCATTACTTACCAATGTGTTGCATTACCCCCTCTGGCACTCAAAGTGTTAAAAGACTAAGGCTGATTTTTAAATAATACATAGGGGAGCAATCCTGCATCAAACAAACCACCACAGGGAAAAGATTAATTCAATTTCTAAATTTTTATTTATGTATTCTCCCCCCCCCCCCCCCCCAACCCTTTGAGTGGTTTTCACTGCATTGCAATGTATTGGGTACCTCTGACACTCAGTGTTAACCCCACATCGTAGAAAGGTCCTGAAGCATTGAAGGCCTCTCTAAAATTCAAAAGTATGATATAAATAAATGGCAACCTCTCCAGTTCTTAGTAAATCTGCTTCGCTGGCATCCATTTAGATTCTCCCAAGTTCCCTTTTTAAATACAGACTATATTGAATTATTGCCTCCCACCTAGCTGAAGCCATTAGGAAAGCTATGCGCATCAACCTTCCCCTGACTCATGTTTTTATTAGATCTAAAAGGGCCTCTGCAGCTTAATTCTGAGAACACTAGAATCCATTTCCATTCCCAAGGCTATGGAAGAGAAAACACAAATCACTTTGGAGACAACTGGTGGCCTCTCTCTTTAAAGCAATCTCCTGAAAGACCTTCAAAGAGGAGAAAAGCTGCATCTTCCAGTTATTTTTACACTGAAGGAACTTGAGTAAAATGAACGGGTCAAAGTGACATCTACCGCTCCATTAAGTGTTCAAAAATAAAGCAATTAGTGTGCAGAAACTGCCAAACCTAACCACATCCTTCTGCGCTATTAGTTATTGATTTTGTAATTCAAGTGTGGGTAATGTGAGGACCTGCAGCTATTGCTCTACTACAACCCCCATCATCCTCTTCCATTAGCTGTTGCTGGACAAGAGATAGTAATGTTTCACTATAAAAACAGCTCCAATTAATCTTCATAGTATTTGGGCTGTGGAGAGTGTTATTTCAGTACTGTCTGAGTTGTAGTACAAGAGTATTTGAATGATAAAGTATCCCCCTCCCGTCCCTTTTACTGATGTAACACTGCTCACCTCAGAGCAACAAGACTGTCCGGATGGATCGCAGAGAGGGACTATCTTCAGTGAGCATAAGGAAAAACCTATCAAGGTGGTGGTGGTGATGGGGGGGGGGGGGGCAGGGTTTTCCTTATGATCACAGTGAGAAGATTGTCCCTTGCTGTGACCTGTCTGGTCAAGAGACCAGATTCCACATCTGAGCGGAGGCAGCTTACACTAGGTAAAAGTGTGGGAGTGGGATACTTTATCACAGGGCTTAAAATGTGAAGTCCTTTGCTACTAGCCAGACCTGAAAAGTTACTCGCCACTGCAAGCCATAAGATACCCACCAGGGCTGAATTTCTACTCGCCAGGGCTAAATTTTCACTCGCTAGTGGAAATTTTGAGCCCTGCTTTATCATTCAATTACTCTTGAACTACAACTCTGACAGAATTGAAATAACACTCTCCATGGCCCAAATACTATGAAGATTAATTGGAGCTGCTTTTATAGTGAAACATTACTATGCCTTTAAGTTCCCATCATCTGCCAAAGGTTCTGCTTGTCTGATTCGCACGGCTGCTTGTGGGCCACCATGTAGATAGCTCACACAGCTGACGTAGGTGGTTGTTGCCCATCTCTGCCTCTGATAAATGTTTGAAGCCGACATGGTTGTTAGCCAATCAGGATTGTGCTTTTAATAGTAATGGAACACTGGAATCTGCCACCCCTGCCCTATGACCTGTAATAGTTCAGGGTTTTATTAATACATTTTTGACACCTGTTTTTTCTCTTCCAAACTTCCTGTGCTGCTCTGAAACCCAGCAGCTCTGCCAATCCCCAGCTGTTGTCTGAATTCGTCTGCCAGAACTGCCACCTTGTTAAGCACCTAGCCCAGAAGACTTGTTGTGGGAATGTTGTAATAAATGTCACGGTTATTTTTTGTTCCTGTGTATTTGTAGCACATGTTCTCTCGTCTCTTTGCATGAGAGAATTGTCAATTGAGTATTAACCCTTTGATTGCCAGAGGGGGTTTCAATGCTTTGCTTACCAATCTGGTATTCAAAAGGATAACCCTTTTGGCTGCTAGAGCTGTCTCCAGAGCAATGTGTTTGAGCCTTGTCTAGCATCTAAAGGTGTTAATATACATTGTGGGTTTTTTTCACCTGAAAAAATGCATTAGGTTAGCCCAAGACCTGGTTCTTACATACCTGTTTTTTCCACTTCCAGTAGCGTCCTTGGTGCCCTGGTCCTCTAGCATTTTAGTTTTTTTAAAGATCTAAGTCACGGTCTCATCCCTTAACCCCATTGGGCCATTGCCTGAGCCAGAATGGGGGAGGGGGATGAACAGGGATTGGCATTTTATATGGCCATCCTTGTTTAAATTAGTTTCCATGGTCCAATTGGCTGGGATTGTGGGGTTATGCAGATTACATAACACGCCCTGCAGTAACCTTCTCTCCCAGCCAATCCGCATCTAGCTGGAGGGGTCATTCATCTAGATGGGTGGGTGATGTTATGCATATCTGTGAACCCTCCAGCTAGATGCGGATTGGCTGGGAGAGGGAGATTACTTCATTAGTTCTGAAATGAACACACAAGTGTGTTTAGGATGTGTGTGGTTTTTTTTTTTTTTTTTTTTTTAATCCAGTCGTCTGTTTGGATGACACACTTGTGACTTTATCGCCAACATAAATCCGTTGATTTTGAATGGCAGTAAGATAATGGAGGTAGAACATTATTCTCATGTCATGTCTTATACCATATAAGCATATTTTGACACACATTACTATCCCGCTAAAAATTGAAGGGTATTTTACGTATTAAACACTTTATTATTTAAAATAGAGCAGTCTTTCCCAGCATTAGTTTTGGGACCCACCAGCAGTTTTCCGGATATCCCTGCTTTATCACAGATGGGTGGCACTCTCATTATGATGGAGCTACCTGTACTTAAAGGGATAGGAATGTTTCACCAAACAGCTGCTCCAATTAATCTTCATAGTATTTGGGCCATGGAGAGTGTTATTTCAATACTGTGTGCGTGGTAGTTCAAGAGTAATTGAATGATAACGTATCCCCCTCCCACCCCTTTTAACTAGTGTAACACTGCTCACCTCAGATGTGGAATTGGGTCTTAAGACCAGACAGCTCACAGCAAGGGACAATCTTCTTACTGTGAAAACCCTGCCCCCCTTGACAGGTTTTTCCTTATGATCACTGAAGATTGTCCGGATGGGTTGC
This sequence comes from Rhinophrynus dorsalis, assembly GCA_037306005.1. Lineage (NCBI taxonomy): Eukaryota > Metazoa > Chordata > Amphibia > Anura > Rhinophrynidae > Rhinophrynus > Rhinophrynus dorsalis. The sequence goes on along the minus strand of CM074728.1, from coordinate 91,547,211 downwards.
AGAGAGGGACAGTCTTGCTGCTCTGAGGTGAGCAGTGTTACATCAGTAAAAGGGGCGGGAGGGGGATACTTTATCATTCAGTTACTATTGAACTACAACTCTCACAGTATTGAAATAACACTCTCCATGGCCCAAATACTATGAAAATAAAGTCTGCTCCAATTAACCTTTAAACATTAATATCCCTTTAATTTAAAGGCATATTAATAGTTGGTTTTAAGAAATATTGTAGATATTAAAAGTAGACATATAATAAAGTACCTCTCGTCTCTCAAATCCTTATAGTTTGAGAGATCGAAGCATCTAAAGTTCCCCCCTCCCGCCCCTTTCAGAGATGTCACCGCTGTAGCTGACAGATGGAGATTCCTCTACAAAGTATACCTGGTTTGCAAGCACACTTTGTAGACCGTTCCAATGAAGTATTTCTTTCTACATAGCGCTATCTCGGCTCTGCTGAAGAGCCACCAGCTGGTCAAATGACCAGAATCTCCGCCTGTCAGCTAGAGCGCTGACGTCTCCGAAAGGGACGGGAGGGGGGTCTTTAGATGCTTCGATCTCTCAAACTATAAGGATTTGAGAGACTGGAGGTACTTTAGTATATTTCTACTTGTAATATCTACAAAATTAGCATTTCTTAAATACAACTATTGCTATCCTTTTAAGGATACTCTTAACCCTTTGAGTGACAGTTATTGAGCGCAATTCTTTTGCTATTTCTAGTACTTGGTTTAAACTTGTTTTTGCTCTAAACAGAAATTATTTTCCAAAGTGATACAATGTAGTTAAATTGTATCAACATTTCATTATTTAACACATTGTTCTGTCTTTAGGATGTCAGGACCCATAATATTTTGGTAGTTCATATAAAATATTGTAACTTTGCCTGCAATAGCAATCACTTTGTTACCTTACCTAATATTTGCTCAGTTCAAGGGTTGAACTGTTTGTTTTAGTACTGGAAAATCTGTGTCTCTCCTACTGTTTGACAACAACTCCCATCATCCACAGCTCAGCTGAATTTAGTTATTATTACATTTTTTTTTTTTTTTTTTTTTTTTTTTTTTTTTTTTAATTTGGGATTTAATCCTAGTAATGGCACAGTGATAAAACAATATTATTTAGTACCTGTAACAGAAGGTTTGCAGCAATATTGCAAGCTAATACAAGGGTGTCAGTTTGGTGCTCAAGAGCTATCAACAGTCCAGGATTTAAAGCTGAACTACCACCCGTGTTAAACTTTGTGCCAAATAATTGCCCATCTGGCGACTAGCTGCTCAAAAGTGCTAGTGGACAGATTTTATTACCTGATTAATGAGAATTATACACTGCTCCTGGACTGACAGGCAGTAGAGAGCGCAGACATCTTTCCATAGTGACGTCTGAGCTGTCAGTCCCTGCCAGTACCAAATGGCTCCTAGTAATGCCCCCTAGATTAGGCAGGCACGCAGACGTCACTATGGAAAGATGTCTGCACTGTCTCCTGGCTGTCAGTCCCGGGAGCAGTAGGAATTCTCATTAACCAGGTAATAATTCTGGCACCTAGCACTATTGAGCAGCTAGATGGGTAATTATTTGGCACAAAGTTTAACATGGGTGGTAGTTCTGCTTTAAGGATTTCCCTGTCTGAGCACAGGTAGACAAATAAAAATGACTGAGCCACTGACTAATTCACCTATCCTTATCTCTTTGAGTACCAGAGTGATTATGCAACGCACTGCTTTGCAATGTGTTTTGTACCATTCTGGCACTCAAAGGGTTAATCAGGAAAATCCTTTATTCTGGTTCGATGGTGGTTCTTGATCACACTTGGGCATCCCTGAGCTAATGGTTCAAAACTGGATTTTAGAACTGTTACAGTGGGCCTTACGTGTATCATTTAGACTGTAAGCTCCTTGGGGCAGGGACCTCTCTCCTATTGTTTGACATTTATTGTAACATACTACGATTGTAAGGCACTGTGTGGCATATAAATATATACATACTTTGTGGTAAATGTTAATCCCTGCCCACACTATCTTTGGCATCGTTTTTGTCACCCCCTGCTGCAGCCTTATTGACCATGCCAGGGGCTCCCGTAAAGATGGTTCCCTGTATGGCCTAGGTAACACCTAGTAAGTTGATGGACATTAAAGGGATAGTAATGTTTCATAATAAAAACAGCTCTAATTAATCATCATAGTATTTGGACTTTGGAGAGTGTTATTTCAATTCTGTCAGAGTTGTAGTTCAAGAGTAATTCAATGACAAAGTATCCCCCTCCCGCCCCTTTTACTGATGTAACACTGCTCAGCCAGATCAGAAGGGAGGTGCCCAGGTAGACTGCAGAGAGGGACAATCTTCAATTAAGATAAGGGAAAAACCTGAAAAGCTTGTCAAGGTGGGAAAGGTTTTCATTGTTCTCACATAAAGAAGATTGTCCCCTGCTTTTATCTGTCTGGTCTATGGACTGCATAACACATCTGAGAAGAGATGGCTTACACTAGGTAAAAGGGGCGGGAGGGGAAACTTTGCTTGTGAATATCTCTCAAACCATAAAGGTTTCAGAGAAAAGACTTCTATCGTTCTTCATGTTTTTTTTTAATGCCAATAAAATAAAGATAAACGAAGTATTACTATCCCTTTAATCATTTGGTTGTCTGGTGATGATGGGAGTTGTAGTGCTCATCAGCCGGAGGGCCTGCAATTGACAGCCCATGCACTAGATCTGCCACTACCCACAGTAATCTGACGGAGGAATGTCTGTGGTATGCTGCGTTTAGAGGGATTATGAAATCTTGCAGATGGCATGTTTTGATAACGTATTGGGTTTTAGTGGCTTCAAGCCAGTCCTGAGTGCACAGCAGTCTAAAATAAGAGGAAGTGCTGTTCTGATTACTTCCCCTAATTTCCTCTAATTTCAGCGTCTGACATCAGGGGTGGAATACTTCCTGGATCCTGGAAGCCACAGCCCCTGAAACTTTACTGCTGGCTCCTAAATGTTTGGAGTATTTTGTGTTTACACCTGTGTAAATATACCCCTTCACTGACTTATTCCAGAGTTGATTTTATGTTTCTGTCCATCCCCCACTAACTTGATTTTACCTCCAGCTGTCATTGACATTACAGATATGGTCTTAGTTGAAGGCCTGTATTATGAAGGGGTTCCCAAGGAGCTGGTCATGTGACCCCTTGGTGCAATTTTCTAAACACAGACCTTAGCGGCAACTGCAGAATACTGAGTGCTGTATGGTGGGATTTACTTAGGGATTCTCTTAACCTTTTTTGAGTGTATGAGGGGTATCCAGCACATTGCTGGCACTGAAAGGGTTAAGTCAGTGGTTCCTAAACCTGTCAGCAGTTGCCGTAACAGGCAGTCTCTCTGGATCTTTCTGCTTGTGCACAGGTCAGTCAATCGAAGGCTGTCATTATATTTTGCTCTCCTGTGGATAAGAAGGAAAATCCTAAAGCTCATGGCCTGTTATGTGCCTCTGAGAAACAGGGTTGAGAACCACTGTATGAAACACCTATAGGAGCAAGTGGCTCAGAATGTAAGTTCTCCTCTAAACTGCCTTGCTGTGTCCCCCGCATTAACAATTAAGGCGGAGCTACCATGTCACAAATGTTTAGCTTAACTAAGTCCCCTTCTGGCGACTAGCTGCTTAGTACGCTAGTCGCCAGAATTATTACCTGATGTAATAGATATATGCTTTATTCCCCAGCTGTCAGTAGCACGGAGCGCGGACACCTTGCCAGAATGACGTCCTTGCGCCTGCGCTGTCAGTCCCAGCTGGAGCCGGCCGGCTCCTAGCAACGCCTCCTAGACCCTGCTGGGACTGACAGCTCAGGCGCACGGACGTCATTCTGGCAAGATGTCCGCGCTCCGTGCTACTGACAGCTGGGGAATAAAGCATATATCTATTAAATCAGGTAATAATTCTGGTGACTAGCGCTACTAAGCAGCTAGTCGCCAGAAGGGGACTTGGTTCAGCTAAACATTTTGTATCATGGTAGTTCCGCTTTAAGCCTGTGACCTCAGAATGTCACCCTTTTTGAAACTGGCAACACTTTTTTTTTTTTTTTTTATTTAATGTGCCGTTCTGTTGGTCTCCCGTTAGTGGGCGACGTTTCTAAGGATACCACTATAGTTGACGCGTCATTTAAAGGGATGGTAATGTTTCATAATAAAAGCAGCACTAATTAATCATCATAGTATTTGGACCTTGGAGAGTGTTATTTCAATTCTGTCAGAGTTGTAGTTCAAGAGTAATTGAATGATAAAGTGTCCCCCTCCCGCCCCTTTTACTGATGTAACACTGTTCAGCCAGGGCAGAAGGGAGGTGCCCAGGTAGACTGCAGAGAGGGACAATCTTCAATTAAGATAAGGGAAAAACCTGAAAAGCTTGTCAAGGGGGGCAGGGCTTTCATTGTTCTCATAGGAAGAAGATTGTCCCCTTCTGTTATCTGTCTGGTCTATGGACTGGATTCCACATCTGAGAAGAGATGGCTTACACTAGGTAAAAGGGGCGGGAGGGAGAAACTTTGCTTGTGAATATCTTTTAAACCATAAAGGTTTGAGAGATAAGACTTGCATCATTCTTAATATTTTTTTAATGCCTACAAAATAAAATAAAGTTAAAATGAAGTATTACTATCCATTTAATTTGTGGCTTCACAAATGCAGACTTAAGGGCCGTCTTCAAGAATATAAAAGGGTGCGAATTAACTGTACAATAGGAGGTGAGAATTCCCAGTGACTTTAAATGACTCTTAACCCTTGAATGCTATAGAAAGCTCTTCAATGTATTGCTTTCCCAAGAGCTGAAGACCTCCAGCATCCATGATGTTAAACTCTGCTTCAGTGATTTAGTTAAACCTAGGTTAATCAACAGTCCAGGCTGTTCTAATGGTTACCCTGAACATTCCCCTGTCACAGTTCATCTCTAATCTTAATCCTTGGAGTGCCAGGTGTGTATTCAACACATTGATTGGGCACCCCTCTGACACACAAAGGGTTAGAGGAGTGCATTTCCAAAACACAAGATGTTTTATACCCCTTCAATTAGACTTGTACGTCTAACCAGCTTAAGGTGAAGATTTTATTTGATACCCAAGTCATAAAATCTGTGACACTTCTTGATGTAGCTGTGTCGGCAGCTGCTGTACACGTAGCAATGTTTACATCTCACATAATGTATAGAATGAGGGTGTCCGATGTGTGGCACCTGGCTAAATGTGACTACTCTATGCACAAGGTGTGGCCCACCAGAGATGAACTGAAACACTTGGCTAGCACATACCTCAACAAATACTTTAGTATGATTTAACCCTTTGAGTGCCAGAGGGGTATGCAAGGCATTGTTCTGCAATGTGTTGCATACTTCTCTGGCACCCAAAGGGCTAACCACTGGATTACTGCTACCATTGTGCAACTGACTTCCTACAGTAACTTTTGAGGTATAGTTGTATGTTAACCCCTTAACGACCAGTGGTCCCAGGGAGCAGACCCCCCCCCCTTAAGGACGGCTTTGATCTCACTTAGAGGGCTGGCACACTTGACCACGTGTCCCAGCTTGCAGGACAGGGGTCTGATAGTGACCCCTCTGACCTTGGAGAGGTCTGTTTCAGGTCCCAGTAGTGCTCACAACACTGAGATCAAGAGGAAGCGTTGTAATCATGAAACGCGTTGATCCATTTAGGATGGCTTGATTACATCTGACTCTCTATATTTGATTGCCATTAAATCTGGCTTTAAACTTGCAAAAGGAGAAACTTTTTTGGTGGTTGAGTGTTACTTTTTACTAAAAGATTTCTGATGCTTTTTCATATGGATTAGTTTCGATTAGTTTGTGGTGGTGCACAATTGCTTTTTGTTTGTACTCTCTCAGGAGCAATGTGAGCAAAAAATGTGACGTTCTAGGACTGTCATTGGCCCTTTAGGGAAGCTTACCGATGAGGTCCTAGAACGTCACCGGTCTCCAAGGGGTTAACTAATGGTCTTTCTAATGACTAGCATGACGTCTATAAGATGATTAGACTTGTGCTCCCCTGGTATAGGGTTACATTGATGTGAGACAGTGGGCAATATTATTGCATACAAAAGTGCAGTCATTCTGGGATACAAACTGCACCATTGGGAGCAAATCTAAATCCCCCATCTCTGATTTCTAAAAGTATTAACTCCTTGGTTGCTAGAGAGCTCTCCATCACATTGTGTTTCAATCCAGTGACGACTTCTCTAGGATTCAGTGGCATAAAAGATCTATGAAGAAATTCATTACCTACCCCATCTGGCACTCAGAGGGTTAAGTCAGACTTATTTGCTCCCAGTGGTGGTTGGTAATTGAGTTATTGCACTTTAACTGTAGATGTACCCATACCCCTTGGCTTTTAGGGCACACCATCTGGTGAGGCTTTCTTGAACACAGGTCGGCAATTGCTGGATTGTTCATTGCAATTAACCTACTTGTGCTTAAGTGGGGATATCCAGAAAACCGAACGTGTTGATTGTCCCCAGGACTAGAGGTCAGAATCTTTTTTTTTTTTTTTTTTTTTTTTTTTTTTTTTTTTTTTTTTTTGTACAGCCCAAAGATCTCTCAAAAGGAAGAGGAATGGGTTGTAAGCTCAAATTATCTCCTGTAATTTTATCAGGAGATAAGATATGGTCACATGGCTGCGTGTGACTGTCTGGCATTTACTGACTGTTTTTACAGTAGCTGCACTAGTATTTTTCCTTATGGTGACTAGGGTTACAAGATATATATTTTTGTACTGGCAGTATCTGATTGATAAATATGGATGTGCATCAATGTTCTGTGTGAGTAGCTGTAGCATCTCTCCCAAGTGTCCTGCTTTAGGAGGGACAGTCCCTCTTTGAGACCACAATTCCTGCTTTAGGAGGTTCCTCTTTGAGACCACAATTCCTCTTTCTCAACCTGATGTCCACCTTTAGGATATTGTTTGTGTCTTTTTTTGTATATATAAAATAATCTTGCATTGCTCCACTGCAATAAAACTCCCCCTTTTTAATGTTTGTTTTAGCTTCAGTATGTGTTCTATAAATTTAGTCAGTATAAATGACTTCTTGACATACCTGGGAACTTCCAATTGAGGGCTTCCCGGAGGGGAGTCCTCAGGTTCAGCAGGGGGTGACAATGACGCTAATTGTGTCAAAAAGGGGCGGGGCTTGACATGAGTTGAGGGGGCAGGGCTTAAAGGTGTCACACAGAAGGCTGGGGAAGGAGGAACAGCGGAAGAAAAAGCAGATGTGGCAGAGTTTCAATAGAAACTCCCCACATCCAGAGGAATCGGCCTCTGCCTCGGAGACCCGGTAAAGCTCTGTCAGAACCGGAGTCTCTGGGGCAAATCCGGAGAGTTCCCAGGTATGCTTATTGAGTTACACACACAGCTGGCAATAGGTCAGGACATATAACCTAAAAATTCTTGCCCTGCTCACAATCAACTCAACCAGCAAACCACCTAAATGTCCCTCTGGCCATTGTTGGGGTGCAGGCCTCGTGGTGGACCATCAGTGCCCCCAGCTACTAGCCTACCAGCCGATTTGGATGGGAAATCAATAGAGGTGATGCAGGGGAGCAAGAGGGCTACTGGGTAGGAGTGGACGGGATCAGGGAAACCCTTTTACGCCAGTGCGGGGTGTTTATTCGACTGCCTTTTCCTAAGCACAGTAAGTGATGTGTGTGGTGGCTACTTGATGCTAAGCAAATCTGGCTAAGCGGTGGTTTGTTGAGGCAGCCAATCAGCTTTTCGATTGCCACACCCCAGACAGTCAACCAGATATATATAATCTCTAGATCTGGTGGGGGGTGTCTTGCTCTCTCAAGGTTAAAAGTAGGGGATGAGAGGAGGAGATGTTACTGAGAGAGACCCCGTCTCTGGCTCCTTTTGACCTATGAAGGTCAACCTGTCTCCCTCCAGCTAATCCTATATAATAATTCGCTAAATCGTGTGTAACGCCGCAACATGCGCAGTAGACACTGCTGCACGTGCTGCAGTCATGCACAGTAGAGACTGCCTGCGCCGCGGCTGGTACAGAGCTGGGCGCTCCGAAGGAGCGGGCAGTCTCCACTGCACGTGACTGCCCCGCGACCGGGTGGCAGTGGCACTGTGGCCCGTGTAACGGGCTGTTCAACTAGTGTTGGAATAAAACTCCAATTATCCTCTGCCTGGAAAAATCTAGCTAAGGATAACATGAGTGAAGACAAACTGCAACTGGATAAACGTCCCCTTACGAGTGAAATGCACATTTCCTGAATTACTCCAACTCTTATATCAAACCTTCAGAGGTTTTTATTCATATTTTGTTTAAATCTTCACTCCAATCTTTATCAGGCTGATGGGTCTAGATGAAGGTTCAGCTGCAGATAGGAAAATAGATTCTTGTATTCCACAAGTAATAGTTATGTTTAAGCCATGGGAGTTTTCCAACTTTTTGGACTGTGGTGGTACCCACATGGGCATCACTTGGGCATAATGTAGCCTGCAACTGAGGGCTGTATAGTGTGTGTGTATGTGTGTGTGTGTGTGTGTGTGTGTGTGTGTGTGTATAGATATATAGATTGAGGGATATATTTAACCCTCTGAGTTCCAGAGGGGTGTGTGCAATGCATTTCTTAATGTCATTCAAAGGGTTACTCTGTACGATGTACATTATTTGCTAAGAGGCCCCCACCCATGTGACCTGGTACTCTCTCCACATGCTTCTATTTGCTTTTCCCATGTGTTTACTTTGTCACACAAAGGTGACTTGTTTCGGCATTAAAGGGATAAGAGTCTTTATAGTAAATGTACCACATTGCGCTATGTTTGTCTGCTGACTTTTGTGTAGTTCAAAAGATATTAAGTGGAGAAAGTTCACCCGCCCCTTCTGGCCTCCTCCCACTGAATCTGAAATCTGGTTCCGGGATTGGACAGATGCAGCGAGGGACAAACTTCAGGAAGTAAGTATAGGGAAAACCCTGCCCTCGTGGATGAAGAGGCAGGATTTTCCTTTGCTTAGTGAAGTTTGTCCTTCACTGCAGCCGTCCGGATCAGACTGCAGATTCAGTGTGACGTGGCCAGAAGGGACGGGCGGTAGGTAAAAGGGGCGGGAGGGGGATACTCTATCATGCAATTACTCTTGAACTACAACTCTGACAGTATTTATTTAAATAACACTCTCCAAAGTCCAAATACTATAAAGATTAATTGGAGCTGCTTTTTTGTGAAACATTACTATCTCTTTAAAGTTATATAATAGGCAGAAAAGAAGGGTTAAATGAATATTTCCTGTGGAGGAAGTGACTTCCACAGCTTGGCTTGTCACTAGTCTGTAATCATAAGTTTTACGATGAAGTTTTCCATGCAGAATTTCAATTTTCTGCCTGCACAAAGGAGGAGGCTACTAACGGAATGAATGTGTGGGGGGATGTTCCCTTCTGTCAAAAGCGGATTAACCCCTTGGATGAAGAGGGCTCTGTAATGCATTGTTATGCCAAGCGTTGGAGGAGACCTATTTGACATCATAGGGATTAACTTGTTCACCATATCTTCATAACATCTGTAATACACATTGAACATTCAAGCTAAATGAGTGCTCCAGTCCTGTGGCAAACCAATTGCGCCACAGGGGACAAAGAAAATTCCCAAACTACCCATTAATTTAAGCCTTTGCGTGCCAGAGGTATCCAGCGCATTCACACGCAATGGGTTAAATGGGGAGTTTAAAGGGAGAGTAATGTTTCATAATAAAAGCAGCTCTAATTAATCATCATAGTATTTGGACCTTGGAGTGTGTTATTTCAATTCTGTCAGAGTTGTAGTTCAAGAGTAATTGAATGATAAAGTTTCCCCCTCCCGCCCCTTCTACTGATATAACACTGTTCAGCCAGATCAGAAGGGAGGTACCCAGGTAGACTGCACAGAGGGACAATCTTCAATTAAGATAAGGGAAAAACCTGAAAAGCTTGTCAAGGGGGGCAGGGCTTTCATTGTTCTCATAGGAAGAAGATTGTCCCCTTCTGTTATCTGTCTGGTCTATGGACTGGATTCCACATCTGAGAAGAGATGGCTTACACTAGGTAAATGGGGCGGGAGGGGAAGCTTTGCTTGTGAATATCTCTGAAACCATAAAGGTTTGAGAGAAGACTTATCGTTCAAGTTTTTTTTAATGCCTACAAAATAAAATAAAGTTAAAAGGAAGTATTACTATCCTTTTAACCTCCTTGAATGCTACAGGTCTCTTGCATTCAAAGTATAAAATTAGCATTTAATTCCACATGAATGGCGCTTATTTCTCCCCTATGGAGAAGTTGGTTTCAGCCAGAAATGTTCACTTTTTAGCATTTTATACACAAGATCCAATTTCTCTTAACTCTGTAAAATCCTAAAATGAATCCCACAGAGCAGAAGGAATAGGCACAGTGGACTAATCTCTTTGGGGGGGATGAAGAGCTTGAGATTTGTTAGATTTGGGTGTAGTGTCCCACTTCTGCTTTACTATGAATCCATCTTTCCTGGTACATGTTCGGTCATAATGTGGGAGAGGGGGGTACAGCGGAGGACTTCGAGAGACGTGAGGAACGTGGTGTATTTAATACCAGTCTATATAGTTTCCCTTTTCACACTTAAAGGGACAGTAAACACTTCATTACTATGACTACACTTGGGTTGTAGTGTTTTTTTTAGCTGACTAAAATAAGGGTACTTGTGTTTTAATTTTGTTTTTTCTTGGTGTCTGTCTCTTCCCCCCCCCCCATTAGTAGTACCCTTGATCTTCCTCTTAAAATGTTTTCAGAATTGCAATTTGTGTTTACTACTTTAAAGGGTTAATCACATGGATGCTAGAGACCTTTCCCAACGCATTGCTTTGTGATCCCTTGAAATGGGTAATCAACTCTTTACTGACCAGTGGGTTTTGCAGCTCATTATAGTACCCCTTTCCCTCTCTGGTCCTTTTGGATTTAAATAGGAGAAAGTTAAAATAACTACGTAAATAGAAGGGGTGTCAGGCATTGCAAAAGAAATGTGATTCCCACCTCCTGGTCCTTAAAGGGTTAAGCTAAAGCTTAAACATGTTGCATGCAGTTGTCATGACTGAGCAGTAGATGTTTTAGTTCCCCATGGTGAATAAACATTCGGCATTGTATCACTCAAAGGCATTTCCTCTCGTTCACACAGCCACATGTTCCCTGACAAGGGTGTGTGTCAGATTCTTCTCTGTGCTTTCTAATTTAAATCTATGAATTCATGGAAAGCCTTTCAGTGGCCCAGCACACAACTTCCCCTCCATGTGATCTTGAAGGAAGTTTCCAAATCTCTCTCCTTATGCATTTTATTTATTTATTTATTTATTTATTTATTATTATTTTTTTTTAATAAGACATTTTAGTGGCTCTGCGACCTTCCTCCTTTAACCTTCTGCGTGCCAGAGGGAGGTGCAATGCATTGATCATCCCACTGGCAGGCTAAAGTGAAACCCAGTGGCCCCGGCTGCTGCCCAGGAGCCGGGAGTAGAGACAGGCAGTGGGCCGTTCGGAGCGCCCTGCCCCGCTTCAGGTCAGCATGTTCGGCCAGTCTCTGCTGAGCATGACTGCATCATTCCAGCAGTCTCTATTGCGAATGTGCTGTTACGTACACAGGGAGCTTCACAGCCTGGCAATTTATAATAGAATTACATTTTTTTTATTTTTTTTCTCTCAGACAAATATGAAGATACATCATGTGCATACCTCACATTTCAAATGGCCAAAGAGGGACAGTTTTTTGTTTTACGGGGTGTTTCTGGGGGTGTGGCTGGTGGGCGGGGCATTACGAGAATTTTTAAGTGATTTCATTACCTGTTGACACCTTGATTTAAATGAATACATGATTTAGAGCAAGACCAAAGTATTTTATATACACAGACTAGTTTATAAACACACATACCGAAGTTTATACAAGCATTAAAGCAGTACTACTACTCCTTGTAAACGTTGCCCCAAATAATTACCCATCTGGCGACTAGCTGCTCAATAGTGCTAGTTGCCAGAATTATTACCTCGTTCTTTAGAATTCTATACTGCTTCTGGACTGACAGCCAGGAAACAGAGCAGACATCTTTCCATAGTGACGTCTGCGCACCTGCTCTAGAAGGCGTTGCTAGGAGCCTTTTGTAACCAAAAGGGACTGACAATGCAGGCGCGCAGACATCACTATGGAAAGATGTCTGCGCTGTTTCCTGGCTGTCAGTCTGGGAGCAGTACAGAATTCTCAATAACGCAGTAATTCTAGCTGCTCAGTAGTGCTAGTCACCAGATGGGTAATTCTTTGGGGCAAAGTTTACAAAGGGGTGGTAGTTCTGCTTTGATGTGAGTCTTATTGCTGTGGCACAATGTGATGCACTTATATACACCTCACACAGTCTGATCTCCTAAACACGGGTACACCCGGGTGGGAATGAGGGACAGAGGGATTTGGTTCTCAAAGAGGGACTATCCCTCCTAAAGAGGGACACTTGGGAGGTGTGCATGTGATGTAAAGTGGTATCCAAGGTGTTAAGGCTCCTTCAGAATGCTGCTTTTCCGCTGCTGTAACTTATTGTGATATAAACATGAGATCATATGAGCTGATCATTCAGCTGATAAATGACAAGCAGAAAGCTGGGAGCAGTGCAGAGTGTTGCAACCAGCATGTCATTGTGTGATGTGTTAACCCTTTTAGGATCAGAGTTGATGTGCAAACCATTGCTTAAAGTGGAACTTTCAGAGCATACTTAGTCGCCATGCATTCATTAAATGCATGGCGACTAGCTTGGAAATGATGTCTTGCCTTTAAAATAAAAATAGCCCAGTGTAAAGGAATCCTTCCCGTTTGGAGACTGGAACCCAGGCTACAGTGCAGACATCTTGTCTGTGCGCCTGCGCTGTCAGTCCCAGTCTCCATAGAGTAGCACTGCAGTGCGCCATATGGTTACTGGAAGGGACTGACGGCGCAGGTGCACAGACCGCACTAACCTGTCTGTAAGTCCCCAAACGGGACTGATTTCTTTACAATCTGCTAATATTTTTTTTTTTTTTTTTAATTTATTTATATAATATATATATATGACATCTATTTCCAAGCTAGTCACCGTGCGTTTAATGAATACATGGCGCCTTGATTCCACTTTAACAATGCATTACTCGCACGCTGGTCGTTAGTCGGCGCCCTACATGGTGATATATATTAACCCCATGAATGCTGGAAAGAACTATAATATTGTGAAGGGTAGCCTTCCAAGGATTTGGTCACTGGTCCTGCACAAAGTATTTTACCTTGGGGTGCAAATACATTGTGTGTGTGTGTGTGTGTGTGTGTGTGTGTGTGTGTGTGTGTGTGTGTGTGTGTGTGTTGTTGTTTTTTTTTTGTTGTTTTGTTATTTATTTTATCCCCCCTGAAGTAAGAGATCACCATTGAGTTAGAGACCTGTAGCATTCAAGGGCTTAACTCTTGGATACCACCCTGGCACTCCGTTAACCCTTTGTGTTGCGTGCCCCTCTGGCACTCAGTGTTAAGAGTCCTATTTAAATTAGAAATTGTTGGTAATTGTTCCTTATGGTGCTGCTGGATTTTCCATTATTCTACTTTTTCTGAGTCTGTGTGTCCCTTGAGTTTTTTTTTGTTTAAAGTGCCCACACACATAGAAAAGGGATTCTGCCTTCATGGATAAGTCTCATAACCTGTACCTCTGTTCTGCAGTTTCATTTTACTGAGTTTGTACAGAATTTCACTAAAGGCTTTTCCTGTAGCACCCCCCCCCCCCTCCGATCTTGACACAGATGGTGCATTCACCCACCACGTCTGGGTCAGGCGGGTAGAAAGGGGTGCCTTCATGACAAGCTTTGACGTGGAGGAGGAAGGCGTTGTAATATGTAACCTTAGAAAACTAAGGAACAATTGGGTGGTTCCAAGAGTCATGTAACACCAGGATTTTCCTATTCTTTTCAATGCTGCAATGCCTGCTGGCAATTTAAAGTGCAAATGTCACTTCGACATTTAAAAGATTTTGAAAGTGTTGTGTGTTTTTTTTTTTTTTTTTTTTTTTTTTTTTTTTTTCCCCTTGAATGCTTTGCAACGTGTTAGAGACCTCTGGCATTCAAGGGGTTAAAAAGCCCCCTTTTACACTAAATGGTAGTCTGGAGAATTTTTGTATGCCTGCTACAGTGTAGTTGGATTGCACCATAAGCCTATGACCCAATGTGTTCTAGACTTCCATTCCATTCTAGTGATTTACTTAAAGGGATAGTAATACTTCGTTTTAACTTTATTTTATTTTGTAGGCATTAAAAAAACATGAAGAATGATATAAGTCTTATCTCTCAAACCTTTATGGTTTGAGATATTTACAAGCAAAGTTCCCCTCCCTGCCCCTTTTTCCTAGTGTAAGCCATCTCTTCTCAGATGTGAATCTGGTTGTATGACAGGACAGATAACAGAAGGGGACAATTTTCTTTGTATGAAAACAATGAAAGCCCTTCCCCCCCCCCTTGAGAAGTTTTTCAGCTTTTTCCCTTATCTTAATTGAAGATTGTCCCTCTCTGCAGTCTACCTGGGCATCTCCCTTCTGATCTGGTTGAACAGGGGGGGGATACTTTGTTTGTGAATATCTCTTAAACCATAAAGGTTTGAGAGATAAGACTTATATCATTCTTCATGTTTTTTTAATGCCTACAAAATAAAATAAAGTTAAAATGAAGTATTACTATCCCTTTAAGATAAACAGGGTTTTCCTATTATCTTCAATGCTGCAATGCCTGCTGGCAATTTAAAGTGCAAATGTCACTTCGACATTTGAAAGATTTTGAAAATGCTTCCCCCCCCCCCGAATGCTTTGCAATGTGTTGGAGACCTCTGGCATTCAAGGGGTTAAAAAGCCCCCCCTTTACACTAAATGGTGGTCTGGAGAATTTTTGGATGCCCGCTACAGTGTAGTTGGATTGCACCATAAGCCTATGACCCAATGTGTTCTAGACTTCCATTCCATTCTAGTGATTTACTTAAGATAAACAGGGTTTTACCCTCTGTATTTCACTCATTAAAACTGTTGCAGTTTCTCTCTCCACCTCTGCCTGGTTAGCTAATGTTTCCATGGACAAATCCGTATGACACTAATGACGTGGCACTAGGGAGTGAAAGGAAAACACATTGTGGGACAGACTTGATGATGTGTTCCAGATGTGCACCATGACCTTTCACTTCAGGCTTTGAGATGGGCTCCCTCTCCTTGTGTTTGAATCCATGTCAGATGTCAAATAAGGAGCTCAATCTTGTTTCCTTAACCCCTTTGAAATCATTTGCGCTGCATATTAGTATTCATTTTGAAACCACAAATGGTAGACTGGCAGACCATTAGATGCTCCAAAATCTAGGTCTTCTTTAGAGAAGCAGAATAAAAATCAGCTGTGGATCACAAGAGGAAATGTCAGAATAGCTTCTTGTGTATGTTCCAGGACAGATGTATGTGTATTTTATTTATTTATTTTTTTTTTCATCAACCTAATATTGCAGCAAACATTAGAGTTGGATTTCCTATTGGGAAATGAAGGCAACTGCCTAGAGTGAGCAGCTTTGAGGGGAGGTTCAGCTATACTGAGGACACGCTCCCCTGCTCAGGGACTGCAGTGGGTGGGGCAGGAGTACAGTTATAGTCTACTATACTTTTCTTGCTCCAGCCGAGGCTCTGTATGCAAGTTCTGGTCACAAAATCAGATTGTTTATTCCGAGTTCAGCCTGGACAAACCAGAATGTGAAGACTAATGGCTGTTAGGATCGAGCTTGGGAGAGGAAGCCCAACGAACAAGTTGAGCCAGAAACGCACTGTCGTACTTCGAGGGGAAAGGAGTGCAGGCAGGGGTGGAGGGAGAGGGTAGGCGAAGAAGAGGAGACAACCACTAGTGTGCAGTCAGAAGGGAGAATGCTGGTTGTGTAGGTGAAGACGAACAAGTGGAAAGTGGCGGATGGAAGGACAATCTAAGAGGAGACTGAAGTAGGAACGGAGACTAAGCTGTAGAGCAGTGGCAACTTGTTAATGGGCAGTTAGGAAGAGATAAGCTGAGTTCAGATTAGGGCGAGGGCAAAGATTAAAAAAGAAGACTACTGATCTAGGTGGACCTGAGAAGAAAGAGGAAGAGTGGAGGTGCTTAGCAGCAGCAAACCGTTAGAGGTCAGTCAAGATAAAGCCGCATAGGAAGGAGGATGGAAGGGTTGGGGTGAATGGCCTAAGTGTAGCTGAGAGGAGACAGAAGGAAAAAGCAAGGAAAAGACTCTGGGGAGCAGTATCTGCTAGAGGCAGACAGGAGATATCTGAAAGCCGAGGCGAATGGCTGAGGTGAAACCGAGAAGAGGCAAGGCTGAAAGCAGAGACGAGAGGAGGGTAAGTGGTGAATCTCAGAGGAGAGAGGTAATATTCGACAAGTGCACTCTGAGTCCAGAGACTTCTCCAGACAGCTCCTTGTCTGATGAATGAGATTGTCGAACAAGCCAAGAGGTGCCAAATCAAGAGCTGAGAGACTAAGCCTGGACGGAAGGGTTCAAGCCAGTACTAAAGGGTAACTGGAACAAATGAGCTGAGAGTCAGGAAACCAGCTCATAGAACAGGCAATGGGCTCGGCGAGGAGCGGAAATTTAAAGAGGGGCTCTCCAAGAAGGAAACGTGCTGTGAGGGTTATAAATGTTTGGTTTTCGTTTTTCTAGTCAAAGTTATAAACATGATGGACCCATGTAATTTTTCATCCTGTTGTGTTTTATATAATATTTGTATAGCTAGTTGATTCTGTGTTCCTGAGCAGACACACCCAGGGGTGGCACTAGGGGAGGAGTTACCTGAACTCTCTGCTGCCATTTTCAGGATGTGGACTTGTCACCATATCTCTGTAAAGGGGTGGTAATTTAGACAGGAATGGCTGTGGGTAACCCCCGCCCCCCATTCACTCCTGTCCAAATAACTGCAGGGAATTCCCTGCTCCACTATACCTCTCCACTATGTATTTTCCACAACCCCCCCCCCCCCCCCCCATTTTTCTGTGACTTCTGTTGGATAGCGGAACAAAGCTGGTGCATTAGTCTACGATTCAGTGGCTGCTACTTGGACAGCTGCAGTATCACAGTGTGTTGTGATTCCGTGGTTACCGATGGCAAATGGACAGAAGGCTGTGGTTTCAGTGATTGCTTGGTCCTATTAATGTCAGTAGGACAGTGGACCAAGTGTTGTCACACAGTATTTGTGGGGTTCTATGGCTAGCAAACACTGGAAAAGTGAAACACAGGTTTTCGTTTCAGTGTAGGAGTTTGTAGCTACTACTGGAACAAGCCTGGGTGGAATAGGGTCAGACAGTGTATATGTGATTAATGTGACTACCAGTGAAACAAGGCATTGGTGTCACTATATACAGGGCTTAAAATTTGAAGTCCTTTGCTACTAGCCAGACCTGAAAAGTTACTCGCCACTGCAAGCCATAACATACCCACCAGGGCTGAATTTCTACTCGCCAGGGCTAAATTTTCACTCACCATTGGCTAGTGGCGAGTGGAAATTTTGAGCCCTGACTATATATGTGGTTTTGTGGCTGCCAGTGAACAGTGGAACAAGGCAGGGATGTCAGATGGTGTATGTGGTTCTGTGACTACCAGTGGAACAAGGCTGTGATGTCACATGGTATATATGCGGTTCTATGACTACCACCGGAACAAGGCTGGAATGTCAGGGTGTGGTTTTGTGACTGTTAGAGGAACTTGGCTAGGGTGTCAGATTGTGTTTCTGTGACTGTTAGTGGACAGTTGAATCTCTTCCCCCCCCCCCCGACTTCTACCATGGGAATCGGAGTGCTTCTTTTGCTAGTGTGTGTCCTGGTGTCTGTGTGTCCTGGTGTCTGTGTGTCCTGGTGTCTGTGTGTCCTGGTGTCTGTGTGTCCTGGTGTCTGTGTGTCCTGGTGTCTGTGTGTCCTGGTGTCTGTGTGTCCTGGTGTCTGTGTGTCCTGGTGTCTGTGTGTCCTGGTGTCTGTGTGTCCTGGTGTCTGTGTGTCCTGGTGTCTGTGTGTCCTGGTGTCTGTGTGTCCTGGTGTCTGTGTGTCCTGGTGTCTGTGTGTCCTGGTGTCTGTGTGTCCTGGTGTCTGCGTGTGTGTGTGTGTGTGTGTGTGTGTGTATAATATATTCACATCTTGGTGGTGCTCCTATCTGGGAATTTTTAGATCTGGGCTCCCCAAAGTGGAGCTCTGCCGTGCGGATGAGGGAAGAAAAATTGAGATTGGTGTCATAAGAGGTGGGGCCGAATCGGGGGGGGGGGGGGGGACAAAAAAAAAATTAGCCAGAATAGCCTGGGGAAGTAGGAGAATAGGGTGGTATGGAGCACAAGTGGGCGGAGTTTCAATATAAACTCCCCACATCTGGCAAATTAGAACGGAGAGTTCCCAGCTATGGTGGTGCACTTGGAGGCACTGAAACATTGTAGAGCAGCGTTGAAGACCTTTTGTATTCAAGTGGTTTAAAGATCCTTTAAATGAACTTGATAGATACATTTTATGTTTTTAAATCCTCCATTGTACAACTGGGCTTGTTCCAGGATTACACCACTTTACTTTGTACACCATCCTCTGTCTCTTTGTTCCCTCTGGCTCTGCATTGTCTGAGGACCTCACTTAATCAACAAAGCTCTTTCCAGCCCTGTCACCTCTTGAAGGCTTCAATCTGCTGTAAGTGCAGGGGTGGAAGCATTATCACTATTGGCTAATTGCTATCAGTTTGGCAGCTTTTCCACAACCTCTTATTTCTCCTGATCTCTTGGTTTTATTTCTAGTGCATTTCCAGTAAGCGTGTATGTTTGTTCCGTTATCATTTTGGAAAACCAGTGTAGTTGGTTTTGTGGGCCATCAAAGCTAACCATCTGAACCCGAAGAGACTAAATGGCTTTTTGCTTTTGACGCCTAGAATTAAAAGCCCATTTGAAACTGCAAAGTTTTTATCCACTTGCACTAAGTTTGGTGCAGATGTCTGTGTGCATCTGTATTTTTTGCTACTTTTAAAGGGGATCTATCTCCTTACAAAAAATGTGTTACTATTTGTGGTGTGTGTATTTCTTTTTAAATACACCTTTAACAACTTAAAAAGATATTGCCTCTTCTGTGCTGTGCACTTCCACATAATGTGCACAGCACCACTCTTCTGCACGTCCGATTTATCCTCCCACCTCCCTCCCAACTGCCCCAGGGAGCGCGTTCACGCTTTCCTTTGGTGTGCTGTAAACGGCTCCTAGCATTACAGCAAGCTCAGATTTAGCATTATACTGAGGCAACCTCAGTATAATGCTAATCTGAGCTTGCTCTAACGCTTCGGCAAAGCTCTTCTCAATTGAAGAGGCAATATTTTTGTAAGTTCTTAATTAAAAAAAAAAAAAAAAAAAAAACACGTTTTCCAGTATAACTTATAAAAAGGTGTTACCATCTGCTTTGTTAATAAGGTGATATGTTCCTTTTAACGGTCACATGGCTTACAGGTGCCCCCTTATCTTATCGTGTGTAAGGCTAAGTTCACACCTGGGACTTGATTTGTAGAAATGAAATTGCAAAAAATTGCTTTAAAGGGACAGTAATGTCCCATAAAAAGTATTTAGATGTAGGTAGAGATTGAAAAAATAAACTAATTGCCACAAACTCTGTCTCTCAAACCGCTATGATTTGAGAGATATAGGGATTCAAAGTTCCCCCCTCCTTCCCCTTCTCGCTGTAAAGGTGACAGCAGGAGATTCGAGTTGTACGACTCAAGGAGGCTCTGCAGCAGAGCCGAAATTGCGGTAATTAAAAAGAATTCATTAATTTCAACTGTCTAAAAAGTGTGCCTAGTTTTCAAGCACACTTTGTAGACCTGTGCTTTAACAACTTAAAAAGATATTGCCTCTTCTGTGCTGTGCACTTCCACATAATGTGCACAGCACCACTCTTCTGCACGTCCGATTTATCCTCCCACCTCCCTCCCAACTGCCCCAGGGAGCGCGTTCACGCTTTCCTTTGGTGTGCTGTAAACGGCTCCTAGCATTACAGCAAGCTCAGATTTAGCATTATACTGAGGCAACCTCAGTATAATGCTAATCTGAGCTTGCTCTAACGCTTCGGCAAAGCTCTTCTCAATTGAAGAGGCAATATTTTTGTAAGTTCTTAATTAAAAAAAAAAAAAAAAAAAAAACACGTTTTCCAGTATAACTTATAAAAAGGTGTTACCATCTGCTTTGTTAATAAGGTGATATGTTCCTTTTAACGGTCACATGGCTTACATGGCTTACTAATTGCCACAAACTCTGTCTCTCAAACCGCTATGATTTGAGAGATATAGGGATTCAAAGTTCCCCCCTCCTTCCCCTTCTCGCTGTAAAGGTGACAGCAGGAGATTCGAGTTGTACGACTCAAGGAGGCTCTGCAGCAGAGCCGAAATTGCGGTAATTAAAAAGAATTCATTAATTTCAACTGTCTAAAAAGTGTGCCTAGTTTTCAAGCACACTTTGTAGACCTGTGCTTTAACAACTTAAAAAGATATTGCCTCTTCTGTGCTGTGCACTTCCACATAATGTGCACAGCACCACTCTTCTGCACGTCCGATTTATCCTCCCACCTCCCTCCCAACTGCCCCAGGGAGCGCGTTCACGCTTTCCTTTGGTGTGCTGTAAACGGCTCCTAGCATTACAGCAAGCTCAGATTTAGCATTATACTGAGGCAACCTCAGTATAATGCTAATCTGAGCTTGCTCTAACGCTTCGGCAAAGCTCTTCTCAATTGAAGAGGCAATATTTTTGTAAGTTCTTAATTAAAAAAAAAAAAAAAAAAAAAACACGTTTTCCAGTATAACTTATAAAAAGGTGTTACCATCTGCTTTGTTAATAAGGTGATATGTTCCTTTTAACGGTCACATGGCTTACAGGTGCCCCCTTATCTTATCGTGTGTAAGGCTAAGTTCACACCTGGGACTTGATTTGTAGAAATGAAATTGCAAAAAATTGCTGTAAAGGGACAGTAATGTCCCATAAAAAGTATTTAGATGTAGGTAGAGATTGAAAAAATAAACTAATTGCCACAAACTCTGTCTCTCAAACCGCTATGATTTGAGAGATATAGGGATTCAAAGTTCCCCCCTCCTTCCCCTTCTCGCTGTAAAGGTGACAGCAGGAGATTCGAGTTGTACGACTCAAGGAGGCTCTGCAGCAGAGCCGAAATTGCGGTAATTAAAAAGAATTCATTAATTTCAACTGTCTAAAAAGTGTGCCTAGTTTTCAAGCACACTTTGTAGACCTTTCGAATGAATGAATTCTTTTTAAGTACCGCAATTTCGGCTCTGCTGCAGGGGCTTCTGCTGGTCCCCGGACCAGGATCTCCTGCTGTCAGCTAGACGATGACATCAGGAGAAGGGGAGGGAGGGGGGAACTTTGAATCCCTATTTCTCTCAAACCATAGTGGTTTGAGAGATAGGGTTTGTTGCAATTAGTTTTATTTTTTCAATCTCTACCTAAACCTAAATATTTTTAGGGGACGATACTGACCATTTAAAACAGCGTGTAATTCAGCTTTTTTTTTTTTTTTTTTTTTAAGATTTGAATGTATTTCAAGCAGTATAAAGTCTTCCCAGCATGCTTTATTTTCTAGGGATAAAGCAGTTCCCCACTCTTTCACAATTCCCTAAAATGTAAGTAAATCATTTGGTAATACTCTGTTATACCAACTGATCTTTAAACATTTGATTGCCAGAGAGGAATCCAGCTCATGGCTTGGGTGGGGGGTGCAAATACACTCAAATGGTCCACTTCTATTGTCCCTATCTACCCCCTTTTTGTTAATTTTTAAATTGGGACTAATGTTTTGAAGTAATGAAACTGATGCCACATAGTTTACAACTGATATGGCGTTACACTAGTGCTACTAAAGAGCTTACAATAGTGATAAAATAAAGCTTACAAGGAGAATGCGGTATGCTACTAGTGTAGCTCCATTTGGATTGTGGAGTTGCGGTATCATTTGTGCAGTTCTATTTCAGTTGTAAGATCTGTGATATCACTAGTGTAGCTCCATTTACAGCAGTAAGTGAGAGTTTGAGGCAGTGGCCTACCAGCCCAGACACTTGGCCGGTCCTGGGGGCAAATGCCCCCCATGCCTTTCAAGGCCAGCTCTCCCATGTCGCTGGCATTCAAAAGGTTAGCGTAGTAATGCAAAAAAAATGTGCTGTGTGATTGTACTGAACGTCTATGGGTTTTTTTTTTTTAATGCATTCAGAACGCTGCTTTAAAAAAAAGCAAGTGCTAAAGAATCCTAAAAGGTCCTTTTAAGGTGATGGTCACCCTGAGGCTCTCCAGCTTTTGCACACTGCAACTCCAATCATAGCCATGTGATGGCTTGATGGGCAAGATGGGAGTTGTAGTCCCCAACAGCTGGAGGGCCTTGGACTGACCATCCCCATTTTAATCCTTTGATTGCAAGTGGGGAACTCAACGCATTGCAATGCGTTGTCTACCACTCTGGCGCTCAAAGGGTTAAATGCCGCTTTCTCCATTCATGAAGGTACTTTTTTGTTGTGTAATGAATGCATTTGGTATCTGTACAGCTAAAATGAATGACTGACTGGTATCATGATTAAATCAAGGCAATATATTCGTACAAGTCAAAATATATATGCAGCGTTATCAATGCAACCCTATAGATACGTTGTCACTTTGCCTCAAGGCAAGTCTTGTACAGTGTGTAATTTCCAGTATACTATGAACTATGTCTTTAGGTCATCTGGCAGCAAAGGAAGGAAGACGACATGTATAAATAGTTACTCTTGGTTCCAGTGGTAGATCCAGTGAATTTCAGACCTGGTTTAAAATCCTTTGGTTCTGTATGCACTGTAAACCCTAAACCTGTTCTGTTCAGTGACCTCCTAAAGTAGGCTGGGACCCAGGCCTTTACACCTGCTGCACAAGTGTTAGTTCAGTCCCTGTTTGGGTCCCGCACTATGATGACCAATGCCCTATATAATTTGTGTGTTACTTTAAATCCCCATGAAAATTCATTTCTGCAGAACTGCCCTGTGACGTTTTATGCTGCCCTCCCCATTCCTGATGCAGCTCGTTCATGTGTTAGTGTGTGTGTGCGCACTCCTGGACCTTAGAGGGTTAAGTGGAACTTCACTATGAAGCTGGACTCCCCCTTTCCTTAAAGTTGCATTTCAAACTCCATCCACATTTGAAAGCATATTGGGGCAGAAGTATAAAATACAGGAATTTTGGGGCTAAAAAGACACCACATGGATTATCCATCCTATATAATAATTAACTAGGATGGTTGTAAGAAGCCGACATGTGCAGTACAGACTATCTGACTGTGCCGCGGCTGATACGGAGGGGGGCGCTCCGAATTCAGACCAGAGTCCTCTCTGCGCACCTTCCTGGGACCCCTTAGTGAGCAGAGAGGCTCCGGGCACCAGCCGAGGCTGCTGGGTGGCACTGTGGCCCGTGTACACGGGCTTTTAAACTAGTAAATAAATAAAATCACCCCCTCCAGAATTGCTCAGTTCTTACCAGGCTGCCCTGTCTGAATTAAAGGGATAGTAATACTTCGTTTTAACTTTATTTTATTTTGTAGGCATTAAAAAAACATGAAGAATGATATAAGTCTTATCTCTCAAACCTTTATGGTTTATGAGATATTCACAAGCAAAGTTCCCCTCCCCGCCCCTTTTACCTAGTGTAAGCCATCTCTTCTCAGATGTGAGTCTGGTTGTATGACAGTACAGATAACAGAAGGGGACAATTTTCTTTGTATGAAAACAATGAAAGCCCTTCCCCCCTTGACAAGTTTTTCAGCTTTTTCCGTTATCTTAATTGAAGATTGTCCCTCTCTGCAGTCTACCTGGGCATCTCCCTTCTGATCTGGTTGAACAGGGGGGGGGATCCTTTGTTTGTGAATATCTCTTAAACCATAAAGGTTTCAGAGATAAGCCTTATATCATTCTTCATGTTTTTTTAATGCCTATAAAATAAAGTTAAAATGAAGTATTACTATCCCTTTAAAAGCCAGGTTAAAAAGCATTCTCTACTAGAAGGCTAGGTTTGTGTTTTTTTTTTTTTTTGTTTTTTTTCCCCATTTATTTATTTTCTCTGTCCTTTTCGCCAGACTAAAATTATTGCTGCGTCTCTTCTACCCCCCAAAAAAAATAAATAAATAAATAAAAATAATCCTATTTTGGAGCAAATATGTGACGATCTCTTGTAGCGATCATACGTGGAAATCAATCTTGTCTCCAATGGTTTTCATACCTCTGTAGCATTCAAAAGGTTAAAAGCCTTCTTATATAGACCACTAGTTTTAAAGCCTGTGTACATGGGCCGACACTGGCGACGCTGCAGTCATGCGCAATACAGACTGTCTTCTCCGCAGCTGATACGGAACGGGGTGCTCCGAATTCAGACCATAGTCCTCTCTGCGCACCGTTGCGCAGAGGGGACTATGGCCTGAATTCGGAGCACCCTGCTCCGTATCAGCCGCGGCGCTGGCAGTCTGTACTACGCACGACTGCAGCAAGCACAGCTGTCTCTACTGCTTCTGACAAACCTCCTTAGCGAATTATAATGTAGGATTTGCTCTGGGCCAGAATTGCACCTCTGCGGGTTGTGGAGTGTGGAAATGGAGGACTAGTTGCATATTTGCCTCGGATATGACTTTGCCCAATGTAAACAATCATGTGCACTTTACACTGGTATTTCTAGCTGTTTCAGCGCAGTCTAGAAGAGCTACTGTTGGACTACGACTCCCATCATCCAGTGACTGTTGTGTGTCCTAGTCTCCATGTAGGCCAGCACTCTCAGCCATGCTGTGCATACTGGTCCTTTTTCCAAGTGGCATTTTATTTATGCAAAGCATGTATCGTGCGTGCCAAGGAGACCAGCAAGGGCTTTTCAATGTTAACGACACTATTACTGTCATGATATATAACTTCATCACTTTCCAGTGCTGGTGCCAAGACCACTTACAGGAAAACTGCATATTTTACAACTGGCACAACCTTCTAGTGCAATTTCTAGGTAACATACATGTCTAGTCTGCATCTGCTCCACTGAACACTGTTTGAATCCACACAATCTGATTTGCTGTCTACATTTTGCCGTGTGTGTGGGGGGGTGTATAGATTTGGTTGGAACATCCTGTTTCTGGGGTAGAAAACACTTGACCCTCCAGCTGTTGTGGACTGCAGCTCTTAATATCCTCAACCAGCCAGCGACTATATGATGGTGGCTGTTAGCCTCCAACAGCAGTAGTGCCATAGATTTTACTACAGATGAGTTGGTACCGTGTTAGCCGTAGAAATCTGAGGCAAATATAGTTTTTGATACCTTTTATTGGCTAACTAAGCAGATTTAGAATGCAAGCTTTCAAGGACCTTAGGTCTCTTCCTCATGCCCGAGGAAAAGACCTAAGGTCTTGAAAGCTTGCATTCTAAATCTCCTTCGTTAGCCAATAAAAGGTATCAAAAACTATATTTGCCTCATAGATATGACTGAGTGAAGTTATGTGCTAAGTCAGTGATTCTCCACCAGCAGATCATGTTAAGGATATCTCCAATTAATCGCAAGTAGATAAATCAAACTGAGCTGCCCACATATGATCAAGCATGGATAGTGTGAAAAAGTACCCTTGTTGTACTTGGGAGGATACACCCTACAATATACATTTTACTATATGTGAAGTGTTACTGTCCCTTTAATGCTCCCTGGTAAATGATGAAATTTGTTTTTCCAGCTAACCTACATCAAGAAATTGGAGCAACGAAGACTTGGCTGTATGTACAAAGAAATAGGAGAAAGAGTCCCTCCTTTACAACATCCCCATTGATTTAAAGAGAAAGTAATGTTTCAAAATAAAAGTAGCTCCAATTAATCTTCATAGTATTTGGGCCATGGAGAGTTATTTCAGTACAGGGCGAGTTGTAGTTCAAGAGTAATTGAATGATAAAGTATTCGCCTTTCTCCCCTTTTATCTAGTGTCAGCCACCTCCCCTCAGATGTGGAATCTGGTCTCTTGACTGGACAGGTTGCACCAAGGCACAATCTTCTTACTGTGAGAACAATGAAAGCCCTGCCCCCCTTGACAGGTTTTCCAGGTTTTACCCTTATGCTAATTGAAGATTGTCCCTTTCTGTTCTGAGGTGAGCAGTGCTACATCAGCAAAAAGGGCGGAAGAGGGAAACTTTATCATTCAATGACTCTTGAACTACCACTCTGACAGTAATGAAATAACACTCACCATGGCCCAAATACTATGAAGATTAATTGAAGCTGCTTTTATTTTGAAACATTACTATGCGTTTAAGAGGGGCCACTTTAACAGTCAAGGGGATTTAAATCCATGGTAACTTTTTATTTGTCTCTCGTGGTGCAATTGCTATGCTGCACAATTTCTCCACATTTAATGTTTGTGTCAATGCATTGGAGAGGTCTATAATAACCCAAGGAATTAACCTCTGAATGACCAGAGAGTTGTGCAATTCATTTCACACTCCTTGTGTCCATACGGGTTTACATGTGGATTGTCTAATAAAGGCTCATTCACTGGACTACTGCAAGAATCATTCCTGGCTAGGTTGGTGCCTTTTGTTAACCCTTTAAGTGACAGGTATGTAACGCAATGTGTTGGATACCTGTCTGCCACTCAATGGATTACACTTATGGAGAGCCACTTTGCCCTGCCGGTACAATGGGACTTATGTTTAACCCCTTAAGGACCGGCCGCACATGCACGCAGCAGTCATTTAAGGACCACGGAGCATTAATTTTATTTTATTGAATCAGATTCCGGACTCCCTGAACGGCGTGCAGCTGCGCGGGGAGCCCCGGAATTCCATGACTGTTCTGGTACGTCATGGGTCTTTAAAGCAAATCCAGCCATGACATACCAGGACCGTTAAGGGCCATAGGGCTGTGCAACTCTTTGCACACCTGGTCCTTAAGCAGTTAACCCTTTGGGTGCCAGAGGGGTATGCAACGCGTTTCCTTGCAATGCGTTGCGTACCTCTCTGGCACTTAAAGGAAAAGTGGGAGAAGTTCTGCACTGGAAGGGGACAATTACATGTCCTATTCCTACTGACTTTGGATTTAATGGGGCTTTTAACACTCTGAATGCTTAACAGGTCTCGTTTACGTTACAAAGCAATGTGTTGGCGGCTTCTCACGTTCAAGGGGTTAAACGTTCCATTAAAATCAACTGGAATTTGTCGACTATGGTGCGGTTGTTTTTGCTTTAAGAATTGCCCTGTTTTCCCTTATACATGAGGCCCAGTGTCCCTTTAAGATCAGAAGGGTTCTGCCTGTGTAGGCATGCAGTGGTGTCTATTCATAGTGTGTGAGCGCTGGAATGAACAGATTCTGAATCGGAGCAATGGCTGAGATACTGCCAACGTCAAGCAGGGGTTAACTTTCCACAGCTGTGTGCCAAAGGGTCTTAATATAATGAAAACTCTGTCACACACAAACTCTTATTGTGTTGGGAGTCTTGGGTTTTGCAACGAGCTTGTCTGGATTTGCTAAAAATAAATAAATAAAAGTGCACGTCCGTATTTGTGAAGGATTTGTTAAATTGGTGATTTAACCCTTTGTGTGCCAGAGACATAACCCTCTGGCACTCAAAGGGGTTAACTGGGGATTTGTTGGGATGTGTTGCAGACATCTTGCACTCGAGAGGTTAAATGCCTCTTTGTAAGTCAGAGATTTTCTGGGCTTTTCAGCCCCCCCCCCTCTAGTTTGGTGAATAATAAGGACCCTAGTAGCCTAATTAGGTAAACTACATATTGGAAACCACTCTAATTTGACAGGTTAAAAATCCCCATTTAAAACAGGGGGACTGTTTATTTCCCTTCTGTTGTGTGTTTTGGCTTGCACCAGAATTTAAAGGGATAGTAACAGCGCAATAAAATTTTGCTCTGATTATTACTTAAAATTTTTGGAACATTTTGCTCTATATATAGTTACTGACTTTTCTGTAGTTCAGCCGCTATCATAGCTGAAGTGATCCCCCCTCTTGCTTCTTCTGGCTGCATCAATGATCTGCTCATACAGGTCTGGATGCAACTCAGCGAGGGACAGTTCATTAAGAGTAAGGAAAATGCTGCCCTCCTTCATCAGGGTGTGGGGGGGGTTTCCTTATACTTAATGACTGAAGTTTGTCCTTTGCTGCGTCCATCCGGTCCCATGACTGGATTCCACATCCAATGGGAGGCAGCCAGAAGGGGCGGAATCCTTTCAGCTACAATAGCGGTTGAAATGCAGAAAAGTGAGTGACTATATATAGAGCAAAATGTTCCAAAAATTGTGATAATCAGTTAAACTTTTATTGTGCTATTTCCATCCCCAAAATTTTTGGTGCAAGCCAAACGCACAACAGGAGGGAAATAAACAGTCTCCGTGTTTTAATTGGGGATTTTTTTTAAAGCTGAACTACCACCCCTTGTAAACTTTGCCGCAAATATTTACCCGTCTGGCGACTAGCTGCTCAGTAGTGCTAGTCGTCAGAATTATTACCGCGTTATTGAGAATTCTATACTGCTCCTGGGACTGACGGCCAGGAAACAGCGCAGACATCTTTGCATAGTGACTTCTGCGTCCCTGTGCTGTCAGTCCCAGTCCGCTCTAGGAGGCGATAAGAGCCGTTCAGTACCAAAAGGGAGTGACAATGCAGAAGTGCAGACATCACGATGCAAAGATGTTTGCGCTGTTTCCTGGCTGCCTGTCCGTGAGCAGTGTACAATTCTCAATAACGCAGTAGTAATTCTGGTGACTATTACAATTGAGCAGCTAGTCACCAGATGGGTATTTATTTGGGGTAAAGTTTACAAAGTGTGGTAGCTCCACTATAATCTTTTAAATCAGAGAGTTTTCCAATAAATAGCTTACTGAATTGGGCTGCTAGGGTCCAGGATCCTTTATTCACTAAGCTAGAGGTATAAATTGGAGTGACTATATAGTGCAAAATGTTCCAAAAATTTTAAGTCATTGGAGCGCAACTTTTATTGCGCTATTACTATCCCTTTAATGTTTTCTAACTCTATGAATATGGAACCCGAGGTCCAAAGCATGGGTAGTGTCCCACTTCCTGTTATGAGGTTATCACTGGGATAAAGGTCCTTAGGCTGAAAGTGTTCTATTACTGTCAGTCTGTGACTCAGTCACAAACCTTGTTGGTTGCACTCAAGGCTGCCATAGACCTCGTGTCTGCACACAGCCCATCAAGACAGATCTGTGATAGTTCAAAACATGCAGTTCAATATTTTCTTGCTGGACCAATTAGTGAGCACCAGGGGTCCTTCAGAATCCACATTCTGCGCCTCTCCTTGCTAATCCATTAGGGATCACAGTACATCCAAGCCTTCATCAGGATGTCTGCTAACAGACCTGCCAATAGTTTGGGCCTTGTGTTGGAGAAATTGCATCTGCTATTGAGGGGCAAAGATTAAAAGCCTCATGATCACCTTCTTCACTGTGTAACCCATTCACACTCCTAAGTGATAAGGAAAAAAAGCTTTGAAGTCTCTTGTCCCTCCACAAAGCTTGCCGTGTCGCAGACACCATATCACAAGATCTCTTGTTGCAGTGATCTCTCCTCCTATACAGAAAGGCACTAAAATAGATTTATTTTGAACAGTGAGAATTTGAATTAATCCTTTGGTTTCTGGCACTGAAATGGTGGTAGAGATTGGATGAAGCTGCTTAAACTTGGATATTTTTAGTGGCCAGCTCTGGCACAAACTGTTAAGGTTTTTAATACTTTTACCACCAATTTAAAGGGATAGTAATGTTTCAAAGTAAAAGCAGCTCCAATTAATCTTCATAGTATTTGGGCCATGGAGAGTGTTATTTCAATACTGTCAGAGTTGTAGTTCAAGAGTAATTCAATGACAAAGTATCCCCCTCCCACCCCTTTTACTGATGTAACACTGCGCACCTCAGAGCAGCAAAACTGTCCGGATGGATTGCAGAAAGGGACAATCTTCATTGAGCATAAGGGAAAAAAAACTGTCAAGAAGGGCAGGATTTTCATTGTTCTCACAGTAAGAAGATTGTCCCTTGCTGCAACCTGTCCAGTCGAGAGACCAGATTCCACATCTGAGGGGAGGCAGCTTACACTAGGTAAAAGGAGGATACTTTATTATTCAGTTACTCTTGAACTACAACTCTGACAGTAGTGAAATAACTCTCCATGGCCCAAATACTATGAAGATTAATTGGAGCTGCTGTTTTTCTTTTTTTTCTTTTTTTTTTGTGAAACATTACTATCCCTTTTAATACATTTGTAGTATGAAGATGGGAAAAAAAGTAAAAGGCCAGTTTGATAGGGCAATTGTAAAATAGTGTAAAATGAAAAAAAAAAATCATCTTGGCTACTGCAAAGGAATAAAATGTATTTTCCTTACATGGACGCCAGTGTGATAAAGTGCATATTTCTCTGCAGGACTGGAAGGAAACTAGTTTTATGTGGCTAGACTTTCTGTAGGGAACGTGCAGCTTTATTAGGTATGCATAAGCTAGTGCCAAGTTGTGTCATAAAGGCCTTCTGGCTTTCACGCAAGGTAATGACTTCTCCCTACTATTGCGCTTAACCCCTTGAGTGCCAGAAGGGTGCACACTCAAAGGGTTAATTCTTTACAGTTTCTATTGCATTCCTGCTAGTAACTTATAATTTTTTTTCCCCCACTTTTATTTTTTGTTTTACATTTTTTATTAAAACTTTGAATGTCAGTGATACGCAACACATTTCAAAGCAATTCATTACGTATCCCTCTGGCACTCAAAACGTTAAGGACCTCTATTGCCCAAATTGAAACTGGTTGATATGACTTTAAATATGACATACATATACAGTGCACATGTTATTGGGGAGTAATTATCTTTAATGACTTAAAGTATGCAGTCAATGTAATAAAGCGGTGGGGAATGCAAGCAGGGTGCTGGGTTGTATAGCTAGGGCCATTAGTAGCAGAAAAAGGGAAATAGTCATGCCACTGTACAGATCTCTGGTTAGACCTCACCTAGAGTATTGTGTACAGTACTGGAGACCCCATCTACAGAAGGATATAGATACTCTAGAGAAAATTCAGAGAAGGGCTACTAAAATGGTGACTGGTTTACAGGAAAAGAAATATCAGGATAGACTAAAGGATCTGAACATGTATAGCTTGGAGGAGAGAAGAGAGAGCGGGGATATGGTAGAAACATTCAAATACATGAAGGGATTCAACAAAGTGCAGGAAGGAAGTATATTTCAAAGGAGTAAAAATGTTAGGACAAGAGGCCATAGCCTAAAACTAGAGGGACACAGGTTTAGATGTAATGTAAGAAAGTTATACTTCCCTGAGAGGGTAGTAGATAAGTGGAATAGCCTACCAGCAGAAGTGGTAGAAGTTAATACAGCGACAGAATGTAAGCATGCATGGGATAGGCATAAGGCTGTCCTTAAGAAAAGACCAAGGACCAAAAAAAGGTTTGAGGTTTTTACTGTAGGAAAATGGGCAGACCAGATGGGCTGAAATGGTTCTTATCTGCCGTCAAATTCTAGGTTTCTGTGTTTCTATGTTACCATTATTATTCATGTTACATCCAGGGCTAAAGGTGCTTCTTAACATGTCTAAATTGTCCATTTCTGAAAACCTTTGTTTGCAGTGAGACAACACTTAAAAGGGTTTGAAGGGCTGGTGCATTATTTCAGCCAATTTACAGACAACAAACCCTTTCAAAATTGCTGCAGGACTTGGGGCCCTGGAGGTGGGAAGAACATCTCCTCCCTCAGAGCATATGTAAGCTCCGAACAAGCTAAAGTTTTACAGATGCTCTAAGAAGTACCAACGGATTTAAGTGCACAATAACCTGTTCATTTAACTCGCCGGTGCTGTATTGGGAGTGGGCTGGGGTCCTTAAATCCTGGCATGTTGGCAATCTTTGAGAACCAAACATTTGCAGGAAACATGCACAGTTGCCATTTCCAGTGTGGAAACCGCTGGCAAATACGTGTGTGCATGACAAATCAAGATTAATGCGCAGCGGCACTTTTTTGTGGGCAGGGTCAGGATTAACAAGCCTGTCTGATTGGAATAGCACCTAATACAGGAAGTGCTATTGCAAACGAATTTATCAGTATGTGTAGGTATATGGCTTCCTAGATTAGAACATTCACATTATCTATATGCGCACGAAATTGCCTTTAGCGCGTGTGCACATTTCTTGCATCCCGCCACTCGATTTTAGTTTCCTGTCACTTGCAGAGATCCCACCCCCAACAGGGAGGTACAGGCACTTCTGGTTTGGATTTCCTTTTCCTTTTTTTTTTTTTTTTTTTTTAATCCAAAATCAAACTTTGTCATTTGACCCTCCACCGTATTAAAGGGGCAGTGCCTTCTTCAAAACCTATAATTTTATTAATATTGCACTGGAAAGCTTATCTCTGACTACCCCTAAGTAGCCCTAAAACATTTAAAATGTAATTTTTATACACTTCATGAACTTTTTGGTCTGTTAAATTTTAATCTGATCTCCACCTTCTGCCACTTTCCCACTGATGATCAAAGGCAAGGTCACTGAATGACATGTAAATAACAAGCGTTGTGTGTCGGATAACTTTTTTTTTTTTTTTTCTCCCCTCTCACCTGACATCAGACAAGGAATGATTGAAAGTAAGAATTCTCTTGATGCTACAGTAACTCAAAGCTTGCTACACTATTTTTAAATATTTATTTTAATGGGATGTAGGAACAAAAAAAGACAAATTTATCTCTTTCCAAAGAGGCAATGACAGTTGTAATTTCCAAGAAGGTAGGAACTTGTCTGTTTTGCACGGTCTTCCATTCTGTAACTTCAGTGTGAAAGTTTGCATTGTCCAGACTTTGATAATAAAACTTGAAAGGATTACTGTAACCTTTTGAAGGTGGTAGAGTTAAGTCCATTGCATGCTGTACTGTGCCAATCTGCTGTTCATCAGATGTCACGGACAGTATGAGAATCTGCATTTTGTGGTATGTATGTTCAGTATCTTGCCTTGCATGCACACAGTGCTTTACAGAATGTGATAATTGGTGTAAGGAAAATCCAGAGAATATGTTGCGTCTGGTTTGCACAGCCAACCAGAGTAGCGACCATGCTGGCGTTCTGTAATTTGGAGGTCAGACACACTCAACTAGGAAGAAGCCTGCAATGATTTGCAGGCACTCGGAGTGGTGACCTAACTAGGGTGCAGTCTCTCTTAGCCCACTAGTGATTTTCACAGAGAGGATATCTCCTAAAGCATCATAGTGGTCCTGCCAAAACAGCAGTCCAGCCACGAAATGCCAGACAATTCCTCTCTGGACAAGAGAAGCGACCAACCCATGATGTAAGTTTAGACCTTGTTGGCCTTCATCAGTGAGGTGTAGCTGAACTCCTCTATAGGCACTGTGAGCAAGGAGTCCACTGCATTCTGGCATCACCTGTGCCTTGTACACCCCCTGTAAACAGAACGGTATCTGTGTGTGTTTGTTTTTATTTTCCCTCTCAAAGGTTTGGTCCCCTTTCCCCATAGGCTCACAACATCTAATTTCTTAACGTTGTGTTACTAAGTCTGCTGGCTGTCATCCACAGACTTTGTGAGTTCCAGAGGAAGAATCTTATGACTCTGTGTGATGCCTTCAAGACTGACACAGTGCCTAAGGGGACAGCTTGGTGCAGGAAAGAGAATCCACTGAGACTTGTGACTAGGTCTGTTATCTGGTTGTGGTATTTGGATATTGAAATTCTGTTCTCGGACCCACTCCTGCATTGATAATTCAGAAAAAAAATATTTAAATTGTAAGCGTTCCCATCCTAGGTCCAACTGTAACATGACAACCCTACTCTTTTCTGTTACCTTTATTATTGTTATAAAGGTAAGATATAAGAATCTCCGTGTGTCTTTTCTTTGGTGTTTGAAACATTGGCCTATGACGAACATTGCAAATATTTGCACTCTGGTCCGATTTCCATGTAGGCAGAATGGATCTATAGGCTGGTGCCTTATTTTTGAGGGGAGGTGCCTGAGCTATGATTGCTCTGGCCACACCTATAAATTCAGAATGTGGGTGTGGCAATCTCAATGTCCTTGCACTAGCTGTGTACCCCTTCACGGGCTATTATACAATCCCTCAGATGATAGAGATCTTCAAATCATTGTGTTGCAATGCGTTAGAGATCTCTCTAGCAACCAAGGTGTTAAACCCTTAACAACCAATGACATGCCAGGACCGCCACAAATGTCCGTGAGTTAAAGACCGGTGATTATTCTGGCACGTCCTGACTTTTGAGATTTAAGTGCTCCTGCATGCACAGTTATCAATAGGGGAGTCTAAAATTGACTGCTCTGAGATCAGAGCAGTCCATTTCCTCCTCTTTCAGTGATTGCTCACATGTACCAGCCCCCCTCCCCCGTATGTAGTCTATGCAGTCCTTAAGAGTAAGCATACCCATGCTCCTCTGGTCCTTAAAGGGTTAGTAATGCCTAAAAGTTTATTCTATGTGGTAGATCTTACAAAATAAAGTATTTGGAGAAAGTCCTATCTCTCAAACCTTTATGGTTCGAGAGATATTTGCCGCTAAAGATCCCCCCCCCCCCCCTGACATCGGCGCTCTGCTGACAGCAGGAGGTCCCGGTCCAGGGACCAGCCGGCAGCAGAGCCGCAATAGCGATACTGGAAAATAATTACTTCATTGGACCGGTCTACAAAGTGTGCCTGATTTGCAAGCAGGAGAAAGGGAACTTTCGTGGCGGATATCTCTCAAACCATAAAGGATAGAGAATTTCTCCAGATGCATTTATTTTTGTAAAATCTACCACATAGAATAAACTTTTTTTTTTTTTTTTTTTTTTTTTTTTTTTTTTATATGGGCATTAGTAACCCTTTAAGGGATTAAAGCCTTTTTATTTGTTCCTTTCTATAGGTGAAGGGTATTTTCTGTGCTGGTGACTGGGGTGGGCTCATATGAGGAGTGGGGGTGTGGCTATGAGAGGAGTTAAGGGTGCCTAAAGTGCCTTGCCTAGAGGTGCCTGGGATGTAAATCCAGCCCTGGTCACAATGGAGTTAAAAGTGGATTTTTGATAAGGCAGTGTTCTCTGGTTCCTTGTAGATATGTTGAATTTCCACTTGTAAGTCAGATCGCACACTTTTTTATTTTCCCCCCCTTTATTTCCTCTTCTATTTGATTCCCCCAGTCTGTACGTGGTGTCCTTTCTCTTGCTACTGACATAGAAATCATTAGCTGCATTAGATTATTCACTAAATTCAGACTGGTACAGTCTTGGCCACGATTTCCAAGGTATAAAAACTGCCCTTGCAATCTTATTGGTTCAGCTGGATATTAAATCAAACTTTCTAATTGAAATGCTTTATGGAGAAGCACTCCGTTTTATGAGATTAGTCCTGTACAAGCCAGCCATCAAGATCTTTGGAGACCTAATCCCTGGGGGGGAACTTGTGTAATTAAGGACATTGGGAAGACCATGATCTGAATATAAACCAGATAGTGATGTTACTGTGCTTATGAATAATCTTTTGCTTGTGAAAGCAAAATGCTGTACAACCCACTCCACTTATTAACTCCATAGGGTGGCAGGAGACTCTCAGGGTACATGGGGCCCTCGGTGGCTTCTCCAGCTGCCCCCAGGCTCTCTTTTTCATGCATTGATCACTGGACATCGCATACACCCTCTATTTTTCAACCTTAACCACATGGGTACTAACCGGATCTCCTCCATTGTACTGCAGAGGGGTAAATGCCACCCCCCACCCCATATACACACACACATACACAACCCTCTAGTTTGTTTTAAACTACAGTGGGTGGTCCTCTGGTGGACTCCAGGGTCACCCATGGGGGGAATTTGGTTGCATATCTGTGTATTTAACCCTTTGAGTGCTAGAGGGGTACGCAACGCATTGCTTTGCAATGCGTTGCATACCCCACTGGCACTTAGTGTTAATTCGCTACAGATCTTGTCTTGGATATTGATCATGACACCATATGATTGCACATAGCTGTTAATTGTCAGAAAATGAAACGTATTTGATCAGTAGTTCAGATGGATTACAAACACATGACTATATAATATATATATATATTAATATAATAATATTCTTAACAGTCTACTAGTTAATGTGTGCTAGTAAATTAGGTAAAATATATTTGAAATTAAAATTCTTAACTGAAAACGAAACTTCAGGATGCACTTGGCCAAAAACCGAAAATGACTTTTCTCCCCAAGCACCTTTTTATAAAATAGTCTTTGGGTTAATTGTATTCTATTGGAACTGGAAGTAAGACGGGAACCGGAACATGACCTCTAACTGGGAGAATGACAGATCCGATGTTCCTGAACTGCCAGCACTTTTTTGCCGGCTTGCCCACGGTTTTGGTGAAGGTACTTACTATTTCTTGCCTCAGTGTATTTTCGGCCATCTTTTTTTTTTTTTTTTTTTTTTTTTTTTTCTTCTGGCTTTTTGGCAAAAGTGCCATTTTCGGCCAAAATTTCTGTGCGCCCCTAATTTTTAAAATCTTGGATGAGCCACACCCTGGGGTCTATCGGTCATATTTGATCTAAAGGCTACATGTTGGATGGCCTGGTGTAAGCATGTATAGGGAGGCTTGCTCTGAGCAGTGGAGTGTATGGGTTTTGAGTAGAAACTGGGTGTACGATGTTGAAAGACTCTTGCACTGTACCATGGAACAGACTCCTGCATGTTGCCTTACACTGAATTTAGCCCTTAACCCTTTGAGTGCCAGAGAGGTAGCCAACTCACTGCATTCAAACCGTTAAACCCAACAGAGCGTTTATTTAACATTTTGCTGAGTGAAGAAATTGGTAAAAAAAATGATTTTTACTCTTGTGGAAATTAATGTTCTTTACATCAACATCTTACACCGATGAATAGAGGCAAGTGCATGCATGGTCGTGTTTGCTCCAGAACATGGAGCTTGAAAATTTCACCCACTGACCTCAATGGGATTTTAGGGTAAGGGGCGCCTCCTAATAAAGAGCCACTTGCCATACTTTGGCCAGGAAGTTCGAATAGCCCCTCTGAAAGGGGATGTGGGTTCTCCCCTCATCTTTCTCAAGAGAACATCCTCCTTGTTCATGGAACGAAGACACATGGGCAAAATTCTTAAGGGTCATTAGGATTTTATGACCATGTGTCATGCCAAGGCATGAGTTGGCCCTCTGGGTTGTATAATTTGTTTGCTGACCTGTATGTTATTCAAAGTGCACCAGTCCTAGGCCATAAAATTAGCTGAGTAGAGAACATCACCAGAAACGGAGTAGATCACCAGAGCAGAGTGTCATAAACTATGTTGGACCTTCTGCTCTGATGGGGTTCATCCAGGGGGCAGTCAAATATTATGAAATGGGGAGAACATGTGTGTAAATATATAGTGTAAAATGGTGCAATACAAATATACAGAATGCCCAGGTTTTACCCTTGTGGTGGGTACCAAACATGGCAGGGGGAGGTGTTCCTGCTAGGTGTTACAAGAATAGGCACTTTGCAACCAGTTAGACCCAGCATGTTTGGTGTCCAGATAGTTATATGAGGAATATGATTATTATAACATTATAGAGGTGTGCTGTGGGTTGCACGTTTTGGGAAGCCTTATGATTTTTCAGGTAGAACTCTGCAGTAGCATCCCTGACGGGTCTGATTGAGTGGGCTGTAAACGGTCAGGCCAGACCCCTGACCCTCCCAGGTAACACCCAAGGGGTCTGGCCTCCTATTTAATATGGGTTTTTGGATAAAAAACAGGAATTTCTTTGTAACAACTGAAGGGGGATATACCATCAGAAGTTCCCAAGGACTCTTAAAATATCGGTAATTGTATTTAAGGATTTCTTGTGTTTCTTCCATTTTACTTTATGTACTGTTTTGCCAATGTATAATCTTTATTTGTGTATGTCCTTTATTTCTGTGTTTTTGTACCAGCACTGTGAAGCCTTTTTTTAAATGTTCAATTAATCCACTCCTGTCTCTGTTCTCTAACATGAACTCACTACTCTGAAGGAAGCTCAGTTAGAACATGCTGCTAAAGGGTTAAGTCTAAACGTTTGATTATTAAGGTGATTTTTATACTGTAATTCTGTTGTGTTTGGGGTAACCTAAGACACCCAGATATAAAGTCTTGGTAGTGGCAGCAAATTGTAGTACTGGGGCGATGGTGCAGGAGGGATTTCAGGGGTTAATTTGGTGGTTGCTAGGAATAGTAACAGGTAACCAGGGGTCTGGGATTGTTAACCCTGTCACTCCCACACTCTCCCCACTGTCTCAGTAGGGCCTATAGTCTTCGTTTGTGACACCATGGATGGGTTAGTAGTGAGGATATTAGATGTTACTTTCCCTTTTAAAATTCTCCTAAGAAGTTTCACCAGATTTTTGTATTTTTCCCACAGGAACTTCCGCATAAACAGAGCTCCTATTCCACGGGAAAGAAAATGAACTATTTACCCATGTCTAGTTCCTATGTTGTGGGCTTTTAACCCCTTAAATTCTAGAAATCAATATATTTCTTTGCAAATGATTGAACTCCCTAAGATCCAAGGAGTTAACTGCCAAACACTAGTAATTCCATATACAAATACTTTTTGTGTGACAGCACTCTGCATAGTCTTACGTCCCAGAGCCGCACTAACCATTCGCCTTGTGTGGATGTCACTTGCTTTTATAAAGGGCAGGGCTATTCCGAAACGCTGTTTAACCCTTTGAGTGTCAGGGGTATGGCCACTCTGGCACTCAAAGGGTTAACAGGCATCAATTTATGCAAAACTCTTTACAGTCGTCAGAAGTGATGCACAAGACGCTGTGGAAACTGATATGGACCATATAGTCTGAAATCATTCTTATGCCATTGTCGCTTCTCGGACATTTTATTTTAATTTTTTATTTTATTTTAATTTTTTTTTTTTTTTTGTGTTCAATTCCACTTCTTGGTGAAAGACGGGGGGGGGGGGGAAGAGTCTTAAAAGTGGGTGTGGTTTAAACTTTAATTGCATTGTAAGGTATTAAAAAATAAACACACCTGTAATTTTATTAATTTCGATCATGTTTCCAACAAAAAATGCGGCCTAAACATCAAGACTGTTTTTAAAGTAATAGCTGATAGGAGTGGCAAGTCTGTGGAGTTTAAAAATGTCTTAACGCTTTGAGTGCCAGAGGGGTACACAGTGCATTGCATACCCCTCTGGCACTCAAAGGGTTAAGGGTTGTTCCTCAATTTCATCTTTCCTCCATTTTAATTTAACATTTTTCTAAAGTTACAGGTTTACTTTTGAAAACGCCATTCTCCCTTTTACCACCATTACGGTGCAACATTTTTATTTATTTATTTATTTTTTTTAACTTTTTTACATTTTTATTTTATTTTTATTATTTTTACATCTCACACCAAATGTGTGCTTGAAAGGAATCAATGAGGGTGTCTAAATTATCCCTATGAAGCCCAGAGGAGTTTGCAACGTATTGCAAAACCATACGCTGAAAAACCTTCTGGTTCCGATCAATGACGAGAACAAACGACTTGCTCATGTGAGAGCACATTGCATCACTCATGGGCCTGTATGTAAAGATTGCTGTGCCTATTACAGAAGTTTACATTGGGCTGACCAGATGTGTACTGCATGGCTGCTTTGATTACAGTGTAGCCCTGAAATATGCTGATCTCATTTGTGTTCCCAGTTAAAGGTGAAGTCTGGTCAACTTACTTTACATACATATATTGCATGAACGGTTTATTCCCTCTGTCTCCCCTGTCCTTCTTTCCGGCTGGGGAACCATTTTTTTCATTGCACAACTCTCATCCTGTTATGTCCTCCATAGCAGAATATAGCCTTCTAAACAGATGGCTTGGGGAGTAAAAAATAACTGCACATGTGATACCCTATGTCTTGAAGGGGGCTGAACGCCTCCTAATAAACCCCCTCCCCCTTTGTTTTGCTCTGGCCAGAAAATCCTAATGATTCTGCCTGCATTTTACCTTCGTGCAGGGGAGGGCTGGCAATTTGTGGCCTGGAGGGAAGCTACAATCAAGTGGCCCGATTTTACTATCGTTCCAGCCCTCTGTCCCACCCCTCCCTCTTCTGTTAATTTTAAAATTGCCATTAACCCTTTGAGTGCCTGAGGGGTATGCCACGCATGACTTTGCAATGCGTGGGATACCCCTCTGGCACTCAAAGGGTTAGTGTTGTGAAGTAAGGCGATCAATACTACAGAGCTTACAATTGAAATGGGGTTACACTGCTGCAACTACAGAGCTTACAATTTAGGTAAAGCTGCCCTAGTGACACCATAGAACTTACAAGAGAAATGGGTTATGCTACTAGAGCAGATCCGATTGGATTGTGGCTCCATTTCAATTGTAAGCTCTGTGGTATCACTACTGTAGCTACATTTGCAGCAGAAAGAGGGAGTGGCCCACCAGCCCAGACATATGACTGGCCCAGGGGACAATTGCCCCCCTGCCCCCCATGCCAGCCCGCCCCTGCCTTCGTGTCTCTGTACAATTAATTTCAACTACAAAAATGAGCTAGCACTAGCAAATAGACTCACAAAGTTAATTCAGTAATAATGTGTGAGATACAAAATCAACACTGCAAACCAAAGGGAGAAAATGGACAATCGCCTATAAAGCTAATCTCTTAATAGAGGGACACCAAAATGTTGTCAAATTATACAGAAATATGTTTTTATTAATAGCATGCTATTGATATTTTGTAATTGTACGAATAAAGAACATTTATATTTTTGTATAATTTGACTCCGTCTTGGTATGTCTATTAAAGTGGATTTATCACTGCTTTATAAGTTTTGTTCAATATGTAGAATAGTTGGCGAATAAATACAACTTTTTTTTTTAAAAAACAAAAAAACAAACCTTATTTGCGAGAAATATAATTTAAAAAAAAAAAAAAAACCTTATTTGCGAGAGAACTAAATTTTAAAGTATGCCCAGCAGCCAACTTCCGGGTACACGGCTGTAGCCGCTCTGTCTCTGCTCCCGTCTCTCTCCCCAGCATCCTCCGATGATGGAGGCGTTCTGTTAGCAAGCTGAAGCCATCTCATTGGCAGAGATCAATATCTATCCAATGAGATTGCTCCAGCTTACTAACAGAACACCTCCGTCATCTGAGGATGCTGGGGGAAGTGACGGGAGCAGAGGCTGTGCTAAAAGCAGTTTTAGCTG
The DNA here is from genome assembly GCA_037306005.1 of Rhinophrynus dorsalis. Lineage (NCBI taxonomy): Eukaryota > Metazoa > Chordata > Amphibia > Anura > Rhinophrynidae > Rhinophrynus > Rhinophrynus dorsalis. The sequence continues at coordinate 91,505,999 of CM074728.1, read as the reverse complement.
GAAGTAAGCTGCTGTGCATACTTTAAATTGTACTTTTATTCACTAACTATTCTACATGTAGAGTGGTGATAGATCCACTTTAAAGGGATAGTAATACTTTGTTTTATCTTCATGTTTTTTTAATGCCTACAAAATAAAATGAACGATATAAGTCTTATCTCTCAAACCTTTATGGTTTAAGAGATATTCACAAGCAAAGTTTCCCCCTCCTGCCCCTTTTACCTAGTGTAAGCCATCTCTTCTCAGATGTGGAATGCAGTCCATAGACCAGACGGATAACAGCAGGGGATAATCTTCTTCCTATGAGAACAATGAAAGCCCAGCCCCCTTGACAAGCTTTTCAGGTTTTCCCCTCATCTTAATTGAAGATTGTCCCTCTCTGCAGTCTACCAGGGCTCCTCCCTTCTGATCTGGCTGAGCAGTGTTACATCCGTAAAAGGGGAGGGAGGGGGATACTTAATCATTGATTTACTCCTAAACTACAACTCTGACATAATTGAAATAACACTCTCCATGGCCCAAATACTATGAAGATTAATTAGAGCTGCTTTAATTATGAAACATTACTATCACTTTAAGAGATTATCTTTATGGGTGATTCTGTCTTCTCCCTTTGTACAATAGATAATGACCTCTTCAGTCACTCCACAGAGGCAGACAAGAACAATGATGTTTTTATCAGACTGAAGCAGGCTAACTATTTTAACCCTTTGAGTGCCAGAGGAGTGTGTAACCCATTGCTTTACAATGTGTTGTGCTCCGCTGTGGCATTCAAAGGGTTAAGAACCAGAGGCACCTGTAGTACATTTTAAAGTGATGTCTTGCCTATGCCCCTGGTCCTTTTTAAGGGGATAGTAACACTTAACATGTCAAAATCTATATTGTAAAGTTTATCCTTCTGAAATGTGTTCTCTTCAAAAGTTATTGCAGCTCAAACTTGATAATTTTTTTTTTTTTTTTTTTAAGGTGCAGTTTCTTAATGACCTGATATTTTACTGTGGTGCTGTTGCTACACCATCCTATGGATGGCTGTGGTCAATTGACCATAAACCACCATAGGATGGTATAGCAACAGCATCACTGTAAGAGATGACCGTGTAGTGTGAGCGGTGTTTGAGGTGCTATGGTCTCTCTAGCAGACCTGCCTGGGCTGCTTTAAAGAGGTTATGCCTTGAACCTATTTTTCTTTTTATTGTAAATTTAATTCACAAGCTGAAATTTAAAGAGTGACCACCTCCTGATCATACCGGTCTGTCCCAGAGACTGTTCTACACTTACTTGGTCTTTGGCGACAGAGACGGATTCTCTGCTTGGTGAGTTTCCTGCCTTTCCTCCCCAGTTAATTCACATTCCACATATGACATGAATTTCATCATTTGGACCCTATCTCCAGCCCATTATCTTACGCTCCAGACAAGAAGATTCGCAGCTATGCTAATAACTCCATACTTGCCTTACTGTGGCCAAAAACATCTGAATGGCACTTATGAATTTTTCCCTTGTTTCTTAGTTCAAAATGACCTCTTTGACCTGTCCTGGAAGTCGCATCCATGAAGGTAGACATGACCTTTAACCACAAGACCTTAATCATGGCTTATTGTGCATGGTCTCCTTAAGCCTTCAAGGACCAAAGGGTGTGAAACTCCTTTCTTTGCAATGTGGTGTGCACACCATATGGTCATTAAAGGGTTAAGCAGGCTGTAGAAACTGACAGGAACTATCATGTCTTCCTCCATGGTACTGCCATCCAGAAAGAACATCTTCAGTCCGATTTGAACCAAGGGGATGGGAACGGGGCACACTTCATAGCATTTTATGACCATAGTAAGGTTAATGCATAAATTAAAAAGGCCTCAGTTTGGGCAGTGATATCTGTACATGGATTGAGAACTGGTTAAATGATAGATGGCAGAGAGTTGTTGTAAATGGAACCTTTTTTTAAGTTGGACTAAAGTTGTAAGAGGGGTGTCACAGGGTTCAGTCTGGGGGGCGGGAGGGGGAAACTTTGCTTGTGAATATCTCTTACCACTATAGATTGTAAGCTTTCAGGCAGGGACCTCGCACCCAGTGTTTCACTCTACAAAGCACCTGTAACCCTGTATTGTTTAAACTCTGAAATTGTAAAGCGCTGCGTACACTTGTGGCGCTGTATAAATAAACTTATTCATTCATTATTCATTAATTCGGTAACAATTTGTTCTGATGAACCTAAAGAAGTGCTAACTTTTTTTTTTTTTTTCCCTCACTTGTAGATGTGAAGAAAGATTGGTCAGATCACGCATTATGGTGGGAAAAAAAGAAAACATGGCTGCTGAAAACACATTGGACCTTGGACAAATATGGCATCCAGGCAGACGCTAAACTGCAGTTCACCCCTCAGCACAAACTGCTTCGGCTTCAGCTCCCCAACATGAAATATGTCAAAGTGAAGGTGAACTTCTCAGACCGGGTCTTCAAAGCGGTGTCCGACATCTGCAAGACGTTCAGTAAGTGTTTCATAAAGCACCAGTGTCTGCCGCAGTGCTGCGCAAATAATCAGTACAAACAAGTGGCTAGCCGGGGTCTTATTCATAGAGCAAAAGGGGACCAGTTCTGGAGCATACCAACTGCACCATGAGGAGGGGTGTGTGAAAATTCCTATTGATAAAAACAAATTGTTTAACATATTGCGTTTTAGAGGTCCCCAGTGCATTGCTTTGCCCCCCCCCCCCCCCCCCCCTTTTTCCATGGAACGGATGGTGTGCTCCTGAATTGCTAACCTTTCAGCATAAGGCCCTGTCTAAACTGGACTTTTTACCTACACAGCTTTTAGGCTCATAAAATGTATGTAACCTTTTGAGTGCCGGAGAGGTATCAAATCCCTGTAACTTGGCTTTGTGTCCCCCTTCTCCCCCCCAAAAAAGTTAACCCTTTGAGAGCCATAGGGGTATGCAACGTTATGTACTCCTAGCACTCTAAGGGTTAAATCATCTTAGAGACCTTGAAATAATGAGAGATGACTCGTGTCCAGGGAAAAAAGCCATCTTGGGGGAGAAGGGGGCCGTTGGGACAATAGAGGTGCAAATCAACTGATTGTCTTTACATTTTGGGTTTTAACCCCTTGAATGCTAGGTCTTAATAGCAATGGGGAACTCCAGCATTAATCCAATAATGGATTAAATCAGAGCTGTCCAAGTTCAGTCCTCAGGGGCCACCTACAGGCCAGGATGTAAGGATTTCCCTGATTAACCACAGGTGAGTTAATCAGTGGATCAGGCCCGGACTGGGACAAAAAATAGGCCCGGGCATTTAAAGCTGAGCAGCCCATTTTTATTTTTTGAGCAGCCCATGGGGCGCGTTCACTTTTTTTTTTTTTTTTTTTTAACGCCCGGACCCAGGGCCGGTGCAAGGATTTATGCCCCCGCCCACATATTCACCTCCACACACTGCCCACCCCATCCTCCTCCCCACACTGTTCACCTCCACAATGCCCCACTCCACAATGCCCCCTTCATCTCCACATTGCCCCTTCCACAATGCCCCCTTCATCTCCACATTGCCCCTTCCACAATGCCCCCTTCATCTCCACATTGCTCCTTCCACAATGCCCCCTTCATCTCCACTATGCCCCTTCCACAATGTCCCCTTCATCTCCACAATGCCCCTTCCACAATGTCCCCTTCATCTCCACAATGCCCCTTCCACAATGCACCCTTCCACTCCACATTGCCCCCTTCATCTCCACATTGCCCCTTCCACAATGTCCCCTTCATCTCCACAATGTCCCCTTCATCTCCACAATGCCCCTTCCACAATGCACCCTTCATCTCCACAATGCCCCTTCCACAATGCACCCTTCATCTCCACAATGCCCCTTCATCTCCACAATGCCCCCTTCATCTCCACAATGCCCCTTCCACTCCACAATGCCCCCTTCATCTCCACAATGCCCCCTTCCACAATGCCCCCTTCCACTCCACAATGCCCCCTTCTACAATGCCCCCTTCATCTCCACAATGCCCCTTCCACAATGCACCCTTCCACTCCACAATGCCCCCTTCCACAGTGCCCCCTTCATCTCCACAATGCCCCCTTCATCTCCACAATGCCCCCTTCATCAACTGCCCCTTCATCTCCGCAATGCCCCTTGATCCCCTACCTTAAATCCCTGGTGATCTAGCTGCGACGCGGCGTACATTAGGGTGATCTGTGCCTCCTTCGGCACAGAGCTGCATCTCCCGCGCGCGGTTCGTAATAATGCAGAGCGCTGGGAGATGATGTCATCTCCCAGTGCTCTGTATTACTACGGAGACTGGGTTACCGGACCGGCCCACCGGGCAAATGCCCGGTGTGCCCGATGGCCAGTCCGGGCCTGCAGTGGATCATTCATTGTGACTGACTCACCTGTGATTAATCAGGGAAATCCTTACATCCTGCACTGTTGGTGGCCCTTGAGGACTGGACATGGACAGCCCTGTATTAACCCCTTAAGGACCAGCTGTCCCGGGGTGTGTGGTTCTTTAAGGACATGCCGCCCCACATGACCACGTGTGCTGGCACGCCGAATGAGGGACTGAAAGATCGCTCCAGTCTTGCAGCGATCAACTTCAGTCCCCGGTATTACTCACCGCGCTCCTGCAGGAGCTTTGGTGAGTAAAAGTACACGGTCTGGGTACATCATCGGATGCGAAGGTGTTAAAGGAAGGGCAAGATTTTATTTTGACTGTCAATATTATGGAAACCCACTGCTCACCCAATATACAAACAAAGACCCCTCAAAGACTTGCAAACTAAAGAGGTTTTGGTACTCACAAGGTGAGTAATAGATTAAATATACAAAGAGAAGAAAAGATCCCTGCTGCTTTAAGCACTCAAAACACCCCTCATAAATAGTCTAATGGAAGTCCAAAATAAGCATGGAATAAATAAAACTTAACTTTTATTAGCAATCTGAAAGAGGAAAAAATGGGTGAATTTATAAAAGAGTTTCAAGACCACTCAATAGATAAAAGTTCTGATATTCAAATAGTGATTCTTATCATATGATTATGATTACTCAGACTAATGTATAAACACATATACTGACATTTATACAAACATTAATGTGAGTGTTATTGCTGTGGAACAATGTGATACACTTATATACACATCACACAGTCTGATCTCCTAGAAAGATTGACAACAGGGTGGGAAAGAGGGACAGAAGGATTTTTGTCTCAGAGGGACTGTCCCGCCTAAGAGGCACACTTGGGAAGTATGAGATCCTAGTGGAGAATGGTAGTATTTCAGAGGGGGGAAGAGTCTGGTAGTGGGTTCCAAATAGAGAGTGGACTCTGATGGAGTGTGGTAGCGAGTCCTAGAGTGGGTGGAATCTGGAGTGTGGTTAGTGAGTCTTAGAGAGCAAGAAGAATCTGATGGAGTGTGGTAGCTAGTGGTGGAGGGAGGCTGGAATCTGGCCTGTGGTGGAGGGAGGCTGGAATCTGGCCTGTGGTGGAGGGAGGCTGGAATCTGGCCTGTGGTGGAGGGAGGCTGGAATCTGGCCTGTGGTGGAGGGAGGCTGGAATCTGGAGTGTGGTGGAGAGTTCCAGCGACCGGTTGCTGTTCTGTTGTAATCTCAGTCAAGACTTGAAGGCAGCAGAAAGACAGAGGACATCAAGGAATATGTAAATCTCTCCTTTTGAAATGCACCAGATTGCTTCAGTACCTGGCATTTGTCATACTGGATAGATTGGATTCACAATGGGATGTTTACAGCCACTTAAGTGTCAACAAGTGTCTAGGAAACCAAATAACATGAAGTCGTAAAATTCCTCACATAGGCGACGGAGTCCTTTTTCTGATAAGGGAATAATGGTTCCAGGTCACGTGAGTGTGCAAGACATTCTGAGAAATGTGATACAATTGGGCCTTGTGTATAAAGTCTCTCTTGTACAGGTGAATTGTGTAGCAAAACCTTTTGTCAGCTGAAAACATTGGTGTGTTTTTAGCATTGCAGTGTAGCAAGGTTTTCCCAGAATCTCATTCTCTTAAAACAGAACTATCACCGCAAATAAAGCCGCCACCCCCTCCCCGATAATTAGTCACATAGCGATAATCTTAGAAATAGTAGTATTATCCAACATGAGTAAGAGATACTACTTCATTTGAGACTGGAAGCCAGGCATGTGAGCAGACATCTTGGCTTAGAGACATCTGTCCGCCCCAGTCTCATCTAGGAGGAGTTGCATGGTACCTCAAAGGGACAGTAATACTTTGTTTTATCCTTATTTTATTTTGTACGCATTAAAAAAAAACAAACATGAACGATATAAGTCTTATCTCTCAAACCTTTATGGTTTAAGAGATATTCACAAGCAAAGTTTCCCCTCCCGCCCCTTTTACCTAGTGTAAGCCATCTCTTCTCAGATGTGGAATCCAGTCCATAGACCAGACAGATAACAGCAGGGGACAATCTTCTTCCTATGAGAACAATGAAGGCCCTGCTCCCTTCACAAGCTTTTCAGCTTTTTCCCTTATCTTAATTGAAGATTGTCCCTCTCTGCAGTCTACCTGGGCACCTCCCCTTTGATCTGGCTGAGCAGTGTTACATCAGTAAAAGGGTGGGAGGGGATACTTTATCATTGAATTACTCTTGAACTACAACTCTGACAGAACTCAAATAACACTCTCCAAAGTCCAAATACTATGATGATTAATTAGAGCTGCTTTTATTATGAAATATTACTATCCCTTTAAGGTAACAGGAAGAGACTGAAGGCACAGGCGTGCAGATGCCTCTAAAACACAAAGCCTGGCCCTCAGTCTCTGAAGAAGTAGAATTTCTTAATAACGCTGTACTTATGCTGGTTAATACTATTTCTAAGCTTATCGCTACATGACTAATTATTTGGGGGGGGGGTGACTTTATTTGGGGTGATCCACTTTAACCCTTTGAGTGCCAGAGGTACCGCGATGCATTACATACCCCTCTGTCACTCAAAGGGTTAATGTAAATAGACTGGAAAACACAACTGATTTAATCAGAAATCTATAGCATTTTTCTTCTCTGTAACAACTGCAGCACATGTGGACTGTATGAAATGATTCACAACACTCGTGATCTCTAATGTTCACTGAGTTAAGAGTGCCAGAAGGGGGTATGCACCCCTCTGGCACTGAAAGGGTTAATCTTGATTTCATGGTTACGGTTTCAGTTAAGCGATCTGAGATTCTTTCTTTAGAATATTTTCCTATTCTTGGTTTCTTTACTGTAAGATTTGACTGTGTAATACAAATATGTAATCTGTGCATTTATGTGGCCACCTAAGAATGGTAGTTGCTGTAATCCAACAACTGCCAGAAAAATGACAGGCTTCCCATTCCTTCCCCAAATATATACAGTGTTTATCTTGGATATAAACATTAACGTCTCCCTGTTTGAATGTTTAAAAAATTCTTTGGAATCTCCCTAAAATTCAAGTGATTAAAAGCCCCATTTTAAACGGGAACATTTCACATTACAAAAACTTTTGTCCTTAGGCTTTAGGGTAATACAACTATATTAGCGCTGGTATTATCCTATATAATAATTCGCTAATTCGTGTGTAACGCCGCAACATGCACAGTAGAGACTGCCCGCGCCGCAGCTCTGTATCAGCCGCGGTGCGGGCAGTCTCCACTACGCATGACTGCCCCGCGACCGGGTGGCAGTGGCACTGTGGCCCGTATAACGGGCTGTTCAACTAGTTTTTTATAATTTACTTGGCTACTATTGAACACCGTTTGGAGACTGATGGGCAGGTCAGTGCGGTCTGTGCGCCTGAGCTGTCAGCCCCTTCTGGTTTCCTTATGATACACTGCAGTGCTACTTAAAGGAGACCGGGACTGACAGCGCAGGCGTGCAGACAAGATGTCTGCGCCAGGGTGCTACAGAATGCGGAAGTGCCTAATTTTTACTCTGCATATGTTCGATAGTAGCCAAGTAAAAAAAATAAATAAATAAAAAAAATAAAAATACCAGCGCTAGCATAGTTGTATTACCTAAAGCCTATGGACAAAAGTTTCAAGTTCCCCTTTAAATCAAAACATTTTATTTTGCCCGTTGGTTGGTTTTCTCTCAGTATTGCCAATTTTTTTCCTTTATATGTCAGAAATAGAAAAAAAAAAAAAAAAAAAAATCTGGAGCCTGGACTCCTAAATTTTGGGTGGATTTTATATACACCTGCATACGTAAGTCCCTTTTACTGCAATACAAAGCTTCCCGCTAACACTTAAGAATTTTGTCTGGCTCCAAAATTTTTTATTGTCCACTGTTAACCCTCTGCGTGCCAGTGTGGTGTCCAATACATTACCTCAAAGGGTTAACATGTATGCGCAGTCATTGCTGCACTGATGTTGCCATTTCGACAGGCCCCAAAACATGGTTAATAAAACAATTACTTGTGTTCCTTGTCATTTTAACATTGATTTAATCCCTTGAATATTAAAGAATTCTCCAGTACATGGCGAAAACAACACGTTGGGGGCTTCTCTTGCAACAAAGGGGAATTGGTAATATGGGAGTTAAAGGGGCACTAATGTTCCAGAAAAACTGTCTCCAGTTTTATAGAGTTTAAAATAATAAACCATATGATCCAAACCCTATCTATCAAATCACTATGGTTTGAGAGATAAAGGCATTAAAAGTCCCTCCCCTTCTCCTGACATCAGCGCTGTGCTGACAGCAGGAGATCCCAGTCTGGGGACTAGCCGGCGGCTCTGCAGCAGAGCTGAAATCTCGTTATTTCAAAAGAAGAATTACTTCAGTGGAAAGGTCTAACAAAGTCTGCCTGGTTTGCAAGCACACTTTGTAGACCGTTCTAATTAAGTAATTCTTTTGAAATTTAAAAAAAAAAAAAAAAATTCTTCGACATTGGACATCTCAGTTGGAAGACTGTCCGGTCCATGTGGAATCTGACAATGCCACTGCCGTGGCTTACATCAACAAGCAGGGCAGAACAAGAAGTCTCACTGCTTGGTTAGAGGTCCAGGCTATTTTGTCCTGTGCAGAACATCACGTTCCTGCCATTTCCACAGTGCACATTCCTGATGTAGACAACGTCATGGTGGACTTCCTCAGTTGACACACAGTGGACAGCAGAGAGTGGGAGCTGCACCCAGAGGTGTTCAACCTTATTGTTCAGAAATGGGGTCTTCCTTACATCGAACTGATGGCGACAAGACACAACAGGAAGGTACCAAGGTTCTGCTTTCGGTGGAGAGACCCTCTGGTTCTGGCGGTAGATGCAATGTCCATTCCTTGGTTATTTCCTCTAGCCTACATCTTTCCTCCACTCCCAATGTTGCACAGGGTGTTACGGAAATAACAACTGGAGCGCTGTCCAGTTATTCTGATTGCTCCGTACTGGCCTCGTCAGTCTTGGTTTCCGGAGCTTCTGGATCTGTCAGTGGCGTTGCCATTTCGGCTCCCTTGCCGTCCGATCTTCTACAGGGTTACCTGTGGAAAGAGGATGTTCATCTGCTAGCTTTGATGCCTTGGAAATTGAAACCTCAATATTTAAGAAGAAAGGGTTCTCTTCTGGTGTTGTGGCTACTATTCTCAGTGCCCGCAAACCTGTTTCTTCCAAGATCTACCATTGTGTCTGGTCAGCTTTTCTGTCTTTGTGTGCTAACAAAGACCTGGCCTTCTTGCAGGACTGTGTGGATAAAGGCCTCAGTTTGAGTTCGCTTAAGGTTCAGACTTCTGCACTTTGTTTTCTTTCAGAGGCGCATTGCCATCCTCCTTGATGTCAAGGTTTTCTTCCAGGGCGTTGCTCATGCTCGTCCTGCCTTTAAGATTCCTGCTCCTCAGTGGGATCTTAACTTGGTTTTGGGTGTTTTTCAGCGCCCCCCCCCCCCCCCATTTGAGTTTTTGGCTACTATGCCTCTTGTTGTGGAAATTGGCCTTTGTCCCTGTGAATGTGTCTGTCTGCTGTGTCGTGGAGTTACATTCTCTGTCCTGTAAACCACCCTATTTGGTGTTTCACATGGACAAGGTGGTGCTTCGCACTTCTAAGGAGTTTCTCCTGAAGGTGGTCTCTGAGTTCCACATCAGTCAGGAGATTGTGGTGCCCTCTTTCTGCCCAGACCCCATCTCTAACAAGGAAAGGGATCTCCACTTGGTGCATCGGATGTGGTGCATTGACTCAAGTTTTAAGTCTCACTGAGTCAGGAAATCAGACGCTCTGTTCGTCATTCCTAATGGTCCCAGGGCAGGAAGACCTGCATCCAGGGTGACTTGCTTCTTGGGTCAAGTCAATTATTCGTAAGGCTTATGAGCTGAGGAAGAAGCCTGTCCCTTTCAGGGTCATGGCTCATTATACAAGATCTATTGTGGCCTCTTGGGCTTACAAGAATCAGGCCTCCACTGATCAGTTGTGCAAGGCGGCCACTTGGTTGTCTGTGCACACCTTTTCGAAGCACTAACATGTTGATGTGCTGGCATCGGCTGACGCCAGCTTTGGGAGGAAGATCCTGGAGGCAGTCTTGCCTGTCTAGGATTTCCTTCGGTTCTTGGGTCTTCCTTTACTTTTGAGCCCTGTTGGCTCTAGTTCAGTGTGCTGTGCAACAGTTCCTGGGGTGTTACCCCCTATTCAGTGTCCATTGACACTTCATTTATTTTGTTGTGCTATCTCTGATCTGATGGTTAATATCTGCACTGGTGACTTTGGGGGCCTTGCGCCTGGTCCTTGCCTTACTTCCCGCCTCTGGGGAACTCAATGGTTGGACATCCCAGAGTTACCAGTAACCTGTATTGGACGACAGAGAAAATAGGATTTTAGTCTTACCTGTTAAATCCTTTTCTCTCAGTCCATACAGGTTACTGGTCTCCCACCCTATCAAGAGACCATGCTTGGCTCTCCTGTGGCAGACTGTGGGGGTCCTTCGGGGTCATGCTCACAGGAGTCTTCTTTCCCTTCCACTATCTAGTCAATAGTTAGTGTCTCAAATCTTTCTGGAGCTGGTTGGCTAGCTGCAGCCAAGGAGGGAAGGTAGTCTCCACCCCCAGCAATCAATTCTAGAATTGTTCCCGCCTACTTAAAGGGGTGGGTCGCCTACCCAGAGTTACCAGTAACCTGTATGGACTAAGAGAAAAGCATTTAACAGGTAAGATTAAAATCCCCTTTTTACATTCAGCCTTCATTCATTTGCCTGAAGAATAGATAGTGTCTTGAAAGCTTACTTCCTAGAGTCACACAGCCAGTGAAGGTATCATTTAGAGTCCTCCAGTCTCCTTCTGTTTCTATGGCTAATGCAGTGCCACCCTTAAACTTAGAAAACTCAATTTGTTGGTGACCTCCAGCATTCACAGGGTTAAAAGCTTGTTTTAAATCGGTGGGAATTTTCACTTGTCCCCTGTGCTCTAGCTGGTTTGCCCCAGACATGCTTCTCTATCTTTCTGCATTGTCATTAGACATGTAAGTGAGAAGCAGTAGTGCGTTACCAATGCAAAGGTCAAGAATGGTGACTTGTAGTAGGACGGTAGCTGGGAGTCTGTATTGATTCTGGAGACGGCTGAAGCAATTACATTAAGAAAGGGAAAGCCTTGTAATTCTGTCCAGTTGATTATAATTCAGTCCTCTTGCTGATCAATGACTGAGTGGCCTGTTTAATGAGATGACTTCAATATAGCTAATTGTGTGTAACGGCACTGCAGAGCGGAGTCAACATAGTGGTCACTTTGTATGAACTGCTCTGCAGGATCTCCATGTGGACTGTAAGGATTTGTCTCACACAGATGCCGATTGTCAGTTTCAAAATCCCCACTTTATTAAGTGACCTTTATAATTCCTGGAACAATGACCGAATGGCACTTTATCTAAATGTCTTAAATTCCAGACACCAAGAAATGGAGTTACTTCATTTATCACAAGTGCGCTACAGCGAGGTTGAGAAGCGAAATGAAGCCTTGTGCAAATAGATCATTGCAATCTTTGCATGCCTTATGAATGAGGTTTTAGTTTAATCCCTAAAGGACCAGAAGTGTAGAAAACATATTGTGAAGCAATACATATAACTCCAGTCTGTAAGGGGTTAAAACAGGGAATAGACAAGGTTTTCTTTTGGGGGGGGGGTAAAAAGGGGCTGGGATATTTTCCATTTAAAGGGATGTTTCACAATAAAAGCAGCTCCAATTAATCTTGGTATTTGGGCCATGGAGAGTGTTGTTTCAATACTGTCAGAGCTGTAGTTCAAGAGTAATTGAATGATAAAGTATCCCCCTCCTGCCCCTTTTACCTAGTGTAAGCCGCCTCCCCTCAGGTGTGGCATCTGGTCTTAAGACCAGACAGCTTGCAGCAAGTGACAGTCTTCTTGCTGTGAGAACAATGAGAACCCTGCTGCCTGGACAGGTTTTTCCCTTATGCTAATTGAAGATTTTGAAACATTACTATCCCTTTAACATAGGTGTCTGCGAGAATCTATATAATTTTTTTGGTTTTGGTTTTTTGAATTTTGTTGAAGTTTTATGGGAAATGAAATGAAATGGGGAAGAGGATATAGAGCAATATTAGCAGAGCATCGGCAGAATTGGCACAGTGATATAATACAGAGAACATTTTCCCACATACGGAGGTGTAGGCAATCGTTGGCATAACCCTTGGAAAGTATGTCATTTAAAGCATGGTGCGCGGGTAACCCATGATGCTCAGATGGAAGCAGAGGGTGAATCCTGAGGAATGAACAACCAGTCTATAAGTGGCTGAGGAACGATTTGGGGGGGTAGAAGGCCAACAGAATAACATACATAGCCCCACTGAATGAGGTATGCCGTAAAGAAACCGAAGTATGAGGGGCTCGATTGACTGAGATTAATGCCCCCCATGGCTTGAATCTATATTAATAAGATGTCCATCACTTGACAGATTTTCAGGAATCTCCAGGGCAGATCTGCAGAGTTCCCAGGTATGCATTCCTGTAAAAATCTTTGCAAGGAGTAGGCCTGAGCTCTCCTCCTTGCACGCTTCTGAGCTTCTTCCCTCGCATAACCACAGCGTCAGGCACTGGAGGGGCACCCTCATCCCCAGGGCCGGATTTTCCATAAGGCAGAGTAGGCATCTGCCTACAGGTGCACCCTACAGAGGGGTGCCTGCCATTGCAATCTCCCCCACCCCCCCATAGTGGAGTGCCCTGCCTCGTGGTAAGGTCTGTGCCATCTTTGGCACGGACCTGTAGCTGCTGAGCTCCCTCAGCTCTTTAGTAATGCAGAGTGCTGGGAGATGACAACATCATGACATAATCTCCCAGCTCTCTGCATTACTAAAGAGAAGACCGCGTGGGAGCTACAGGTCTGAAGCACAGATCTCTCCTGTCGCTGGACCACCAGGGAGGTAGGAAACAGATGGGGGGGGATTTGAGGCTTAATGTGGAGATGATGGGGGGGCAATGTGGAGCTGATGGGGGCAGTGTGAGGGCAATATGGAGATGGGGGGTAATGTGGAGATGGCCAATGGGGGGGTGCTTCAGATTTCTGTGCCTACAGGCTCCAGAAATTTAAATCTGGCTCTGCTTATCCCTTCTAACACCTGCGGGCACTCAATTACATACCTCCCAACATTGCAGATGGCCAATAAGGGACACTTGTTTTAGATGGTGTGGCTGGTGGGCGGAAAAACATTTAAGTTTTTAGGTTATTTTATGACCTATTGATAGGTTTTTATGTAATTGAATAAATGCTTTAGAACAAGACCAAAATATTTTATTTATAAAGTCTACTTAAAGGGACAGTAATGTCTCATAAAAAAATGCTTAGAGTTTTGTGAGGTTAAAAAAAATAAACAATATGACACAAATACTATCTCTCAAACCTCTGTGGTTTGAGAGATATCCACTGTTAAAGTTCCCCTCTCTCCCCTTCTCCCGACGTCATCTGTAAGCTGACAGCAGGAGTTCCTGGTCCGGGGACCAACAAGCGGCTCTTCAGCAGAGCTGCAATATCTTGATTTAAAAAGAAATACTTCTTTGGAATGGCCTACAAAGTATGTCTGGTTTGCAAGCACACTTTTTAGACCGTTCCAAACAAGTCTTTATTTTTAAATCTCGATATTGCGGCTCTGCTGAAGAGCCTCCTCGTGTCGGCCGACACAGATCTCCTTCTGTCAGCTTTACAGCTGACGTCAGGAGAAGGGGAACTTTAGCGAAGGATATCTCTCAAACTTTAGCGGTTTGAGAGAGAGGATTTGTGTCACTATTTTTTTATTTTTTTTTTATTTTTTTTTTTACCTCAACAAAACTCTAAGCATTTTTATGGGACATTACTGTCCCTTTGTATAAACTTCAGCACATGCATTTATTAAAACATTAACATGGGTTTTATTGCCATGGATGGGATACGGGAATGCGTTTTTATATACACCACAGTCTGACCTCCTTAAAAAAAAAAAAAAAAAAAAGAGGGATACCGTGATGGGAAAGAGGGACAGATGCATTTGGGTCTCAAAGAGGGACTGTCCCACCTAAACGGTTAGCGTTTTTTTTTTTTTGTTTGTTTTTTTTGGGGGGGGGGATGGAATTAGCTATGTTCAGGAACAAAAGTGCCCGGCCCCAACACTACCCTGGAAAGTCAGTGCCCCTGCCAGCTCGTGTCTGGGATAGTCCTGCTTTTCCATATGATCAAGAGAGCTCAACAATCAAACTGTTTTTAAGCCGTTCACCAACACATGTTGGTACCACAACCCTCCCCCCCTTCTTGAACCCTTTGAGTGCCAGAGTGGTATCCATTGCAATGCACTGGATACCTTTCTGGCACTCAAAGGGTTAATGCTGTGATCGGCAGCCAACGCATTGAAATTAAATGAACTGCCTAACCATCTAGCTCTCAGAAGGTTAATGGTAGCGCCCATGACTGACTCCCAGAAAAGCCATGGTCACCTCTGAGATGCTTTTGCACACCCCCTCTGTCAATCAAAGGGTTAATAAAAATGAAATTGTTTGTTTTCCTAAATATATACCAATGTAAACATCATTTTTAATAAGCAAAATTGGTTTTAAAGTCTGCTTTAACCCTTCGAGTGCAAGAGGTATCACACATAATGCTCTGGATACTTCTCTGGCATGCAGAGGGTTAACTCACCCAGGCAGGTGTCCTTTATATCTGTCCACTTATTTCTTTCATAGTCTCTGCAGAGTCCTCTATATAAATATAAAATGGACAGGTGTTTGTTCCTCACTTTGCGCTGCATGCCCCAATGTGTTGCATACCCAGGGCACTCGAAGGATTGAATGTAGAATAGATTTTTGCCCTGACTACATTGCTCCTGGGTATTGCGGCCTCACGCAAAGATGTACAAGCGCCAATCTTGTAGTGCCTGTGGCCCTAGAGTATTCTACAGTTACTGTGATGATGTCCCTTTAATCCATTACATGTCCTGTTTATATTGCGCTGCTGCACAGTGTTTCCAGACAGCCCTGTCCCACGGGGTAACTTCCTTTTAAATGTAATTTATCGGAATGTACAAGCTGGATACAAATCTCTTCTCAAGTACAGGATTATTTTAATGCATTATCACTTGATTCATCAATGATTCATAGGGAAAAAACCTTTTCGTATCGACTTCTTAGCGGGCTCCCTGTTTTAGAAAGGTTTATCAAGTAGACGTACACACACTAACACACTATTCCTCATTACATACAGAAAATCCTAATGTCGTCTTAGGTTAATCATTTCCATGGAGGTGACTGACCATTTTATTTCTTCAAACTGAAGCCGAGCAGAGCACATTAATCAAATTAAAGGGATAATAATGTTTCACAATAAAAGCAGCTCCAATTAATCATCATAGTGTTTGGGCCATGGAGAGTGTGATTTCAGTACTGTCAGTTGTAATTCAAGAGTAATTGAATGATAAAGTATCCCCATCCAGCCCCTTTTACTGATGTAACACTGCTCACCTCAGAGCAACAGGGTGGTGTCCAGATGGCTTGCAGAGAGGGACGATCTTCAATTAGCAATGCGTTGCCTACCCCTCTGGCACTCAAAGGGTTAAGGGCCAGGGGGTTGTGCAGCAAATTACAAAATATGTAGCACACCCTTCTGGTTCTGAGGATTAAGCTTACCAAGAGCAATGGGCAAAATGTGTCCTGTGGTCTGGCTAGCAACTGCAATATCTTCCTCCTGTATATGACATCCTGGACTGAGTGAAAGCTTTGGCTGTAGAACTAAGAAGCAAGGACAGACCGCATAGGTGTCTCTTGGGTTTTATGGACCAGGGGCTTTATTCTATTACCAGCGCTAAAAATAAAACGGGCGTTTTGTGTTTTGTCAGGTTTTAGTATCCTATTACCCGACTTGTGAAAACAAAACCAGCGGTAATTATATTTACCACCAGTCAAAAAAAAAAGCCCATAGGAAACAACTAAAATCAACGTGCAATTAGTATCCTACTACCCACGCTCCGTATTAGCGCCTGTTTTGTGGTTACATTTAAGTTGGAAATTATGCGCCACAGAGGTTGAGGCGTAGAAGCCATAACGACCATTTCAAAACCATCGTTCGAACAAAAGCAGTGCAGGATACAGTATACAGCATAGAAATCCAACATAAAGTGTCCCCCTTCGACATATTAACCCCTGCCCTTTAAAAGTCGACTTGCAGTGCTTTTTCACCTCTTTAATTCGACTAATATTGTTCACATTCCACATTTTAACCCTTCCCCCTCAAAATTCGACTTACAGTGCTTTCTTTCCACACATTAATTTGACAAATATTATACATTTGACATTTTAACCATTCCCCTTGAAAATTCGACTTGGTGTTCCTATGACCTTCTTTCTCCATTTTAATTAGAATAATATTGCTCCCATTCAACACTGTTTACTCCCCAATTTTACTGCAAAATACAGACTCTTTGTGTTACGATGATTCCTGTACAAGAATGTATAACTTGCTGTGCTAAGTGTGAAAGACTCCTCATTCCTACTATTTGATGGCTAAACGCATTTTGATGTGTTAATGCTATAGTAAGAAGTGATACAAACCCCTCCTTTACTTTTGTGAGGAAGGTTACTGAATAAGTGTGACCCATTTTATACAAGTGAATCACTGTGACACACAGGGCCATATGTTCAAAGAAGTAGTGAAATAGCTTTTGTCGTTTGTAATGACTTTTCAAAGTACAGTGTCATTGGGATCATTAATATTTTCAGAATGTCGGTTGTGATCAGAAATGTAATTTGTCCTGACGGAAATTGTCATATGTAACAACAAAGTCTTTACTAACGACAAAAATGTCTTAACTAAAAACAAAAATTCTCACTCCCTCCACTTTTTTCGTAACGTACAAATTTTGTCTTTTGCAAGACAATTTTTTTGTCGTTAGTTACAACAAAGTTTCTTTTCCTCTAAACGACACTGGAGAATAGTTTAGCCACGCCCCTTTGCCCGTTAATTCTGGAGTTGTTGTACACAACGGACATTACTAGTTTTTTGTCATTCGTGCATACAATTACTTATTTTTGTCTTTCATACAACCATTTTTTTGTCGTTATTCCTTTGAACACATGGCCCTATATAAAGAGTCTGTATTTTGCAGTAAAATTGGGGAGTAAACAGTGTTGAATGGGAGCAATATTATTCGAATTAAAATGGAGAAAGAAAGTCATAGGAACACTGAAGGTGGATTTTCAAGGGGAAGGTTTAAAATGTTGAATGTGAAAAAAATTTGTCAAATTTAAATGGGGAAAGAAAGTCATGGGAGCACTGTAGTCAAATTTTCAAAGGGAAGGGTTAAAATGTATAATATTTGTTGAATTAATGTGGTGAAAGGGCACTGTAGGTCGACTTTTTAAAAGGGGGGGTTAATGTCGAAGGGGGGAGCTCTGCCGGATTTTGATAATGAGGGGAACACCTCTAACATTGAACTTGATCTTTCTGTCGTCAAATGTACACCTATTTCCTTGGACTTTGACATTTTGAGCTTTTTATTTATTTATTTATTTTTTTATATATATTTTGGTCGGTAGTCGGAAAAAAGCAGGCAGCACCAGTTTTGTTAGTTCTCTGAAATGTGCGGTCTACTGTGGTTCTGCAGTAGAATACAGACATAACACACGTTTACAAAATTCACGTTGCTTGTTTTTCTTGTAACACCGGTTTTAGCGCAGGTAATAGAATAAAGACCCTAGTAAGGTGACTGGTGCTTCACTGTTTTTAAAGGGTTACCAAATACTCGCTATGTAAAATGCATTTTTTGTAATTGTTATGGTATGGGCTTTATTTTAATTATTATTTTTCTTTTATATTTTTATGCCACTTTATTGAAGTGCTGTTTAGAGTAGGTTCATATAGGACTTTGTTTTCTTTTTTCTTTTTTTTTTTTTTTTTCTTTTGGCGGTATATAGAAAAATCAAAGCATGAATTTGTGGGAGACTATTGCAACATAGGACATTGCAGCTTGCTGTGTCTGCTGTCTGACAGTGCATTGTACCTGCAAGTCCTGTAGAATGGGATTGCAATGGAATCACACAAACATTGCTGGTAGGTGCATTTTTGAAATCAGTTGATTTTTATTTTGAGAACTAGCAAAAGGTTTGTGGCGTTGCCTCTGGGGATTAAGTCCTTTGAGTGCTTGAGGGGTATTCAACACGTTAATTAACAATGGTTTGGATACGTGTGCAGCTGTCAAAGGGTTAAAATATAATATATATATATATATATATATATATATATAATATTTTTTTTTTTTAAACCTCTACAAAACAAGATTCGTGCCACAACTTACCTCACAAACTGCTATGGTTTGAGAGATATTTGCTTGTAAAGTTTCCCTTTTCCTGCTGTCAGCTGTAAAGCTGACAGCAGGAGATTCGAGTTGGCCGACATGAGGAGGCTTTTCAGCAGAGCCGAAATCTCGTTATTTAAAGGAATAGTAATACTTTAAATCAACTCTAATATTGTAGCCCTTAAAAATACAAGTGAGCCCAGCAGCATCTCTCAAACTTGTATGGTTTGCGAGATGGCCGCTTTCAAAGTTCTCTCTCCCCAGATGTCAGTAAACCAAGCACTTGTAGTAGACCATTTCAGTGAAGGATTTCTGTATCTATAATGCGATCTCTGCTCTGCTGGAGAGCCTCTGCCAGTCCCGGGACCGGATTCCTCTGCAGCCAGCTAGAACTCTGACGTCAGGGTGAGTGGGAAGTTTGAAAGGGGCTATCTCTCAAACCATACAGGTTTGAGAGATGCAGCTGGGCTCATTTAATTTGTATTTTTAAGGGCTACAATATTAAAGTTGATTTAAAGTATTACTATCCCTTTAAAAATAACTAATTCGTGGGAATGGTCTACAAAGTGTGCTTACAAAACCAGGTACACTTTGTAGACCCTTCCACTGAAGCAATTCTTTTTAAATGACGCTATTTCGGCTCTGCTGCAGAGCCGCCGGCTGGTCCCTGGGCCGGGATCTCCTGCTGTCAGCTAGACTATGACATCAGGAGAGAGGGAGGAACTTTATATACGAATATCTTGCAAATCGTAAAGGTTTGAGAGAGAGGATTTGTGCCAAATAACTTCTTTTTTTTTTTTTTTTAGACCGCTACAAAACAAGAACATTTTTTTTTATGGGACATTAGTGTCCCCTTAAGTGTTTGGGAGCCAAAGAGGTATCCGTGCAGTGGAATGTGTTCGATACCAATTTGTGACTGAAGGAACCCAACACATTGCCCATTTTCTTTGGCACTGAAGGTGTTTAAATAATCCAAAGAGGTATCAAGTGCATTCCACTGCATGGCTATCTCTTTGGCTCGCCAGCACTTAAAGGGATAGTAGTACTTCGTTTTAACTTTATTTTATTTTGTAGGCATTAAAAAAACATGAAGAACAATATATGTCTTATCTCTCAAACCTTTATGGTTTAAGAGATATTCACAAGCAAAGTTTCCCCTCCCGCCCCTTTTACCTAGTGTAAGCCATCTCTTCTCAGATGTGGAATCCAGTCCATAGACTGGACAGATAACAGAAGGGGACAATCTTATTCCTATGAAAACAATGAAATCCCTGCCCTCCCTTGACAAGCTTTCAGGTTTTTCCCTTATCTGAACTGAAGATTGTCCCTCTCTGCAGTCTACCTGGGCACCTCCCTTCTGATCTGGCTGAGCAGTGTTACATCAGTAAAAGGGGCGGGAGGGGGATACTTTGTCATTGAATTACTCTGGAACTACAACTCTGACAGAATTGAAATAACACTCTCCAAAGTCTAAATACTGTGATGATTAATTAGAGCTGTTTTTATTATGAAACATTACTATCCCTTTAACATTCTGACTGCTGTAAACTTACCCAAACCATTGTCAATCAGTGTGTTGAATTTACCCTCAAGCACTCAAAGGAATTAATCCCCACTGGCAATTCTGTGCCCCTTTTGCTAGTTAATATACATATTCAAGCAATGATGCTTGGTGGACCTGTTCAGTCCTGAACAAGGTGATCCAGTATTCTTTTTGGGACTCCTCAGTTGTATTATCAGACTGTGTTTGCCTTGGTGACTATCTTATTAGTGTGTATTTATCCTTATGGCACACCGGACAGTCTTCACCCCACTTCTTGCCTTGATAGGATCCATGAATATTTAACTAGAGTTCCCTTGTGTGCTACGTAACTCATTTAGTTCAGACACTTATTCTTTGTGCCTCTTATCTGCTGGGATGCTTCTCCTGTTCTCAGAAGTGACCCAGCATGCGCTGCGATGTCTGTCTGTCCAGCTGAGCACGTTTGACTGTCCCATCAGCATTATCTATGGATCCCTGAGTATGTTTCTGTAAGCACAGGACTCAGACCTCCAACCTTTTGCATAAGGTCCAGACCAAAGCATGACAGTCTGGGTCCAGTATTTTGGGATTGGGTTTCTTTGGAGGGAGCATTCTCCAAGCGGTCACAGAGAGACCAAAATAACGGACAAATTATGGCGATGGTTTTGTAGCATAGCAGAATATGGGCCATAGGGTGAAAACAAACAGTGGACCAAACAGAGGTGCACCATTGGAAACAAATGCATATGGTCTCAGTGAAATGTAGCAATTAACCCATTCAGTGCTGGAAAGGTATCAAACACAAGGGCTTAATGTGGGGTAAGAGGAGATACTCAGCAGATGAAGGTTGCTGCAGGTGTAAGTTACTGGCAGTGTAAGTCGGCCATGTTCTGTGTTTTTTCTACCACAAGAGGAGAGGTGAGGAGGGGCCGAAGTCTTTGCAGCGATTTTGACAGGAGTGGTCACAGGGGTACTGAGACAGAATGGAAGAGATATGTGTATCTCATTGCTGCCACCCCAGTGTGCCTCAGGTACGGCCAAAGAATGTATGGTTACGTGACCACGTACTTTTATACAATAGACACGTGAAAAATTGCCTAAGTGATCATATCTTTACTATTGCTGGTTGCCGGCAAAAAAGAACTGTGCACAAAAAAAGTGAGATGTTCTGGGTCAAAGCAAGTGCCCCATAGGGGAAAAAATTAAAATGACGCACTTCCCATTGATTTTAAATGAGTCTTAAAGTAGCCATTAGTACTATAGAGATCTCCAGTGCACACCTCTAGCACTCATGAAGTTTTATAGCCTCTCTTATATCAATGGTAAGTTCTATTTTCCCCTGTTATGCAGTTGGTTTGCCCCAGAATCGCTCCACTTGGTACATCAGCATCTCCTCCCAGATTAACTCTGAAATGAACAGTCTTCAGATCGGTGCATTTTGAAACCCAGATTCTAGTGGCGACTGTTAAATTCGGACTTTAAATCCTAATACTTTAATCTTCCGCGAATTGCATAACCAAAAGTAAATCTACTTTCCCCTTAAAAGGATGTGAAATGTTTTCACTATTTAGTAATGTTTGCCTGTCCTCCTTTCCAAGGACGACAAGAAATACTTTGGCTGCCAGTTTAAAAATCAATCTAATTTTCATTTAAGTCCACGTGTTCTTGGCCATTGACCTAGCAATTGAAATATCCCAGAAAGTGTGCTGGACCTGATGTTATCTAACAGTGCTGTAAATAAAATGTTGAAATATTGCCTATGTATTAATGGATTACTATGTAAAAGGGCAGAAAGCTTTTATTAAGTGGAAAACTTTTATCATGTAGGGATTTTCCTGCTGATTCCAGCAAAGGCACACTCATTGCTGGGAGAAACTTAATTAGCTTAAATTGGAATGACTTTGGAACAGTGCATCTCCCACAAGTGAGTGTATTTTTGTTTTATTCCACATGAAAATCATTCTAATAGGATTAAAACAATGGCTTACTAATCCATTAAAGTGACACAGATGTTTCAAAATAAAAGCAGCTCCCATTCATTTTCATAGTATTTGGGCCATGGAGAGTGTTAGTTCAATACTGTCCAAGTAGTAGTTCAAGAGTAATCCTATATAATAATTCGCTAAAACGTGTGTAACGCCGCGTCATGCGCAGTAGATACTGCTGCGCGTGCTGCAGTCATGCGCAGTAGAGACTGCCCGCGCCGCGGCTGGTACAGAGCTGGGTGCTCCGAAGGAGAGTCCAGCTCTGTATCAGCCGTGGCGCGGGCAGTCTCTACTGTGCGTGACTGCCCCTCGACCGGGTGGCAGTGGCACTGTGGCCCGTGTAACGGCTGTTCAACTAGTTGAATGATAAAGTATCCCCCTCCCACACCTTTTACTGATGTAACACTGCTCACCTCAGAGCAGCAAGACTGTCTGGAAGGATCCCAGAGAGGGACAATCTTCAGTGAGCATAAGGGAAAACCTGTCAAGGGGGGCAGTTTGTGTGGTGTTTTTTTTTTTTTTTTGTTTTTTTTTTCCTCGTAATCACACTAAGAATATTGTCCCGATCTGTGACCTATCCGGTCAAGTGACCAGATTCCACATCTGAGGGGAGGTGGCTTACACTGATAAACTATCCACCTCCCATCCCTTTTACCTATTCAATTAGTCTTAACCCTTTGAATGCCAGAGGGGTACACAACACATTGCAATGCTTTGCGAACCCTTCTGGCACTCAAAGGGTTAAGCTACAACTCAGACAGTATTGAAACACTCTCCATGGCCAAAATAGTATGAAGATTAATTGGAGCTGTTTTTTTTTGTGAAACATTACTACCCCTTTAAAGGCACACTTGTAGACCGTTCCAATGAAGTAGCTTTGTAGACAGTGTTATTTAGGCTCTTCTGAAGAGCCGTCCGGTCCCAGGGCCAGGATCTCATTCTGTCAGCTAGAGTGCTGATGTGAGTAAAAGGGGTGGGAGGGGGGAACTTTAGGCCCTTAGTGACAGACGACTTACCTGGAAAGTCCAGGAAGTCATTCACTATAATGGGGGGGGAACCCTGTCATTAAGGGGTTAAAAGCATATCTCTTTAAAATATACAAATTCGAGCAACGGGATTAAGTGTTTTTCATGAACAATGTTAAGTTCTTAAATTGAATTATTACTATCTATTTAACCCTTTCAGTGCCAGAGGGGTAGGCAACACATTTCTCTGCTATGCATAGCGTACACCTCTGACAAGCAAAGGGTCAACACTTTCAGTGCCATAGGGTGGCCAGTTGATTTGCCAATGAATGTGGTGGGTGCCTCTCTGGAGCTTCTAGGGTTAACCCATTGGATGGCAAATCTCCTACACATATTGTTTACAATGCACTCTAGGCTCATCTGTCATCCAAACGGTTCTAGGATTGACAAGACAAAAATGGATCCGTTTTGGGGCAAACCATCTTCAGTATATGCTGGAGTTTAAACATCCACTAATCTGCCCCTATAAC
Organism: Rhinophrynus dorsalis; assembly: GCA_037306005.1. Classification (NCBI taxonomy): domain Eukaryota; kingdom Metazoa; phylum Chordata; class Amphibia; order Anura; family Rhinophrynidae; genus Rhinophrynus; species Rhinophrynus dorsalis. The sequence continues at coordinate 91,482,284 of CM074728.1, read as the reverse complement.
TTTATGGACTGTGTGACTGTCATCTGTCTGTGTTTTAAAACTGTTTTCAAGAGCCAATGAAGAGTTTTCCAATTAAAAAAAAAACAAAAAAAGTGGGAGAGGCTTGTAGTATATCAATTCTAATAATGAAAATTACAAAGAGATACTAACATTGTAATGTAGCTATGTCAAATCATCTGTAGCAGAAATGCTTGTGGAGTAGGGTGACCACACTGTCCCTTATTTGAGGGTCTGTGTCCCGGGTCACCCCCCACTGAGCCAGCCAATGAAGACCTTATAGCAAATACATTTAATTGGCTGGCTGGACTGGTGAGTGTGAGACAGCTGGGATGAAGCAGGTGTGCTGGTGCCGCAAGTGAGACCCGCGGCTGAGGCTCCTGCTGGCGCTGACCATCTTTCTGAGGCTGTTCCCACTGGGATTTCTTACTATATCAGCCTCAAAGATGGTCAGCGCTAGCGGGAGCCTCGGCTGTGGGACTAGGGTGACCACATGTCCCAGAATGGCGGAACGGAAATGTGGTCACCCTATTTTGGAGGATAGGATTACTGCTCCCACACAGATTATACATTCCCCACCGCTCAATCCCTCTTCATTGCTCATCCACAGGAGTAGATCAAAGAAAACAATGAACCATGAGGAGAGCAATCCCACTTTTGGGAGATGGTAATATGAAGCACACAATACAATCTTTACAATAGATCTTCATGTAATGATACTCTCATCCAGCAATTCAACTGGCTTGTAGATATCTGTAGCCAGTCTAGGAGCGCACTGGGAAATTCTTGTTGGTTCTCCCTGTATAAGGACATTGGATAAACACCACTGAACACTTCAGAATTTGGGCAATAATCAGCATACCTGGGAACTCTCTGGTTTTGACGCTGAATAACTGGGTCTCTGAGGCAGAGTCTGATCCTCTGGATGTGGGGAGTTTCTGATGAAACTCTACCCACTTGTGCTCAATCCCACCCTGTTCCTCCCACTCCATGCCCTGTTTTCATCCTTCCCTGGTCTATTCTATCTATTTTTTGTTTTGAAGTCCCCCCCTACACACACACTGGTGATTAAGCCCTTCCTCTTTTATGACTCAAATCAAATCCTTTCTCTCCCCTCATCAGCACCACAGGACTCTCCTCCGGGCAGCCCCAACCAAGAAGTTCTTAGGTATGATGATCAGTAAGGTATAATGATAAACAAAGAAGGAGCAAACCAACACTATTTATTAAAACATAACAAACAAATCTATTAAAAGATCCCAACGTGTTTCATAGTTCCACTGACCATATAATCAGGGAGTATAAAGTCTTTCATCCAGATGGTTCTAGGATCATAAGTACAAGAGAGAGAGACTATTTTGGGACAAACCCACTGTACCGTATGTCTGAGGGGGAACTTTCAGAAATCTGTAAAAGTCCCAATAACTTTATGGAATGTCTGCTTGTCTGTCTGTGATGTAAAACTGTTTACAAGAGCCAACTAAGGGCTGTAAGTTCCATTAAAAAAAAAACTGAGGAGATCTGGGGCAAACCATGTGCACTACAGGGGAGAATTACTTCACAATGTGTTGGAGACCTCTCTAGCATTCAAGGGGTTACAATCCCCACGTGGATTTTTAAATGGGGATTTTAACCCCTTGAATGCTAGAGAGGTCTCCAATGCATCGCAAGGTAATTCTCCCCTGTAGTGCACATGGTTTGCCCCAGATCTCCTCCATTTTTATTTTTGTGGAATATACGGCTTTAAGACTTGCAAAGCAATGAGCTGAGCTCCTCTGGTGCTCAGAGTTCAAAGGCCTTTTAAGGTTATAACACACCTCCATATTTATTTGCTAGAAGTAAACTTTTAGGGACCTGTATTAAAATTATTCATTCCACGGCAAACCAACTGTGCCACAGGAAACAAGTAATCATTTCTATTGTGGTGTTTTTTTTTTTTTTTTTTTAAATGGTGACTTTAGCCCACTGAATAATGGTAAACAACTCCTTAGAGACCTCTCAAGTCATTCAAGGTGAGTTATGTACTAAAGTGAGAGTGAGCTGCGATAAAACTTCTCCAGTGACATCACTTCTCCAGTTCCTATATTTTTCTATGGAGCCTATGCTCCAAGCTCTCCAAAGTTGGAGAGATCTTAGTCCATTGGCTCCATAGAATAACATAGGAACTGGAGAAGTGACTGTACCATTGTGCTGTACCATCCCGTGCTACCATCCCAGTCATGCTCTGTGCCCCTGAAGGGGCAGCAGTGCAGCCCAAGGTGCTGGGTCAACCTTCAACCCCCTCACCCTTAAAAGCTTGCGGACCCTTGACGACTCCTCACTCTCCCTGGAGATGAGAGGAAGGCATTCGTCCTGGGGCCTTCGGCATCCGCGTCTCTTCCACAGGACTTCAGTCTTCTGCACCCTCCAAGAAGAGGTGCTTCCGATACTTCAAGGAGAGGTGACAGCCAAAAGGCACGTTAACCCACCTCCCCCACCAAAGACACAAGTATTTTTACCCAGACCCACTGTGGTGGTTTTCAGTGTTAAGTGTAAGTGTTCGTGGCAAGTGCTATCCAGGAGAAGTGATATCACTGGAGATGTCCTTCACTTTCACCTCTTTATAACACCTTTGTGCATGTCCACAAAGGTGTTAAAGCCCCATTGAACTTGATGGGATTTTTTGTGTTTTGCAGTTTTTTTGTTACAGTTGATTTGCCTATTCATACATGTGCACCCACAATTCCTAAAATGATGCAACAAAATTTGCGAAATCCTTCATTTTCACAATTTTCTTTTGCAGATATCCGACATCCAGAAGAACTGTCTCTGCTTCGGAAACCAAGAGATCCTACCAAGAAAAAAAAGAAAAAGATTGAAGATCAGGGCGAGGAGAACATTCTTGAGCTTGAGGGACCTTTACTGACCCCGGGTTCCGGTGAGTGTGATCTGGTAAACTATAGAACCAAACAGATTCCAGTGTGATTCATTCATATGTAGTCAGCAAATCCTAGGTCTTAAAGGGCAACTATCATGTACACAATGCCCTCTTGGAAAATCTGCTCCTGTGGAAGCAAACATGCTGAGGAAGAATGAACGGCAAAATATTTTGCTAGTTTTTCCCTGTGAGTGTTGGCTAAATTACAACTGTACTAAATTAAAGCAAACAAAGCCCCTAGGTCAGTGGCTCTTATTTTCCTTGGGGCACCCTAACACTGTCGTTCTTCAAGAGCATGATGAAGGGAAGAAATACAAAATGATATATAATTATTCTTAGGTCTCTCAGAAATGTTCTTGCCCAGGTGCACAGTCCCAAATTCAATGGAAATAAAAGGAGGGAAGCACCTGTGGGTCTTTTCAAATATAGTATTAGCACAAATGGTCAAGGGAACATGGTCGATGTTTCGGTCATGAGACTTTTATCAACCTCTTTAAAGGTCTCATGACCGAAAATCGACCATGTTCCCTTGACCATAAAGGTCTCATGGCCGAAAATCGACAATGTTCCCTTGACCATAAAGGTCTCATGACCGAAAATCGACAATGTTCCCTTGACCCATGGGTGCTTCCCTCCTTTTATTTATATTATATTAAATAAATGTATAATATCTCTATTCCTTCAAAGATATAATAGAAAAGAAGCTGCACCCTAAGCAGACGTCCAAGGTGCCATAGGCCATATATTGTGCTCAAGTACAGTTCAGCATTAGCCAAGTAATTGCCTGGCTGCTGGGGATGATGGAATTTGTAGGCAGTTTATAGATGAGACTTGTAGCTTCCAGCAGCTGGAGAGCCAAAGGTTGTCTACCCTTGTACTAAGATAAAGCGGAATACTTCTGAAGCAAACCAACTGCACCATAGTGACCAAATAAATATTCCCTAACTTCCCACTGACTTAAAATTGGGCTTTTAAACTTTTGCATGCCAGAAGTCTACCTCTGTAGTATTCAGTAGGTTATAAGCCCCATTTAAATAGAGTGGAATTTGTTTCCCATGATGCATTTGGCCTGTGTCTGAATGGGTCTGGTTTCAGTACCTCGGCCTGTGTCTCTCTGCAGACTAGGTGGCAGTTCTCAAATTTAGTTCCCAAAATCCAATGTTGTAGGATGAATCTTACAGGGTAACGCCTTAACCTCTCTGGAACGTGACAGGTTTATCTGCATTGCAACACAATTTGTTGTGTGCGCAATGCGTTTCATGTCCCTTTGGCACTCAAAGGCTTAAAGACCGGAGGGTTGAGCAACACACAGCTTTGCAATGCATTGATCACCCACTTTGTTTCACAAGGGGTTAACCCTCTGAGTGCCAGAGGGGTGCACAAAACAATGCATTTCTCCCCCTCTGGCACTCAAAGGGTTAGAGACATTAACCCTTCCTAATAACCCACTTACTTTATCTGGGCAGGAAGTTCATAATGGCCTCTGTGAATGAGTTCTGTGTGGATTGATTCACCCAAAATCTTTAATTATTATTGGCTATCGTGACCATGGAGACAACCTGGTTCTTTGACTCCCACTGAAGAATTTCTTCCTAAGAGTCTGAGAACCATTTCCACCTCCAAGGTCCTGTTATCAAGTACTAATCAAAGATTAATTCCATATGAACTTGTTTCATAGGGGACCTTAGGAGTTTATGCCCTGAGTTGAGTTAAGTTAAAAGTTTATTATTAGGAGATGGAGGCATTCCTTTACATTCAGTTACCTAACATAGGCCGGAGATTCTCCTCTAGTCCTTGGGGCACACACACATGGGTCAGGTTTTTAGGGTTTCTGCATCCCTTTGAGTGCCATAGAGGTATGCAATGCATTGGATACCTTTCTGGAACTCGAAGGGTTAATGAAGCACAGGTGTATTAAGTGGTGACTGAGCTGCTTATTATTAGCCTATGATTAACCCCATAACGTCCTGCCAATCCAGAGCCTGGGTGGCCATTGAGGACCACAGTGTTTTTTTTTACTCCGTGAATTCTGGGATGGCGGTACGGTGTGCAGCCTCTCTGCCGTCCCCAGAATTCCATGACTTACTGGGATCGTAACCGGTCCTAAAGTACTGGAACTGGCACGTCTTGGGTTCTTAAGGGGTTAATTGGGGGAAATGACTGAAAAGCTGACACTGTGGTATGCTTAAGTTTTAACAATGAATAGCTTTCATGGGCTGCTGACAGGCCATAGCTTCTACGTAAGGTCTGTACAGATTTTTATTAACTCTGAGTGCCAAATGGGTCTCCAATGCATTGATGCTCAAAGGGATAATTGCCTTTCAGTTTATTGTATCTACTGCAGATCTTGCAGGGTGCTTAGTATGGCTGTTGCTGGTCCGAGTTAGAACAGAGACTTGGACACCTGTTAGAGGCATGCTCTTGGCTACTGTTCTGGGTTGCCCCCCAGAGACTGAACTGCTCTGACCCACATAGCAATTACCAGTTTCCCACGTTTTTGGTATTTGGTGATACCCTATTTTTATATTATTTGAAATAGTTGTACATTTTAAGAAACTTTTGAGAGATCAACTTTCTCTGAAGCAGTACAATTTAATATTAATCATTTTAAAGGAATGGTAACACATTCTGACATTTAAGTATTCTGGAAGAACCTAGTAACTACAGTAAAACTGCCTATATTTATTTACAATTTTGTCCTCGACAAAGCCCCTATAGTCTGTTTGCATAGCTGTTGTTGGTTTAGTGATACAGTGGAGAATAAGCATGCACACAACATGCAGTGCAGCAGGGATAGTGTAACCCTGACAGACCAATGATACCGGGTGTAATCCAACCAGAAAACTCTCTGGAAATGGAGAACGGGGAGTTCATGGTCCAGGACCAAATTGTTCAACTAGTCTACTTAACACTGAGTTCCAGAGGGGTGCGCAACACATTTCAATACGTTCCGTGCACCCTTCTGGTACTCAAAGGGTCAAACCAGCTTTAACCCCTTAATGACAGGGGTTTGGTTTTTTTTTTTCCATTATAGCGAATGACTTCTTGGACTTACCAGGTAAGTCTGTCACTAAGGGGTTAATTCTAGAGGAATCCTGAACCCATTGCATACCTCCCAGCATTTCAAATGGGAGAAGAGGGACACTTTTTGTTTTTAGGGGGGTGTTGCTGGGGTTATGAGTTACGGGCGGGAAAACCTAAAAATTCTCGGTAATTTCATGACCTACTGACACCTCTTTGTGTACAGGCTAAATGATTTAGAACAAGACCAAAGTATTTTATTTACACAAACTAACTTATAAACCTATACTGAAGTTTAGATGGGCATTAATGTGAGTTTTATTGCTCTGGAGCAATGTGATACACTTACAGTAAAATCGGGTATAATACGCAGATGTACATTCCAAAGATTTTAGGGGAAAACAAGAGTGCTGTTTGCATTTGCTACCCACTTCAGCATTGCCCTGCCATGACCTCTTCTGCCTTGCCAATGGTTGTCTTGTGAGGACACCAAGGTCCTTGCAGGGCAATACCATAGATCCAATTCTCATAGCTATGCTCATTGGATCTATGGTATTGCCCTGTGAGACGACCGCAAGATATTATCATTGGCAAGGCAGAAGAGGTCCTGACAGGACAGTGCTTGAAGCGGGCGGCAGATGCAGGCATGCTACCCACTGGGACCCTAACAAGCTGCCAAAATTGCACTGCAGAGGAAGATATGAGTAAGCGGGGGGGAAGGAGGGAAGCAGTGTGGCTATGGAGGCTTTTTTTTTGCTTTTTTTTTTTTTTTAATCCGTTTTCTCTTGTGTATAATATACACCTCCAACCACTTCACATTAGTTGAAGAGGGGCAAATTGTGCGTTTTACAAGTGAGATTTTATGGTATATACACAACACAGTCTGATCTCCTAAAAAGAGGGACAGAGGGTTTGGGTCTCAGAGGCACTGTCCCTCCTAAAGAGGAACATTTGGATGGTATGGGTCCCTAATACCTCTTAAGAGGGACACTTCAGGTATGCATTATAGACATCGTTATGGTGTCGTGCCCTTGGTCTGCCTCAAATGTCCTCCATTGTGGCTCATGTTCCTCTATACGCAGACTTGACTCTCTCCATTTAACGCGTTTCCCTTCACACTGTCCTTTCCTCCTCTGTCTTTTCTGTCTCACTTCCTCTTTCCCTTTTCCTCTCTAGGAACTGATGTTCTTTATATTGGCCCAGTAAAAGGTGAGTGCGGGGCTTTTTCCTTCTGCTGTGACTTTGGTTTTTTTTACTGTCCTGTTTTTCAGCCTGTATTTCCATCTTGTTGCTTTGCTGTCTTTTGAAGCATGTTGGAAAATTGTATCTATTAAATGTGGCTACAATAGAGATTCTCAAGTCCAGTTTTCAGGACAGGTTGTGTGTGATGGATATCCCTTATATTAATGTGTAGTGTAGTTCTATAAAGGCAAAGGAGATGGTGTGTAATATTTTATGCTGAGTAAACCAAGGCAAATCCCATTCCTCTGAGATACCTCGTTCAAATGTTATAGCTAATCTGTTTTCTTTTACTGAGACTGTTTATCAGCTGCACAGCTAACGTCCAGGGGAAAAAAAATAATTATATATAATTATATTTATATAAACGTTTTTTTCTCTTGTACGTTCTATGTGAGAGTTCAAGTCTCAGACTAAAGTTCAGTGCAACATGGTAGAAACAGCACCAACTAGTGGTCACAAAATAAAAAATAAAAACTTAATTTGTTCAGTTTATTCTGCTTAGAGGGATAGTAATGTTTCACAATAAAAGCGGATCCAATACATCTTCTCTGTATTTGGGCCACGGAGAGTGTTAATACTGTCAGAGTGGTAGTTCGAGTAATTGAATGATAAAGTATCCCTCTCCCTCCCCTTTTACCTAGTGTAAGCCGCCTGCCTTCAGATGTTGAATCTGGTCTCTTGACCAGACAGGTCACAGCAAGGGACAATCTCTTTACTGTGATCATAAGGAAATCCCTGCCCCCCTTGACAGGTTTTTCCTTATGCTCACTGAAGAGTGTCCCGCTCTGTGATCCGTCTGGACAGTCTTGCTGCTCTGAGGTGAGCAGTGTTACATCAGTAAAAAGGGGCGGGAGGGGGATACTTAATTCAATTACTCTTGTACTACAACTCTGACAGTATTGAAAGAATACTCTCCATGGCACAAATACTATGAAGATTAATTGGATCTGCTTTTATTGTGAAACATTACTATCCCTTTAAAACAAATGCACACTTTCTGCTGGCAGATGTTTCATTCAAAAGTTATTACAAATGTTAGCTGAATGAATAAATTAGCTTGATCTGGAGCAACTGCTAAAGTAAGCATCTCACCATGGTGGGTTTATCCTTGTTTTACTTGACAGGAATATCACTATATAGTTTAAAATGAAAATTTATCATTAGGAGGAAAATAAAGTTACTGCTCTCTTAAAGTGGACCTGTCACCTAGATTCAAGTTTACATATTTGAAAACCTCATTAAAAACGACCTGTGTATCATGTTGGTCAGTAGACCAGGTAAGGCACCCATGATGTCTCATATGTTAATGAAGGTTTTTAGTGAAGTTTCATATGCCAGTTAAGCTCTGTGCAGCACCAGGAGACTTTCACTTTTCCCATTAATTGTGTGTATTTCCTAAACTAAATATCTGCTTGACTTGTGGCTTAAAGCATAGTAATACTTCAATGAAAGTTTAGCTCAGAGTATTATTTTCAATTTTTCTAATATATTACGCTATATGTATTTGGTTTAGTGTTGGAGTTCAAAAGCTATTCAAAACAAGGATGTCTCTGTCTGGTCGGGATGGAGAGCGTCAAGGGACAGTCTTCAGTAAGCAAAAGAAAATCCTGCCTTCCTTTTGTCAAGGGAGGCAGTGTTTTCCTTATACTTTCCTAGTGAAGATTGTTCCTCGCTGCATCCGTCCGGTCCCACAACCGGATTCCAGATCTAATGGGAGGCAGCCAGAAAGGGCGGGAGGGGGATCCTTTCTTCTTGCATATGATTTTAACTGCAACACCTTCAGTAACTATTTTTCTATCCCCTTAACATGACACACAGGCAGTTTGGAATTAATTTTTTTCAGATATGTAAAAACGTGATAGCCATTGATCTCCCCCCCCCCCCCCCCCCAATTATCAGGTAAAGCCCTGACTTGTTGGTGTGTAATGAGAATTAACATTGAGCATCGTTGGTACAGAGAATGTTAGTTGTGATGTAATGTAAAATCTATTTTTCCTTCTTTAGGAAGTATATATTCCAGCCCTGGTCTGTACAGTAAAACAATGACCCCTACCTATGACTCTCGGGATGGCAGCCCACTATCGCCCACATCTGCCTGGTTTGGGGATAGCGCTTTGTCGGAGGGGAATCCTGGGATACTTGCCGTGAGCCAACCGATAACCTCTCCGGATGTATTAGCCAAACTGTACAAGCCTCAGTCTCTTCTTGACAAGGCCAAAATAAACCAGGGGTAATTATTTTTTTATTAATATAAATGTTTAGTGTGTGTGTGTGTGTGTGTGTCTGCCTCTGGGCAGTGTGCACAAAGAAAGTGGAGAATTTTGGATCAACCCCACTGCATCATAGTGGACAAAACATTCTAATTGATTTGAATGTGGCTTTTACCCTTGGAAAGCAAGGGTTAGCATTCAAGGGGTTTAAAAAGTCCGATTTAAATGAGACTGATACAAACTTCCAAATTTCTTATCTATTTAAATGGGATTTAAAACAACTTGCATGAAAAAGGTTTCAAACCTGTTGTGATGAGTTGAAGACCTTCCTAGCATGTCCACTATGGTACAGTGCAGTTGGCATCCGGTATTCATTGTGTGTGTCATGCTATTTATACATGTCCTAATAAGGAACCGGTAGGACTGTGTTGAACTCTTTCCTCTGTCTGTCTGTCTTGTAGCTGGATGGATTCTTCTAGATCTCTCATGGAACAAGATGTTAAAGAGAATGAGGCCTTATTACTTAGATTTAAATACTACAGCTTTTTTGATTTGAATCCGAAGGTAACGTAATTTTATATATCTTACTACTTCAGTGTTCATGCTTTTTCAATAGCCATGTTTCTTTCTTTCTTTTGGTTTTCTCTCCAAGGTGCACATCGCAGCTTTAACCCTTTGAGTGCCAGAGGGGTATGCAGAGCATTGCCGAGCAATGCACTGCATACCCCTCTGGCACTCAAAGGCTTAAAAGTGCTACGTAATGTTGCACCTTGCCATGGAGCAATTCAATTTTCACGAATGGCCCTTTAGCTGGAAAGCACAGCTGGGAACGACATTGTCACAAACCTCTGGTTGTCTGGGGTGGGAGTGTCCAAATGTCATGATTTTAGTGGGCAGGGCTTGATTGGAGTGGGTGGAGTTTAACATGGGTGGAGAGTGATTGGAACTGGCAGTGGAGTGGGAGGAGTTGCAAGGTAACTCACCAAGATTTGAGAATTAGCCACTGTACCTGGAGATCAGGTAATTTAAGTATAAAACTGGAGCCTCCATAATTTAAATATAAAATAAGTCTCCGGGTCAAATCCGCCCAGTTCCCAGGCAGGTATATTAGAAAGTATGACACCATCGTTTTTAAAGCCTCCTCCCTTTTAACCCCATGAACACTAGAGAGGGCACCTATGCATTGCAAAGCAATGGTTTGGAGACCTCGCTTGCATTCAAGTGGTTAACCCTTTGAGTGCCAGAGGGGTATGCAACGCATTGCTTTGCAATGCGTTGCTTACCCCTCTGGCACTCAAAGGGTTAAACATACTATTCCAGAAAATAAGGTATTGTAATAGCACAAAGACCTTTACCACTCCCGTCACCTCATCGCCCCATCTTCTTATTACATATTCTAGTATGACGCCATCAGAATCAACCAACTGTTTGAACAAGCAAAATGGGCCATTCTTCTGGAGGAAATCGAGTGCACGGAAGAGGAAATGATGATGTTTGCTGCTTTACAGGTAAATGTCTAATATTCTGCTTGGGCTTTTTCCTTCCATTTTGTCTGCAAATGTTTCATGCCCTGCTGTTCTGGGATTATTTCTAAAAAAGGTACCAGATCACGTTGTCCTTGGCTGTCAGTGAGTCTGCTGTACTAAAGAACTGGAGCAATTCTGGCTTCAGCCCAGCTGCATCACAGTGAACTTTTTCAGTACCTTGTGACATGATTACATCCATGGCATATGTGTTCATATCCCCTAAGACGGTGTTTCTCGGTGTTGCTCTTTGGGGCACACCAACAGGTCAGCTTAACCCTTTGAGTGCCAGAAGGTTATTCGATGCAATGCAAAGTGTTACTCGGTCTGGTAATCAGTGGCTGTGTCGGTGGAAAAAGAGGATAGAATCTGACCAATGTGGATGAGAGTTGCTTTGAAGAGAGGTGTAGAAAGTTAGCCGAACAAGCAATATATCGGCTATATACAAGATGGTTGATCAGCAGGGCAATGCTCTGTTATAGGTGACAGCTGAATATTGTTGGACACCAGTGCAATGCAGTTACATGAGAGGCAGTTCACCACTCTGAAACCAGCACAGTGATACCTGAGACCATCAGAATATCACAAGACCTGTAATGCAGTGCATTATTTCTTGAGACAAACAGTGCAGTTGGGGCTGGATCTCCAAGTAGGCAATTGCCTAGAACTCCAAACTTTGAGGGGTGGTCCCTCAACTGTGTTGGCCACACCCACATTCTGTATTCTGTTTTTGGCCAGTGCAATATCTTGTCCCTGCACCAGTTTATATGCCCCTTTTGCTGGGTATTCTGCAACCCCGTGAATGCAAAGAGGTCTCCAGGAACAGTGGATGGGACTGTGGGTGGGGTCATGTGAGGTTGGGGGACTGTGGTCTTGTCAGGAGTGGGAATGTATCAGAGCAATACTAAGGGTGGGCACTCTGAATGGCAAAAAAAATGTTTACTGTGCTCAGCCAGGAATGGAAAATCTTTATTGCCCTCTGCCAGAAACTGCAAAAACCTGCAAATATTGACTGCCCTCAGTCAGGAACAGCAGTAAAGATACAGCAGCCAGCAGATCTTGTACACAAGCTGTGTTGGAGGTATTAATACTCCATAGAAAGCAAGTGGTTTGCCCCAGAATTACTTTTAAACATACGGCCCTTAAGATCTATTATATTGCACGTGCTGGTTTATCAGCAGGCTGGGGGAAGTGCACTCTACATTGGGAGAGACTGCACGAAGTGAGGGGGGCAAAGGAAAACCTGCTTCTCCAGCACACAAAGAATCCTACCTTACAGGTCAACTAGCATGAAATATTTTAACCCTTTGTGTGCCAGAGGGGTACGCCACACATTGATTTGTAATGTGTGGAGTTACCCCTCTAGCACTCAAAGGGTTGAAAGTGACAGCCCTCCTTTAAAGAAACACACGCCTAAACTATTAACTTGGGTGATATACACTTTTTTCTTTTTTTTCTTTTATGTGAATGGTAAAAAATTTTTTTTTTTATTTGTGAAAAATCAAACAATAATACATATTTTACCATCAGCCTCAGCTTCCCCTGTACCTTATCACTAAAATGATACCTTCCTTCCTATTAAGTGCGGGGAAAAAAAAATAGGCCATAACAACCTCAACCTATGTCTCAACTTCCATAATGACTTATTACTAAAATAAAACTCAAGCTTCCTATTCAGTGCTACAAAACCATCATCCCAAAAAACCCCCGTTAACACATTGGGTGATATACACTTTTTAATATCCTGCATTTCATGCAACATCTGCAAATATTATAGATTTGTTTTCTGAGGCCTAAAATGTTGTCTTTCATATGTACTGTGGGAGCAGCCATTCCTGCCTCTTCCAGGTCACCAGGCCGCCTCCTGATTTTATTTATTTATTTATTTATTTTCTGGGATTTTTTTTGAATGGGCTGAGATAAAGCTATACAAGAGCATTGGGAATTAACAATTAAGTGATTTTTAGCTGTTGCCTCAATACAAACCGCACAAACAAAATGTAAATGCTTTCTGAACAGGTAAATTTACACATGCATTAAAAAGTAAGTTTATTTTATATTTTTAAGAATGGAAGGTGATTATTTTTTACAAATGCTACTGGGCATACGGTGGGTGGGGGAGCACATGCCACCTTCATATAAACATAGGGATGGGTGGGCTGACCTGGGAGATGTCATATTATGGCTTTGCCCGCCCTCCCTCCCTTGTAAAAATATCTGCGGATGCCCTTTGTAAGTATGTGATATTTCAAGTGTAATCAACAGATTTAATCTTGTGGTGTTGGTGTTCCTTACACTAGTTAGTCACTAATGCTTCCTCATCTGGCAGCAGCAATATTATAAACTTAGAACCCTCACAGTGCAGGTCCATCGCAAGCATCATGCTCTGCCTTCTGCAAGAGCTAAAGCCGTCAGTGGCTATCCAAGTTGGTATGACATCAGCACATATTGTCAGCTGCCTCTCTGGAGCGCACAAAACTAGTGAACTATGCACAAAGATGTCATTAAGATGTGTAATATTCTCCAGTTACTCTGTTATTCTGTGGAGCATACGCACTAACATTTCTCCAACGTTATAGATCTTGGTGCTTAGGTTTCATACAATAGCACAGGAATTGGTTAGTGAATCACACTGGAGAAGTTCTCCTTATCACACCTTATCCTTTATCACACCTTAGTGCATCTCCTGCCCTTGGAAGGAGAAGCCCAGATGTGATAGGTGTGGAGGAATCCGTGCACTGCAGGATGTGTTTATTATACTGCTAATACAGGAAGTGGGAGTAACTGCAATTAAATGGTAAGACTGGTCTTTAATGTGTGTGTTTAAATATATGAACACGTATTATATTATATTATAATATCGATATATAAATACCCCCTATAATGCTTGCCTGTAAATCCTTTGAGTACAAGAGGAGTTAATCTTTATAATACAGAAAAAAAAAAAGTTTTTTTTTTTTGTTTGGTTTTTTTTTTAAATTTATTTATTTATTTTTTCTGTAACATACCTCCCAAGTGTCCATCCTTAGTCGGTACAGTCCCTCTTTGAAATCCAAATACATCTGTCTCTCTTTCCCACCCTGGTGTCCCTGTGTTTAGGAGATTAGACTTTGTGGTGTGTATATAAGCGTATCACATTGCTCCACAGAAATAAAACTCACATTACTGTTTAAAGGGATAGTAATACTTAAATTGTACTATCCCCTATCTTGTAACCCTTAAAAAACGGAATTAAATGAGCCCAGCGGCATCTCAATCCTTTATGGCTTGAGAGATATCCGCTTTCAAAGTTCCCTCTCCCCTGTTAGCGTTCTAGCTGACAGCGGGGAGTCCGGTCCTGGGACATGTGGAGGCTCTTCAGCAGAGCTGGGATCACGTTATGGATGAAGAAATCCTTCACTGAAATGGTCTTCTACGTGTGCTTATGTAGAAGACTATTTCAGTGAAGGATTTCTTTTTCCATAATGCGATCTCTGCTCTGCTGAAGAGCCTCCGCTTGCTCAGGGACCGGATTCCCGCGCTGTCAGCTAGAACGCTGACGTCAGGGGAAAGGGAAAAAAGCTAAACTTTGAAAGCAGGGATCTCTCAAACCATAAAGGTTTGAGAGATGCCGCTGGGCTCATTTAATTCAGTTTTTTAAGGGCTACAAGATGGGGGGTAGTAAAACTGAAGTATTACTATCCCTTTAAACCTCAGTGTATGTGTTTATGAATTAGTCTGTGTAAATATAATACTTTAGTATTGCAGTAAATTTATTCCGTTACCCAAAGGGGTATGACTAGGTCATGAAATAGGCTAAAAATTCTCAGAACTGCTCTGCCAACCAGCCACACCCCCAGTAACCCTTAAAACGTCCCTCTTCGGCCACTTGAAATGTTGGGAGGTGTGCTGAAACACAAATGTAGAACCTGGGTTTTCATATGGGCAACCAGATTTTTCTCATTTAACAGCTAGAGGAATGTGCAGCACATTGCTTTGTATTTGCAGAGCAATGTGTTGCCTACCCCTCTGGCACTCAGAGGGTTAGTCTGTCAGCTTCCCACCTTCTAGAGATGTGTGGGTTGGTTCTTTCTGTACACAAGGTTATTGAACTCTCCCTGGCAGGGAGTCCGTAGCACATCTGACAGTAATCCGTGGGTTTGCTGTTTCCGCGCCCCCCCCCCAGTACTGGTTCCACTATTCTTGTGAAATATGTGGATATCTTAAAAGAAAACTGCTTCCTGCGAAAAATCCTTTATATTCCATGCAACCATCGGACATCCAGAACTAAACCATTTGAGTTACAGGGAGTTCATTAACTCTTTGAGTGTCATTGTGTAGGAATGCTTTGTATACCCATCTGGCACTTGAAGATTAAAGGCTGTGATTCCCAAATGTGAATTGCATCCAGTGTGTGTGTGTGTGTGGTGGGGGGGCCTTCTGCTTTGATATGCAGTATAACAATATCTGTATAGTTGAAAACAGATAATGGTGTGTTTGTTAGGGGGGGACACATATCTGGGCATGAAAACAAAAAGGGTTTATCTGTCTGGAATTACTGTGTTAAGCGGAGAGTTAGAACTATAGGAATAGCACTTAAAGGGATAGTAGTGTTGAAGGAAAATTAAAAAAGCAGCTCCAATTAATCTTCATAGTATTTGGGCCATAGAGAGAGTTATTTCAATACTATCAGTGTTGTAGTTCAAGAGTTATTGATAAAATATCCCCCTCCGCCCCTTTTACCTAGTGTAAGCTTCCTCCCCTCAGAAGTGGAATCTGGTCTCTTGACTGGACGGGTCACAACAAGGGACATTCTTTTTACTGTGAGCATACGGAAAGCCCTGCCCCCCCTTGACAGGTTTTCCCTTATGCTCACTGAAGATTGTCCCTCTCTGCGATCCATGCGAAGAGTCTTGCTGCTCTGAGGTGAGCAGTGTTACATCAGTAAAAGGGGTTCACTTTTAAAATATTGCTTTAACATTGCGCAGCTAGAAGCCGAATTAAGCAGGTCGCCCTGTTGAAAAGGGCGACATGAGAATCTCGCCCTTTATATAAGCACGAGATTCTCATATCTCCTGTTAACAGTGCTTCAACCCAACCTGCAGGTGTTCAACCTAACACCGCAGCATCCATGTTATTGGCAGCATACAGAAGTATAGATGTATGCCTCTGTGTGTGTCGTTAATTAAAAGTAAAGCTGCCTGATGCAACAAATGTATATTAACCCTTTTTGGCACAGAAAGGGTTAATATATTACTAGAGACAAATTTTAATAACCCTTTCTGTGCCGAAAGGGTTAATATGCCTTTGTTATATCTGGCAGATTTACTTTTAATTGATGACACATACATAGACACATATCTATACTATGTATGCTGCCAATAACGTGGATGCTGTGAGGTTGGGTTAAAGCACTGTTTAAAGAAGACATGAGAATCTAGCTCTTATATGAAGGACGAGATTCTCGTCGCCCTTTTCAACACAGTGACCTGCTTAATGCGGCTTCTAGACACGCGATAGTAATAATGCAGTGTTTTTAAAGGATACCAGTAAATGGGATGGGAGGGGGATACTTTATCATTCAATTACTCTTGAACTACAACTCTGACAGTATTGAAATAACGCTCTCCGTGGACCAAATACTATGAAGATTAATTGGAGCTGCTTTTATTGTGAAACATTACTGTCCCTTTAAGCAGAAGTCCATCATACAGCATTCTGGGGTTCTAGGAAAACCTTGCTGCGTTAAAAGCTCAACAACTTTTCCAGCTGCTATGAAAGTTGTTCTACAGAAGTCTTTCCCCCCCACCCCCTAATTTGCTGTGATTTGGACATATGATCTGGGACGGAGATTGCATTTCCTGTTGTCATTTTTGTCCGCAGGAAATGTGATCTGTTTTTCTTAGCTGAGCTCCTAGGAGTCTCTTCAGTTGTGCCTGGCTTTCACTTCTTTTTTATTTAAAGGAAAAGTGAGGGGGGGGGGTTCCCAAATAGGGGAATGTTTAACTTACTTTGACTGTCATTCTATAGCAAAGTTGGCAGTTTAGATCCTTAACAGTAAAAGGATTCCTTTAATGCACCCAGAGCGTGCAAGATAAAATGTTGATGACTAATAGTGGAGCTGGTGATGTGGGCAGTCTTGTACCCTAGTAAATGATTCAGACTTTAAAAGCGCTTATGTCAGGATGTTCCTAGCGAACCACACAGTCTGGGAATGTAAAACGGTCTCCCGCTGCAATACTATAGGGGACTTGGTGCTGTAGTTCTTCCAGCTGATTCACCATGTTTCATTAATGATCTCCCCTGGTGAAACTCGATAGGTGTGACTCATGTTAAACTAGCTGGGAATCTGTTGGACATATTTAGCCTCTTCCAGTTTGAAAACGGCCATCAGTCGGTCTCATCAGTGGATTTCAGATTCGTACGAAGTGTCATTTCATTAATTTCAGGAACCTGATTTGTAACACTGATCTAAAGAAACCGGTCACAAGGGCTGAATTGACAAGAGCTTCCTCAGACTTTAATCAGCTGGTGTTAGTTTGTTTCTGGAAAAGTTGAAGGGATAGTAAAACTTTGTTTTATCTTTATTTTGTTTTGTAGGCTTTAAAAAACATGAAGAACGATATGTCTTCTCTCTCAAACCTTTATGGTTTGAGAGATATTCACAAGCAAAGTTTCCCCTCCCGCCCCTTTTACCTAGTGTAATCCATCTCTTCTCAGATGTGGAATCCAGTCCATAGACCAGACAGATAACAGCAGGGGACAGTCTTTTTCCTATGAGAGCAATGAAGGCCCTGCCCTCCTTGACAAGTTTTTCAGGTTTTTCCCTTATCTTAATTGAAGATTGTCCCTCTCTGCAGTCTACCTGGGCACCTCCCTTCTGATCTGGCTGAACAGTGTTACATCAGTAAAAGGGGTGGGAGATGGATACTTTGTAATTGAATTACTCTTGAACTACAACTCTGACAGAATTGAAATAACACTCTCCAAAGTCCAAATACTATGATGATTGATTAGAGCTGCTTTTATTATGAAACGTTACTATCCCTTTAAACATTATTACATTTGGATGAAGTCGATCATGTAGACTGGCGACTACCGTGTGTGTGTTGGTTTTTTTTTTTGGTTTTTTTTTGAGAATTCTCAAACATTCAAGGGGTTAATAGCCGGATTGTAATCAATGAGGCATTTTATTTCTTTAGTGTTTTTTGGTTTAACACCTTGAGTACTAGAGCTCTCAAATGCATTGCTTTTGAGAATCTCTAAGATCTCTAATATTAGAGGTTTAAAAGCCTAATTTAACTCAGTTGGAATCTTTAGTCGTCCCCTAGTTGGTTTGTTCCAGAACTGTTGCACTCTTCTTAGGAGATCAGAGAGGAAACATGGGATGGGCCGGAGCGACTTGTGGTGTGAGAGTGGGAATGTTCTCATCTTCCCACTGGACCAGGACTGGGGGGGGGTGTACCAATTCTTGGACAACAATATTATGTTTTCTAATCCATGGAAAAAAATGGAAGGAGTAGTTAACACTTTGAGTGCAGGGTGTTGGACACCACTCAAAGGGTTAATACCCTGAATTCTAGATTGTACTTTTTGACCAGAGGATTTACTGTAACTTGTCATTGGAGTGTGCAAACATTATTATATTTTCCTTTTTTTTTGGGGGGGGGGGTATCTTATCACAGAAGTACTGTCACAGACGTAGCTAGAATCTATTGGACCTGTGGCACATGGGGGTCCCTTTGAATGCTGGGCAGCGGTGCCATTGGAACCCTCTTTAGTTATGCCCCTATTTTTTTACTTTTTTATATGCTAGGGGTCTTGAACACACTGCTTCACAATAAACTGTAGCATTGAATGGGTTAAATGTTTAGTAAAAGGTAATTCTAAAATAACTTTACCTTTTTGAGGGGCAGATAGGTTAACAGTACTTTAGACACCCCTTTAGCCAGGGGAGGGCTGGCCTGGGGGGGGAGACAGTAGCCCCCTGGGCTGTTCATGTATCTGGGCTGGTGAGCCATTGCTTCACTAAAAATCCGTATTGTTCACTGTTAATGGAGCTACACTAGTGATAGCACGGAGCTACAATCCAAATTGTGCTTTACTAGTAGCATAACCAATTTTCATTGTAAATGCTATGGTATCTCTAATGTAACTTTACTTAAATTGTAAGCCTTTTGGTAGCACCCTTTAAACTGTGAGCTCTGTGGTGGCGCTAGTGTAGTGCCACACTGGCTGCGAGCTCTGTGGTGGCGCTAGTGTAGTGCCACACCGGCTGCGAGCTCTGTGGTGGCGCTAGTGTAGTGCCACACTGGCTGCGAGCTCTGTGGTGGCGCTAGTGTAGTGCCACACCGGCTGCGAGCTCTGTGGTGTCGCTAGTGGAGTGCCACACCGGCTGCGAGCTCTGTGGTGTCGCTAGTGGAGTGCCACACCGGCTGCGAGCTCTGTGGTGTCGCTAGTGGAGTGCCACACCGGCTGCGAGCTCTGTGGTGTCGCTAGTGGAGTGCCACACCGGCTGCGAGCTCTGTGGTGTCGCTAGTGGAGTGCCACACCGGCTGCGAGCTCTGTGGTGTCGCTAGTGGAGTGCCACACCGGCTGCGAGCTCTGTGGTGTCGCTAGTGGAGTGCCACACCGGCTGCGAGCTCTGTGGTGTCGCTAGTGGAGTGCCACACCGGCTGCGAGCTCTGTGGTGTCGCTCGTGGAGTGCCACACCGGCTGCGAGCTCTGTGGTGTCGCTCGTGGAGTGCCACACCGGCTGCGAGCTCTGTGGTGTCGCTCGTGGAGTGCCACACCGGCTGCGAGCTCTGTGGTGTCGCTCGTGGAGTGCCACACCGGCTGCGAGCTCTGTGGTGTCGCTCGTGGAGTGCCACACCGGCTGCGAGCTCTGTGGTGTCGCTCGTGGAGTGCCACACCGGCTGCGAGCTCTGTGGTGTCGCTCGTGGAGTGCCACACCGGCTGCGAGCTCTGTGGTGTCGCTCGTGGAGTGCCACACCGGCTGCGAGCTCTGTGGTGTCGCTCGTGGAGTGCCACACCGGCTGCGAGCTCTGTGGTGTCGCTCGTGGAGTGCCACACCGGCTGCGAGCTCTGTGGTGTCGCTCGTGGAGTGCCACACCGGCTGCGAGCTCTGTGGTGTCGCTCGTGGAGTGCCACACCGGCTGCGAGCTCTGTGGTGTCGCTCGTGGAGTGCCACACCGGCTGCGAGCTCTGTGGTATCACTTATTTCACTATATTAATGCAAATTTTAAAATTAAGAGAAGGGGTGGGCTGGGACAATGAGCTGGAATGATGGTAGTAATAAGATACTTGATTGTTTTTGCCCCTATGCCACAAGTTGCCAGCCTGCCCCTGCCTTTAGCTCTCAGGTTAAACCTTTGTCAATTTCTATTGATCCAGAGCCGCTTTGGGCAGACAGCAGATCTCCAACTGTTGCACTACAATTGCCTTCAACTGGCCAGAGACCGTAATGAGTCCAGCCACTCAGGGACCACTAACTGCACCATAGACTGGAGGAAAAAAAAAAAGTCATGCCTTTTAAATGGGGCACTTAACACTGTGTGTGCCAGAGGGGTAAGCAATGTATTGCTTTGCAATGTGTTGTGCAACCATCTGGCACGAATAGGTTTATCCCCGTGAATGCTTGCAGTCTCAAACATTTCTTCTGAATGTTGGAGACGTCTGGAATTCAAGGGGTTAAAAATCCCATTTAACTCAACAGGTACTTGGGAAATGTTTGTCACCTAAGGCCCAGTTGCTAAGTATAGACATATGTTACAATAAATAAGAGGGGATAAAATAAGTGTCAGTCATTGAAACAACAGGAGAGCGGTCCCTGCCCCAAGGAGCTTACAGGAGCTTATCTCCCAATATAACTTTGTCTGGTAATAAAGGCCACATCTTTACTGCTTTTATTGTCTAAATAACCATTTCCTTTTCATAAGATGAGATTTCCTTTCCTGTAATCTCATTGGCTGACCTTGTCATCAATACAGCCGCAAGAATGAGTGCCCTGGAGCAGTGGTTCTGAAGGGATTTTTTTTTTTCTGGTGGCCAGCAATGAGGCCACAGCCATGTCCTGGTGGCCACACTAAGAAATTGCATGCACAAATGCTATGAGGATGTTAAGAAATACAAAAATTGCATATAATTAAGTGCAACAACAATAAATTTACATCATCATATTACAATTTAAAATTGCAGAAAGAAATCACATAGTAATAGAGTACCACAAACACTGACCAGCACCTAAAGCTACATTCTCACACTATTGCTTTAAATAAAACATGGCTAACCAACATATATGAATATGAGCTTTTAACCCTTTTAGTGCCAGTTATCCAATGCAATATGTTGGATACCTTTCTGGCACTCAGATAGTTAAAAACACCTATTTATTACAAAGTCACAGTTCCATTGTAGACCAGTGCACTACAAAATGCCTTTTTAACCTTCTGAATGCCAGAGGGCTTACACCTGGGTGCACCCCTGGAAACCACATTTTCAACTGTCTGACCAGGCAGAAAACACCTAGTCAAATGAAATGACCCTTCTGATCCATTTTCATCCTCTGTCAAGACCTCTGACTTTACGGACAATATGCCCCTGACCCTCAGCTGGAAACCCAATGAGCAATCAGACAGTCATCCTCCAGATTTATACCGATGACAATGACCGTTTTCATTTCACTGGGACAGTTGGGACTGTAGATTTCACCATCAACACCACCAACTTTTGCCCTTAATGTTGGGTACCATTAAAGCACAACCAAACCATCAATTCTAATGGGATTTATATAATTCCCTCGTAGCTTTTCTAGTAAAAAATTAACCCCTTGGATGTTAGAGGCCTCACAGTAGATTGGGTACATTTGTGACAGCCAAGGAGTGAAAACACAACCCTGCACTCTGCATTTTTTTTTTTTTTTTTTTTTTTTTTTTTTTTTTTTTTTTTTTTTTTTTTTTTTTTTTTATCTAATATACATTTGAGATATCAAAATGCTACCATTCTTGTTCAGTGTTTTAACTGCTTGAGGACCAGAGGGGTGCACAACACATTGCCAAGCAATGAACTGCACTCCCTTCTGATCCTCAAAGGGTTAACACAAGTAAGCAATTTTCCTTTGAACTGAATGGGCAATATAAATTTAGAAGACAAAAGCATAGCCACATGGAACACACACACAATACAGTTGATTCACATGTGATTTTTTTTTTTAACCCCTTGGGTGCTTTCTAATGCATTGGAGACTTTTCCTTCAACCAAGTGTGCGTTTTGTGTGGGGGTTTTTTTTATTTTTTTTTTATTCAATTATTTTGCCCCAAAATTGCTTCACTTTTTTCTCCTTACACATACACTTTTATATATGTTCTGCTATGCATTATCCAGCAATGTGACCTGATTAATAAAAAACAGTATATGCTGGGTTCACTGTGTATGTGTCTCACTCCGGTTCAGCACTCACTCACTCATCCCAGGTCCATCTGAGGTTGAGGCTTAAGGGAACGACTTCGACAGTGACTCACACTGGCCCACCTCTTAGTGCCCACTCACTGTCCCACTCAGATTTCCCACTTCACACTGTACCACTCGGATTGCCCACCTCATATTGCCCACCTCATATTGCTCACACTGTCCCACCTCACACTGTCCCACCTCACATTTCCTCCTTTATCATGGTGGCTGCACTTGAGAACCTCTGCCCTGGAGGGTGTTTTTACATTGACCTTGAATATATTTATTCAATATATGCACAGAACCCAGTAACAAGGTTATGTTAACATATGTTGTACTTTTTTTAGATGGGAATTTACCAATTCTGAACGTGCATTCTCTCAGTGGCTATAAGGCCTAGTTAGCATGAGCCACTGTTGCAAGATATTGCAGAAATATCAAATTATTTTACCAGGAAGGATGCATTGAGATTGTCTCTCGTTTTCAAGTATGTACTGGGGGTATAGATATTACCCAATTTAATGGTACTAAAGGTTACCATTGAACTTGGTGGTAATTTTTTTTTCGATGATAAATTTTGTTTATCTATAACATACAATCGTTCCCACAGGGAGTACCTGGATTCTGTTGCATCCAAGGACCCATGAGGTGCATTGGATGCCATGGCATTATCAGGACTGCAAACGCTCTTGTGCCCCAGTTGGCACTGATTGTGCCTCTTCAGGATGAAAATTCTTGTTTTACTCAACAGGGAGAACTCTATTTAGATCAGAGCTATCAACTGAGATTGAATTCACCTGTGCTTAATCGGGGAAATCCTTACATCCTGACCTGTTGGTGGCCCTTGATGACTGAACTTGGACAGCCCTGAGAGAGAGAGAGATAATCGGGGCTGTCCAAGGTCAGTCCTCAGGGGCCACCAACAGGCCAGGATGTAAGGATTTCCCTGATTAATCACAGGTGAGTTAATCAGTGGATCATTCATTGTGACTGACTCACCTGTGATTAATCAGGGAAATCCTTACATCCTGGCCTGTTGGTGGCCCTTGATGACTGAACTTGGACAGCCCTGAGAGAGAGATAATTAATCGGGGCTGTCCAAGGTCAGTCCTCAGGGGCCACCAACAGGCCGGGATGTAAGGATTTCCCTGATTAATCACAGGTGAGTTAGTCACAATGGATGATCCACTGATTAACTCACCTGTGATTAATCAGGGAAATCCTTACATCCTGGCCTGTTGGTGGCCCCTGAGGACTGAACTTGGACAGCCCTGATCTAGATGGACAAGTGTCCTGATGAGCAAGCACTGAATCTGGGTGTTATTTTGAATATGTACAGTTCTGCTTTACCCTGCCACCTGTTACAGGTTTCCTGGTAGAAGAGGGTAGAATGTTGCCTTAATCTGGAACAAATTCTACTTTTTAATTGGGAACTGCAAATATTGGGTAAGTGGCTGTTTTAATTGTGTAACTGGACTTGGCTAGATGGATAATAATAATAATAATAATCCTTTATTTATATAGCGCACACAGATTCCGCAGCGCTTTACACTCATATTGGTTCCTGTCCCCATTGGGGCTCACAATCTAAATTCACCTATCAGTATGTTTTTGGAGTGTGGGAGGAAACCGGAGTACCCGGAGGAAACCCACGCAAACACAGTGAGAACATACAAACTCATTGCAGATGTTGTCCTTGGTGGGATTTGAACCCAGGACCCCAGCGCTGCAAGGCAACAGTGCTAACCACTGAGCCACTGTGCTGCCCTAGGATGTCCTTCAAAGAAAAAAAAAAAAAAAACTACTAGGGCTTATAATTTTAAGTCCTTTGCTACTAGCCAGACCTGAAAAGTTACTCTCCACTGCAAGCCAAAACATACCCACCAGGGCTGAATTTTTACTCGCCAGGGCAAAATTTTCACTCCCCATTGGCTAGTGGCGAGTGGAAATTTTGAGCCCTGAAGCTACTATATCTATGCGATTCTGTTGGAGCATTTTTTTAAATAGCTGGGTAGTGGCATTGAATTATGTCGGAATTTTTACATGTTTCTGTAGTGTCACTGGAACCCTGTCCTCACCTCTGTGGGAGCATCCTTGTTGACAAGATATGCATGATTCCATTTATCATGTTAAGCAAGTGATTGAGTAGTGGTAGTTAGAAGCGTGAGCCATGTGGAATGTTGACATCTGGCTGGTAGGTGGAAAGAGTGTTGTGGGATGTCGATATCTGTCTGGCAGATGTATCAACATTCCACACGTGCAGACCTCCCAACATTTCAAATGGCCAAAGAGGGACAATTTTTTTTTTTTTTTTTTTTTTTATTAGCTGGTGTTGCTAGGGGTGGCTGGTGGGTTGGGACATTACTGATAACGTTTTGGTTATTTTGTGTAACTGAATAAATGATGTAGAACAAGAGCAAAGTCTTTATTTACACAGACAACTTTATAAACACATATACTGAAGTTTAAACATACCTTTTAATGTGAGTTTTGTTGCTGTGGAGCAATGTAATATACACCACATAGTCTGCTCTAAAAAATGGGACACCAGGGCAGGAAAGAGGGGTTTAGGTCTCGGTGAGCTCTCCCTCATAAATCAGGACACTTGGGAGGTGGAAAGAAAGAATGGTGGAATGTTAGTGTCTGGTTGGGACTGCAAGTACATCTTATTTTACCTGTATGGCACTCAAAGGGTTAAAACCTAATTCCTGTAGTCCTTCCACAATTACTAGTTTTACTAGGGCTCTGCGGTCTGTTTATACTCTATTTTATCTCTACTGGGGACTTCTGTTTTTATCTTCAGGCGAGATGGCAGGATAAACTTAGGATTCACTAATATCCTGTGACTGGTGGGAGGTCAAGATTTCAGCTGCAACATCTGTGGCTGGTTTGTTGCTGTAATGCTGGACTAGAAAGTGGGAGTGAGAGAAGCTCAGAAAATGCTAACACAGCAGGAAAATGTTCCCTTTAACCCTTTGGGTGCCAGAGGGGTACAGTACACCTCTGGCACTCAAAGGGTTATTGACTGCAATCCACTTCATACAGAGCGAGGTTCAAATACAGTGTGTAATATATGTGTTTCTGGTTCCCTACCTGCCCCTCACCAGAGTGGCAGGCAGATGGAGTTTGCCCGCACACCAGCGAATCGCCATTTGGCAGTGATTTTGACAGGCATGGCCAGGGGGCGGAGCCCTCCTCGTCACTCCATGACAAAATTGCTGCTGCAACATTCACAAGGATGGTGATTAGGACAAGAGGGGTGGAGGGGGACCCCTGGCCACTCTTGTCTAAATAACTGCAGCAAGATTTACGACCATCGACTTGGTGTTCTCCAACATCACAAGCTGAATTCCACAGGAAACTAGATATCCTATATAATAAAAGGCCAGAAAGTTGGTCACGATGCATTCATGCACAGTAGAGTGAATGAGGCTGTGCAATCACGTAGAGCAGTGAGGTAACGGCAGTATGCAGAGAAGGCCCGGGTAATGTTAACCCTTTGAGTGTCAGAGGTATAAGCAAAGCATTGCAAAGTAATGAGTTGCGTACCCCTCTGGCATGCAAAGGGTTAAGAGGCTGGTCCTGCTCTTTGTACTGCCATTACCTCACTGCTCCATGGCCCGTGCACACGGGCTTTTACACTAGTTCTAATATATTATACTAGTTGAACAGCCCGTTACACGGGCCACAATGCCACTGCCACCCGGTCGCGGGGCAGTCACGCGCAGTAGAGACTGCCTGCGCCATGGCTGATACAGAGGTATCAGCCGTGGCGTGGGCGGTCTCTACTGCGCATGACTGCAGTATGCGCAGCAGTGTCTGCTGCGCATGTCGCGGCGTTACACACGTTTTAGCAAATTATTATATAGGATTCTCCTATATAATTCTCTGATGTTTGTCAGAAGCCATCATGCACAGTAGAGACAGCGCGCATTTGGGCAATCTCCACTGCCCATGATTGCATCACGTGAGTGAGGCGACACAAGACTGCATCGTTTGGAGCAGTGAGGTAGCGACAGCTTAACCCTTTGAGTGCCAGAGAGGTACTCAACGCATTGTTCATCTTTAGATTTGTGAATGCGAACCGTAAACGAGACTTAACTCCTAATAACCCCCACTTACCTTGCTATAGCCTTTGTGAATTCTTCTGTTGCTTCTTTGTTTTAGAGATAACCTCTTGACAAAATAATTTCCATTTTGTATGAGCTCTAATGCTTATGCGTTTGTATAGCTTGTTACCTTGCGACACGAGACCTAGATGACTGTCAAATTGAAACATAAATGTGAACTATACAGAGCTACTACTTCTGTACAATCAACTTTTCCCTGTATTTGACCCTTCCTTTGCACTTGTGTGCTTTGGCCACTGGCCAATCTGCCACTACAGAATGCGGATTATCTTATTTATTTTTCGTCTTTTTAAATTAATCCTTTGAGTGCCAGAGTAGTAAGCAACGCATTGCATTGCCTCTGAGGCTCAAAGGATTAAGAGACTTGTCAGTCCTTGGTGGTTCGGTTTTATTTAAATCGGGGTTGGATAAACAATGTAAAAACACCGGAGCCAGACGGGGGTTGTAAGAGCCATATAGGAGTTTGAGGATCTAGTGAAGACTGTCATTTACATACTCGTTTAACCCTTTGAGTGCCAGAGGGGTACGCATTGCTTGGAAGTAAAAGTAAACCCTTTGAGTGCTGATGCATTGCATAACCCTCTGGCACTCAAATGGTTAAATAAGTAGCACCTCCTATTAGTCTATCCCTCGTTTACCTTACTATTCCCAGGAAATATTAATGGCCCCTATGAATTTTTCCCCTGTTGCCTTTGTTCAAGTGAGAACCTCTTCAATCCATCGTGGATATCCTGTCCATAGAGGCGGACATGACGGTTGCTGGCAGCTTTTTTTCAGACTGAAACAGGCACAATGCACACGCTGCATTAACCTCTTGAGTACCAGAGGGTTACACAACACATTGCAAAGTAATGTGTTGCAAACCCTGTTGGTCTTTAAAAAGTTTGGGATAACATGAGCAGTTGGCAGATCTTGGGTCCTGTGATTCTGCTGTGTCTTCTTATGATAGAAGAGTGTGCGCCACAATATGAAATATCTGTTAATTAAACCATAGGTATAAATGGCTACTGACCAGTAAAGACTAAAGAATGCAAGCAGAGCTGGGAACCCACCAATCCCCCTGTATTGTCTGTCTCCTGCTAGTCCGCTGTCTCTTCAGCACCACGGCCTTTGATTTAAATAATGTGGTATGTGCATACCTGGGAACTGGCTTGCAAACCAAGCACACACACAAGACCATTTCAGTGAAGGATTTCTTCTTCCATAACACGATCTCGGCTCTGCTGAAGAGCCTCTGCTTGCTCAGGGACCGGATTCCTCTGCTGTCAACTAGAACGCTGACGTCAGGGGAAAAGGCAAAAAGCAAAACTTTCAAAGCGGATATCTCTCAAACCATAAAGGTTTGTGAGATGCCGCTGGGCTCATTTAACTCCATTTTTTACTGGCTACAAGATAGTAATTTTTAAATATTACTATCCCTTTAAGCCGCCTGGGTAAAAAACATCCTTCTTAACTCCAAATTGCAGTAGGATATTTACCTGGATCAACATCCTATGTGCTTTGAAGCCATCTGTCATAATTCTTAATACTCTACGCTGGATAGGTATTTGAAAGCAATTCACTGCTTTTCGTAGGCTTTATGGGCAGCTGTATCAGAAGTGGTCATGTAACTGGTGGAAGTGTTTAAATTGTCCTGCTTTCCATATCGTTGTTGAGCCTTGTTTCAAAAAGATAACATGTAATACCAGCTGAGAGATCAGATCTTCTCACAATCATTTTGGCAGATTCCCTGACATACTGGACCTAGCCGTGTGACCATGGCTCACATGGGTTGAATAGGAAAGAAACATTTTTTTAACTAGATTCAAATAGCAAGGAGTCCAAACATGCCATGAACCCACGTCATAAATGGATGGTGCATATACCATAATATCAGCCTGGCAGGATAAGTCTCATCTGGAGGACACACATCATATTAAAGAAGGGTGTTTCTATGGACCTTAGAATGTGTGTTTTTTAAGGTTATTGTAACAACTGTCTTGTATCATGGACATGGCATTTTTGCTAAACTGCATAGAAGCTATTAGGATTACCCCTCCGTAGTAAGGTAAACAGAGAGGTTGTAACTAGGCATTTTGTCCTTTTTAAAGCGGACCTATCATCAATCTTATATTGAGCCCCAAATCCTAATTAATGGTGATATGCATATACCTACTTGTATGTTCAAGAATAATTTCGGCATTAGTGAAAAAATAACTTTTTAGGCAGACCTTCATCGGCAGGGATTTTGCCGTAGCTGCTCTTTGCGCCTGTGCCATCAGTCCCTACCGGTACCTTTTAAGGTAACAGGCATTCAATTCCCCAATTGTGGCGGAAAAGGCGATGGACAGTGCAGGCTCAGATGTCTTCTCTGCAAGATGTCTGCTCTGTTTCCCAATTCCGTTCTGCCAAAAAAATTCTATCTTTCATTACTGCCACAATTATTGAAAATAAAAGTATGTGTATGCATATCGCTATTATTATTAGGATTTGGGACTCAATATAACATTGATCTGCATTAAAGGGATAGTAATGTTTCATAATAAAAGCAACTCTAATAATTAATCATCATAGTATTTGGACTTTGGAGAGTGTTATTTCAATTCTGTCAGAGTTGTAGTTCAAGAGTAATTCAATGACAAAGTGTCCCCCTTCCTCCCCTTTTACTGATGTAACACTGTTCAGCCAGAGCAGAAGGGAGGTGACTGCAGGGAGGGACAATCTTCAATTAAGATGAGGGAAACCTGAAAAGCTTGTCAAGGGGGGCAGGGCTTTCATTGTTCTCATAGGAAGAAGATTGTCCCCTGCTGTTATCTGTCTGGTCTATAGACTGCATTCCACATCTGAGAAGAGATGGCTTACATTAGGTAAAAGGGGCGGGAGGGGAAACTTTGCTTGTGAATATCTCTCAAACCATAAAGGTTTGAGAGATAAGACTTGTATCGTTCTTTGTGGGGGGGTTTTAATACCCACAAAATAAAACAAAGTATTACTATCCCTTTAAGGGGCCCAGGTTCCATCCCTGATCTTTAAATGACCGAAATAAGGAACATTTAAAATATTTCACTTTGTAATTCAAACAATTGTATGTCTGACCATCAGCTTGTGTTCTAAATCTGTCAGAGGAAGGTTGCTATAACTTGGCCTTCATTATTACCAACAATCTAATTTTGTTCCCGGAATTATATCCTGATCCTTTATTTCCTGTCCATTTCTGATGTATTTCTCTGCTTCTATTCCTAGTATCATATCAACAAATTATCCGTCATGTCATCTGAAAATCACTACAACAACAGTGACAAAGAGGTGGATGAGGTTGATGCGGCTTTGTCTGACCTGGAGATCACTTTGGAAGGGGGCAAAACATCAACTATTTTGGTAAGAGAAATTCTTGTCTGTCCTACAGATGATCACTTCAGCATTAGTCTGTGCCAGGAATTGTGTATTAACCCTTTGAGAGCCAGAGGGATACGCAATGCATTGCATACCCCTCTGGCACTCAAAGGGTTAAATGTCTTTATTGTACCTGTGTTGAATCATATGACTCTGTGGCCATGATCTTGGTGCATCATGTAGACTCAATATAACACAATAAAGGTGCGATTCTGGAGCAAACCAACTTCAGCTGAGGAGAGAAATTAATCCTCCCAACTATTAAATAGGGCTTTTAACCACTTGAATGCTAGAGAGGTCTCCATCTTGGCGCAATACAATGCGTTGGTGACTCCTCTAGTACTCAAGGGGTTAAAAGCCCAACTTTAATCAATGGAAATGTAGTGATTTTATTTATTTATGTTGGTCCCTGCAATACAATTGGTTTGCTCCAGAATTACACATCTTTCCCTTATTGAGTTGCAGTGTGGGAGCAAACCAACTGCAGCATGGGGGTCAGTTGAACATTCCTTTGAGTTAAATGGGACTTTTAGCCCATTAAATGCTAGAGGGCGCAATAAATTGCGAATCGGTGCTTTGGAGACCTTGCTAGCATTCGAAAGGTTAAAAGCCTTGTTTTATGTTAATGACATTTTTAGAATTTTTTTTTCTGTCCCCTGTGCAGTTGGTTTGCTCCTGAATGCGCACCTTTTTGGATTCATGCATTAACCCTTTAAAGGACCTGAGACGTCATACATTAAACCTTTTGGCTTACTGAATTAACCATTTAAGGACCAGTGTGGTACGCAACAAACTGCTTCACGATGCACTGCACATCCCTCTGCTCAGTAAAGGGTTAAAGCAGAGGTGGCCATTGTACAGCCCTCTAACTGTTGGACTAGTAAGTTCCTTTAACCCCATCCAGGAGTTGGTAGGCACTTTACTGCTCTCCTGCCTTAGAGCCTTGTGGTAGGAACACAAGGGTTTTATTTCTGTTCTAGAACTGCACCAATTGTGATTAAACCATATTTGGCAATTGACTGGTTTTATGTATAAAGCAACAGTGGAAGAATTCTAGGGAAACCTGAAAATGCACCAGATCTGGTGAATACAAAATGGCTATTGCATTAAATGGGGCCTTTCACCCGCTGAATGAGTGAAGTCTCCAATATGTTAGAGACCTCTCCTGCATGTAAGGGGTTTAAAAGCCCCATTAAATCAGTAGGAAGACTTATTTATCCGTACTTTGTGATTGGTTTGCTCCATTGCTGCTCGGCATGTCCTGTATGCATAAAACCCCAAGGGTAATAGGGGAATCTAGCATTGGACCCATTGTTCCCAGTGCCTAGAGAGATCAGCTACACCTCACTGAGGCCCAGCGAGGCTGAAACATACGTCTGGGGTTGGCTGCTTCTCTTGTTCAGAGAGGAATTGCCTGGCATTTCGTGGCTGGACTGCTGTTTTGGCAGGACCAGTATGATGTGGTTTAGGAAATTCTCTCTGTGAAAGGAACTAGTGGGCTAAAGGAGACTGCACCCTCGGTAGGACACCACTCCTAGAGAGCCTGCAAACTTTTGTATTGCAGACTTGTTCTTAGTTGAGCTTCTCTGACTCACAATATGTGCAAAGCTCGGGGAAAAACTAGCTTTATTGCTACAAGTGAACCTATGGATCTTTGGTTATTGGTGCCGTCTAATGATAAATTAACCTTCCCCAGGAGGCAGCCAGTAATGATGTTGACATAATAAACAAAGTGAAGGAAGTGAAAGGTCACACTTCTGTTTTCACTAAAGACAATATGTTCTGCCAGGTAATTCATTTTAAACCCTCTCTCCCCACCCCCCATATTACCCTTTTGACCCTAAGGCATCATTTTGGAGCTCCACTGTAAAGTCTTTAGACTCCAGGATAGTCTACTGCAGTGGTTCTCAACCTTTTTATGTCAAGGCACCCATCGCAAAGTCCGGAATTTTCAGGGCACCCCCAACATTTTTATTTTTGTCATTTGTAAAATGTGTAATGAAGGGTGCAAATCTGTAAATTTATAGTTCTTGTTAGGTCTTAGAATCCGAATACCAAAACCATTCATATTGCATACCTCCCAACATTTCAAATTGCCAAAGAGGGACACTTGTGTTTTAGGGGGTGTTGCTGGGGGCGTGTCTGGTAGGCAGGGCAGTACCGAGAATTTTTAGACTATTTCATGACCTAATATATGATTTATAACAAGACCAAAGTATTTTAATTACACAGACTAATTTATAAACACAGATACTGATGTTTAAATAAACAATATGAGTTTTATTGCTGTAGAGCAATGTGATACTTATATATACACCACACAGTCTGATCTCCAGGGTAGGAAAGAGGGACAGAGATTTGGTTCTAAAGAGGGACACTTGGGAGGTATGATATTGTGCACAGAAATGATCATAAACATGCCTTTGAAACCCAAAACTGATATTTTTTTGTCTGTCTTTTATAGAATTTTGCTGCACCCTAAATGGGTGTCAGAGGCACGCATAGTGCCACTGGACCCTGGTTAAGAACCACTGTTGTACTTGCTACATACTTTAAAGGGATAGTAATGTTTAGCTATTAAAGTAAAACAGTCTTTATACATTTTTATAGCAATGTGTCTCAGTGTACTTTGCTGTTTTTTTTTTGGCTTGTTTTTCTATAATAAAGTTCCCCCTCCCTCCCCTTTTACTTACCTCAAGCAGCCTCCCCTCAGATCTGGAAACTGGTCGTGGGACTAGAAAGATCTCCGCAAGGGACAATCTTCTTTCCTTCAAGGGTTAGTAATGTCTTGTATTAATAAAAATTAATATTGTAGATATTCAAAAAATAAATCAATTGATGCCAGTCTGATATCTCAATCCTTTATGGTTTGAGAGATACAAGGTGATAAAGTTCCCCCCTCCCTCCCCCTTTCGCTGATGTCAGCGTCTAGCTAACAGAAGATGATCCTGGTCCCGGGACCTGCAGGTGGCTCTTCAGTAGAGCTGAAATACCGCAATCTAAAAAGAAATACTTCACTGGAACGGTCTACAAAGTGTTCTTGCAAACCAGGCACACTTGGTAGACAGTTCCAATGAAGTATTTCTTTCTAGATATCGTTATCTCGGCTCTGCTGAAGAGCCACCTGGAGTTGCACGATTCGAATCTCCTGTCAGCTTTACAGATGGTGTCTTTGAAGGGGTGGGGGATTTATCATTGTATCTCTCAAACTGTAAAGGTTTGAGAGATCGGACTGGCATAAATTGATTTGTTTCTTTAATATCTACAATATTACTTTATATTAATACAAGACCTTACTAACCCTTTCAGTATAAGGAAACACCTGCCCCCTTGATGAAGGATGGAAGGTTTTTCCTTATGCTGAAAGAGATTGTCCCTCGTCGCTGTCTATCCAGACCAGCTTGCTGAGGCTGCTTAAAGCAAGTAAGAGGGGTTGGAACAGGAAACTTGACTACAGAATAAAGATAAAATAGCAGTTTTAGAAGTTTATACTGCTACACATTGTTATAAAAATGTATAATGAAACTATTGTACTCTAGTAACTAAACATTACTATCCCTTTTAAAAGAGAACTAACCACCGCCTAATAACGCCCACTTACGTAAGGCCAGAAAATGCTAATCTTATTAGAATTTTCTGGCCTTATGTAAGTGGGGGTTATTAGGCGGTGGTAATCTTAACCCATTAAGGACCAGAGGTGTTTGTGCAATGCTTTGCTCGGCAATGCACTGCACAACCCTCTGGTCTTTGAACGTTTAAGTAGGCTCATACATTCTGCCTGATTCCGTTTTTAATATGATTTTGTTTTTTTGGGAATTAGAAGGTATGTGAGGGATTATTAGGAGATATTGGTCTTCTTGACCTGTTCTCCATGGTGGTTGAACTAAAGCAGGCATGTCAAACTTCAATATAATTGAGCGTTCCATACTAAACAATTCATTCTAAGGAGGGCTGCAACAATGGCTGCCAGTGTCCACACTGATATTCTGTTGGCGGTCTGGAGAGAGGGATGACATGTAAATAGTCTGTTGCTCTGCTGTGGCTGTCCTGATAATGAGCCCAGTCTATAGTTAACCTCTAGATTAGATCAATAGAAGGCAACAGGTTGTCTGACACTGAAGACTACAACTCCCATCATCCAACAGCTGGAGAGCATGATGTTGTCTACTCTAGGAGGTAAACTCAATGTAAGGACCAACGGGACAAACATGTACTTAAAATGAGAAACCTATTATGTGTCTGCAGTTTTAGCTAGAGAGCCACATGTTCGACATACCTGCAGTTTAGGTTATTGCCTGTAGCGATGAGGTGAAAAAGTTTACAAAAAGTTCAAGTTCTTGGCTCACATCTCTCTAGTTTGCAGCTAACAAGCCGGTTCTGTTTTTAGATTGCTTATTTAAAGGGATGGCAACACTTAATATAGAAAAGACCTACACTGCAGATCCTGCAGAGTAAAACAGTTACTCCTACTATGTACTCAAAGTTGTTTCAGCTCCAACTGGCTTTTTTTAAATTTTAACTTGGTGCAGTACTTCATAGGCCTGATGTTTTATGGTGGCGCTCTTTCTACAGCAGTCTATGGACAGCTATTTCAAGCCACACAGTTACTGCATTTTAGTAGGAGTATTAAATGTTTGTTATGGGGGGAGAAAGAGAAATGGTCACATCTATGACACAACCGGACAGAGAGTTTTACTAGCTAGTGGCAAATATGCTTGAAGACCTGTTTTTTTGTTTTTTGTTTTTTTCTTGTGGTGGTCTTTGAAAGAATAAAAAAAAGACCTAAAAAACCCACGCATAGTACCCCTTATAAGGGCTTTGCAATTCATTGCAAATCCCTCTTGTCATAAAAGGGGTTAACGACTTTGGGAACACTTTTTAATAAAGCAGTTTCCAAAGTAGTTAACCCTTTGAGTGCCAAAGGGGTATAGACACCAATCTGCATTGGACACCCCTCTGGGACTCAGAGGGTTAATGATGAGGGCTGTGCAGCACATTTCAGTGCATCCTCCATGTGACCTGGCACACTCTCATTGGCAAAAGTGTGCCAGGTCACATGGAGGATTCAAGCGTCAGACAAGGAAAGGGGAACGAGAGACAACAGGGGAGGAGGAGATTGATAGCCTGCAGCACAGAGCTGTACCGCAGCGAGGCCAGCAGTGATGTCATTTGGTAACACTTTAGAAGCTTATTTCTCACTAAAATTACCAATTTTTATTTATTTTTTTGGGGGGAGAGGTTTAAAGCTGTTTTGGGGATGGAGGATAAAAGGATTACTTTATAGCAGGTGAGTTCCCCTTTAAATAAATGTTCTCTCGACCATTTATACACACATTAAAAAGCAAGTTTAGGATTCTGTTTAAGGAATGCAACTGTAATATTCTAATGTGATCTGTAACATATTTAAAGTTATAGCGACCTATTTCATAGTTAGGTGTTGGTGATCCTTTAGTCTCTGCAGTGTAAGTAACCCTTTCATCTTTGTATTTTTTCTTACAGGGAGACATTACTTCTATTCCTGAACTCACAGACTACTTAAAAGTTTTCAAGTAAGTTCATCACCAGTGTGACTTTTCCTATCGTTGCTTTCAACCCTTTGAGTGCTAGAGAGGTGTGCAACACATTGCTGCACAGTATGTTGCACACCCCTATGGAACGTAAAGGATTAATGGATCTTTCATATCCAGGGAATTGATACCAAATTAATACTTGGGCTATTATGATTTGTTACTCAATTCATTGAAGTCTTCCTCTCGCATCTTGGGTGTTGGAGGGAGGGGTGTGTCAGAATTGGGCAGAATGGGATAGGAAATGGCTGGCCAAAAACTTGATGGAACCTCATGAAACTAGACTATCCTTAATTAATGATGTTTTTAGTCTGCTTTTACTTAGTATCTGGCAAATCTACAGGGCAGATCTGGCATGTTCTCAGGTATTCCAGTAAGGTATTTCATACTGGGAAACGCCTAAACGTGGTACAGTGTCGGGCAAAAGTTCAGATAGGGGTAGTCCTCTAAGGATCAGCCCCACCCCATGATTTTAAATACCCCCACCAAGCATGATGTATCTGCCTGCTTGGTTTTGTCTGTTTTGCTTTTTTTTTTTTTTTTTTTTTTTTTTTTTGTGGCTGGTAAGCTTTGATAAAATAGCATTTCAGCTGCGAAATGCGTCAGTGGACTGAACACACACACAGATATGTGTATATGTGTGTATGTGTGTATGTGTATGTATATATATATGTATGTATGTATATAGAATATTTTTTTTATATACATACAATAAATATTGGATATATTAGGTGATAATTAATATTGAGTGTAATTCATCAAGTTTGAGCAGCTTCTTCATCCCTGTTTTGTCCTGGACCCTGAGTGGAGACAATGGTTTATCTACACATGCTGATATTGTTGGCAACATTTCTCTGACCAACACAACTGTGAATACAATAACTTCTCATTCTATTGGAGGGTTGATTTACATACTATACCATTGGGCGCAGTCTATTTATTTTATTGCACATCTGCCTACTTTGCCATTAACTGGAAGGGTAGGCAGGGGGCTTCATGCCTGTCTGTCACACAAAGGGATGACTTTAAATGGACCCTACCACTTAAAACAAAGCTACCCCCCCCCCCCCGAAATCCTATGTTAACTGTTTAAAGGGATAATAATGTTTCATAATAAAAGCAGCTCTAATTAATCATCATAGTATTTGCACTTTGGAGAGTGTTATTTCAATTCTGTCAGAATTGTAGTTCAAGAGTAATTCAGTGACAAAGTATCCCCCTCCCGCCCCTTTTACTGATGTAACACTGCTCAGCCAGATCAGAAGGGAGGTGCCCATGCAGACTGCAGAGAGGGACAATCTTCAATTAAGATGAGGAAAAAAACCTGAAAAACTTGTCAAGGGAGGCAGGGCCTTCATTGTTCTCATAGGAAGAAGATTGTCCCCTGCTGTTATCTGTCTGGTCTATGGACTGCATTCCACATCTGAGAAGAGATGGCTTACACTAGGTAAAAGGGACGGGAGGGGAAACTTTGATTGTGAATATCTCTTAAACCATAAAGGTTTGAGAGAGAAGACATAAATCATTTTTTAATGCCTACAAAATAAAATAAAGACGTATTACTATCCCTTTAAATATGAAACGTTTCTAAATCTAGATTTTGTTAATGAAGGCGTGCCATGCAGACACTTGCTGTCTTAGCCCTATAACCTCCCCCATTCACTGACACACAGCCCTTTCAGTGCTAGGGGAGTTGGGCACTGCATTGCTGTTGGTGAGTTAATGTAGAGCTAAGAGGAAGTATCTTAATTAGCATTATCTGGAAGCTAAATGGCTTAAACTAGATTTCTGAATAAAATGTCTAATGTGAAATATTGGTGATTTTAAAAGCTTTCCAAGGAACCAGTTGTTTTTAAGTGATGTAGTTTCTTTAAAGAGGTTATAATGTGTGCATATGATAAGTTCGGTTAATTATTATTTTTATAACTTGCTGTACCTTTCTAAGTTTCTGTAATGTTGTATTCTTTGGGTTATTTTATTTGAAAGTGTCGCCCTCCAGCCCCTTTCCCTATGTCATGCTGTCTTCCCTCAGATCTGAAAGCTGGTCACTTGATTGTACAGATCACGAAGAGGGCCAAAATTGTGTCTATCGGTATAAGAGAAACCCAGCCCACACTTGGACAGGTTTTGCCTTATGCTGACACAAGATTGTCCCCCATCGAGATCCATCCGGACTGGCTTTCTGCTCTGAGGGTAGTCAGCATGGCGTAGGGAAAAGGGGCGTGAGAGGGACAATCTAAATTAAAATAACACTAAGGGCGAGATTTTCAAAAAGTCGTCATAATGAAAAAATTGTTGGATCAGGAGTTAATGGTAAAAGAAGGACTATATTTTCAGAAGTAACTCGTCATGTTTGAAAATGTCTAAAGAAATAAAAAGGACGGTAAGAACTTAACTTTGCTCTGCAATGTGTTGCGTACCCTTCTGGCACTCAAAGGGTTAATGATTATTGCCTTTAAAAATTCTGATGTTAAAAATGTCTGATTTTGTCTTTGAAATGAAAATTTTCAAAGAAACAAAGACCATTTTGTCTTTGAATCGACAAATTGCTTCTGAGTACTTTAATTTGTCTTAGAGTATAGACCATTTTTAATATGTTAGGGAAAAAATTACGTTTATCAGACAGTGTCATTGAAACGAATATTTTCTGAAAAAACCTTACGATCTGACGGTAGATTAAACCACACCCACTTTTAAGACTGCTTTTTCCCCTTTGACGGAGGTGGCAGAATTAATGCAAAAAACGACAGAAAGATGTCTGAGAATTGACGGATAGTGGTGTAAAAACGTGTTTTTTGTGGGGGGGTTTTTTGTTGTGTTTTATATTGCAAAAAAAAAAAAAAAAAAAAATGAAGTATAATGAATAATCTAACATAATGTCGTATGCACACATTGCTACCTCTTTAAATGTGCCAGGGCTCCTTGCAGATACCCCACTGGACGTGTGTGTGTGGCCAGTTCACGGTTAGTGGTCTTAAAGTCCTAGGCAGGTGAAGAACCACTAGTAGCAGCAACACCCTGTTGACCGGATTAAGTCGATGCTGTCAGATCCTTGAAAAAGGGGGGGCAGTAACACAATCCACAATCCTGCTGTTGCTTCTAAGATGCCAAGTACCTTAATGTCCTCTTCAGAGAATAAATAAAGCTGCTCTATATTTAGCACAATATTCAATAACTCCAAACCACCACCTCCTCCTTCTGCTCTGCTTTATCCAGCTGAATTTTGGAAGGGGACCAGAAATACTCCAGGCACAATCTAATCTAGTAGGGGGCAAAGTGAATCCCTCCAGCTGCTGCCAGACTACAACTCCCATCATCTGGCTGGCAGGGGATGATGGCAGTTGTAGTCCAGCAGCTGGAGGGCCTTATGTTTCCCCCTACTGATCTAAACAAATGCTTCAGTGTCTAACACATGGTCATTTGTGCAGAGGAATGATCTCTTGGATGAGCCCTAACTGAATAAAAGCACAATATTTCACTTGGCTATCGGCCTGACTTCTGGTTTAGCTTATCTACATAGTTCTATACATGTTGTTGTTCTTCCTCATCCCCTGCAAATTAACCCTCTCTGAATTTTGACTTTGTTCAAGAGAAACCCTCTTCAATTGGTCATGGATGTCTGAAATTCATAAAGGCAGACATCCAGCTGCTGGGTGTTTAGTGTATGCTCCTCCTTAACCCTTTAAAGGGATAGTAATACTTCAGTATTACAAATCCCTATATTAAAGCCCTAGTTTAAAAAACAAAACAAAACAAAACAAAAAAAAAAAACGGATTGCCCCCAGTGTCATCTCTCAGACCTTTATGGTTTGAGAGATGAACACTTCTAAAGTTGCCCTCCCCCTTCCCCGCAGTCAGCATTCTAGCTGACTACAGGG
Organism: Rhinophrynus dorsalis; assembly: GCA_037306005.1. NCBI lineage: Eukaryota > Metazoa > Chordata > Amphibia > Anura > Rhinophrynidae > Rhinophrynus > Rhinophrynus dorsalis. The sequence goes on along the minus strand of CM074728.1, from coordinate 91,443,000 downwards.
AACAGTCGTACGACTTTCAGGCGGCTCTCCAGCACAGCCTGATCGTGGTATCTAAAAAAAAAAAACTTTCGCTGAAATGGTCTTCTACATGTGCTTGGCTTGCAAGCACACGTAGAATACTGTTTTAGTGAGTTTTTTTGTTTGTTTTTTTTTTTTGTTTGTTTTGTTTTTTTTTAGTTAACGCGATCGCAGCTCTGCTGCAGAGCTGCCTGATGATCTCTGACCGGATTTCCCTGAGTCAGCTAGAATGCTGACTACGGGGAAGGGGGAGGGCAACTTTAGAAGCGTTCATCTCTCAAACCATAAAGGTTTGAGAGATGACACTGGGGGCAATATTTTTTTTTTTTTTACTAGGGCTTTAATATAGGGATTTGTAATACTGAAGTATTACTATCCCTTTAAGTACCAAAGCAATACATTGCACACCTCTCTAGACATTAAGGGGTTAAAGTTACCATGTGTATTAAGCAGTGTTTGAGATTATGTGGTCCTGCTGGAAACTGTCATGTCTGCCTCCATGGAAATGGCATTCGGCACGATTTGGAAACTCTTGGACAAAAGCAAAAATCATACCTTGAAACTCCCCAGATGGTCCGGTTTCCAGACTGAATTATCAGGTCTTTGGGGACAGAGGCCGGTTCTCTGGCGGTGGCGAGTATCTTCTCCTTCCCACCCTGTTCTGCCCACTTCCCACACACTTCTACTCCTTCCTGCCCCTTTGCCACAAATTTGCTTAAGTTCCACCCCTTTTATCACTCCCATTATTGAAATCCACAGCCGCTCATGAGCCCTGTTTGGGAGCTCAAAATGAAAGTTCCCAGTTATGGCAAAATCATAGGGGGTCATTAGGATTTTGTGGTCCTAATAAGGTAAGCGATGTGGTTTTTAAGTGTTTATTCTCCTTTTAGATAGTACATGTTTGGTGTTCAGTTTTTTGGGGGAAGCAATTTCCCTTTGCACTCTTCACTTCCTGTTTTGTTGCAGCATACTCTTTCAGATAACCTGTGTACAGGAGATAGAGATCTTACTGTATTCTTCCTGGTAAAATGATTTCTAAATAAATAAATGCAAGTTGCATTTTAGCCTTGATGTTACTTCAAAGGGAAATTAATTTAAAGAATCCTATATAATTCGCTAAAACCTGTGTAACGACAAAGGTCATGCACAGTATAGACTGATGTGCGTGCAGCAGTCATGCGCAGTAGAGACTGCCAGCGCCGCGGCCAGCTCTGTATCAGCCGCAACACTGGCAGCCTCTACTGCACATGACTGCCCTGCAACCGGCTGGCAGTGGCACTGGGGCCAGTGTAACGGGCTCTTCATCGAGTAAATAAATAAAAGGTGGTCATCTATTTATTTATTTTTTTTTTTTTTTAACTCCGTCCGAATCTGTAAAAAGTAGTAATTTATTTGCTTCTCTTTAACTCGTGTAATACCAGAAACATGTCCAGCAGTCTTTCGTTGCAATGTGCTGGAGTCATTTCTAGTAGGGTTGCACTGATACCGATACCGATACTGGTATCTGTATCGGTGCCGATACCAGCATTTGCACGAGTACTTCTACTCGCGCAAATGCGGCCGATGCCAGCACCGATACCCTGTGTCAGGGTCGGTGCTGCAGTGAGAGAGCCCGGGGAGCTGCTCACAATGCTCCCCGGTTGCCTCTCTCCCTCCTGTAGTCTGAGCGTTGCCGCGCGTTACCATGGCAACGTTCTGACTCTGAGCTCTGCCGGGGCTCGCGAGAGAACAGTGAGCACCTGGCAGAGGAGGGTAAGGGAGGCTAGATGGGACATTTGAGCGGGTGGTGAAAGAGGCAGAGAGGGGGGCCAAGAGGGAGAAAAAGGGACTAAGGAGAAAAAAAAAAAAAAAAAGGCAAAAGGAGTAAAGATCAGGAGACAAAAGGAGGGGGACTAAGAAGAGGCAAAAAGGAGGGGGGATCAGGAGAGAGCGAGAGAGGCAAGAGAGTGGGATCAAGAGTCAAGGAGGGGGACAAAGGGGGATCAAAAGGGAGAGAAAAAGCCAAGGCAAAAGGAGGGAGCTCAAGAGGGGGAGAATGAAGTAAAAGGTGGAAATCAAGAGGGGGAGAATGAAGTAAAAGGTGGAAATCAAGAGGGGGAGAAAGAGGCAAAAGGGGACAGTCAAGAGGTGTGTGTGTGTGTGTGTGTGTGTGTGTGTGTGTGTGTGTGTGTGTGTGTGTGTGTGTGTGTGTGTTTCAAGTACTCACCAATACTTTTTTTGAGGTCATTTGCCAGTTTTCCAAGTACCTAAAGTATATAATATATATATATATATATATATATATATATATATATATATATATATATACTCTTTAAGTACCTGGAAAACTGGCAAATGACCGCATCGGTAATTGGTATTGGCGAGTACTTGAAAAAAGTATCGGTACTCGTACTCAGTCTTAAAAAAGTGGTATCTGTGCATCTCTAATTTCTAGCGTCCAAGGGATTAAACGAAACCATGTTTCAGAAACGCAACGACTTGGATGATTTCTGAGAGTTCAGTTTCTAAACAAGCCTTCGTATTGTTACTCCTTCTTTCCTGAATACAGCTTCAGAACTGCCAGGAAGGAGATGGGTTCCCAGGCCCCCTCCCTCAGTGGAAGTCCTAATGGCCTTGGCCGCTTGGGAAGGGGAGGGTCTTGGGAACACTCTTCCTCTTGGTGATCTGTGGCTTCCAGCTGTTTTAGGGAAGGAGGAGAATTTCTGGTGATATTAAGAATGGTCATTTTTGTCCAATGCAAATTAATCGACATGCTCTGCATTTGAAAGGTATTTTTAATGAGTGCAAATTGTTGTAACCCTTTGAGTGCCAGAGGAGTGTCCAATAAATTCTTACTCAAAGGGTTTTAAAGAGGCAGTAGTGTCAATATTAGACCATTTTAAGCGGTTAGCAATGCCCTCACTGCGGTGTGAAGAGTTCCTATAGCTTAGAACGTGCCCATTCTTCCATTTGTGACTGCATATCACAAAGATCTGCAGGGTTGGATGATGGCAGCACCTCATTTTGCACTTGTAGAAGGCCGATAATGGTGGATATCGTGGACGCAGTCTTGCTTCCGCTGTTTAGCGCCGCAATCTGTATCTGCAGGACAATTGCCAATACGTGGAAATGCCTATACTGAAACTTTTACTGCCCCTTTAAAAAGGATGGACCTCTCTTAACCCCCTTGGATTCTAGCAACATTTCAAATGCATTGCAAAGCAATATGTTTTGGGTTCTTTCTAGATTGACAGCTTAAAGGGATAGTAATGTTTCATAATAAAATCAGCTCTTATTAATCATCATAGTATTTGGGCCTTGGAGAGTGTTATTTCAATTCTGTCAGAGTTGTAGTTCAAGTGTAATTCAATGACAAAGTATCCCCCTCCGGCCCCTTTTACTGATGTAACACTGTTCAGCCAGATCAGAAGGGAGGTGCCCAGGTAGACTGCAGAGAGGGACAATCTTTAATTAAGATAAGGGAAAAACCTGAAAAACTTGTCAAGGGGGGCAGGGCCTTCATTGTTCTCATAGGAAGAAGATTGTCCCCTGCTGTTATCTGTCTGGTCTATGGACTGGATTCCACATCTGAGAAGAGATGGCTTATACTAGGTAAAAGGGGCGGGAGGGGAAACTTTATCATTCAATTACTCTTGTATTACAACTCTAACAGTATTGAAATAACACTCTCCATGGGCCAGATACTATGAAGATTAATTGGAGCTGCTGTTTTTTGTGAAACATTACTATCCCATTAAAGGGCCACGTGTTTTATCTTTTCTGCCAGTGTGGGAGCAAGTTTGCTAAAAATCAAGGGATGGTCTGTGTCACCCAGATTGCACCCATCACCTGTGGTGGAGGTGAGAAAATGTAACCCTGACACTGGCAGGGGGCTTGGACTTACCAAGTGAAGTCTTTGGTTTAAAGCAGACAGGTTACCTACCGACATTATTAGTCTCATGAAATGTCTCTATTTAAACTGTTACAAACAGGTTGATGGTTTGAGGTTTTTGGTTTGGTTGGTGGGGAATTTTATCTTGGCAGAGCTTTGTTCTCTGACTTGGATAAAACTGTGTAATTGTATGTCCAGAAAAACACCTTCATCCACCTTTTTAGGGTGCTAGAACCTATCGGTTTCCACCAGAGCAGTAGAATAAATTGACAATGATGAATAATCACGCAAATCCTTTTCAAAATGGAATCTCCCACTTAGAGGAGGATTTGGAATGGGGATAGGTCCTCTTTTTAAAGGGATAGTAATACTTAAAATGTAAAAAAAAATATGTTGTAGGGTTTATCCCCCTGAGTAAAACAAGAGTACTCCCACTGCTGAGAGGTCTTTCATTCAAAAGTTATTAATTTTCAAAGTTGAATTTTTTAGGTGCAATATCACAGTGGCCTGAAATTGTACAGTGGCGCTGTTGCTACACCATCCTATGGAGATTTATGGTCAACTGACCAGAGTTGTCCATAGGATCGTGTAGCAACAGCGCCACTGTACAATTTCAGGCCACTGTGATATTGCACCTAAAAAATTCAACTTTGAAAATTAATAACTTTTGAATAAAACACCTCTCAGCAGTGGGAGTGCCCTTGTTTTACTCAGGGGGATAAACCCTACAACATATTTTTTTTTACATTTTAAGCATTACTATCCCTTTAAAGTGATAGAAATGTTTCACAAAAACAGCAGCTTCAATTAATGTTCATAGTATTTGGGCCATGGAGAGTGTTATTTCAATACTGTTAGAGTTGTAGTTCAAGAGTAATTGAATGATAAAGTATCCACCTCCCACCCCTTTTACCTAGTGTAAGCTGCCTCCCCTCAGATGTGGGATCTGGTCTCTTGGCTGGACAGGTCGCAGCAAGAGACAATCTTCTTACTGTGAGAACAATGAAAACCCTGCCCCCCCCCCCCCCGACAGGTTTTTCCTTATCTTCACTGAAGATTGTGCCTCTGTGCGATAGAATATTTAGACCTTTGATTGGTAACGCAATGTGGTGAAGACCTTTCTAGTGTCCAACGGGTTAACATAATTTCAAAATAAGTGTAGTTAAATGCTAGATGGCCCCAATAATTTAAGAATAAATACAATTTGTCAGATAACTGTTTACAGGATATGTCTTTCTTAGTGCTATCTCATAGTGCATATTTATAAGAGAAACTGAATAGAAAACATAATCAAAAGTGTTTCAATACTGCACAGAGTCTATTTTCAGCCAGGTCTTGCGACCTGACACCTTTTGTGACAGTCTGTACATGTTTTTTGGCACGTCGTCCACCAAGAACAAGGTTACCTGGTACCTTTTTCTTTTTAGAAAATTACCCCGAGTTCTGAATATTCACTGGCAGTCACAGAACCGTACATACGCTGATGTACTACATGGTGCAATTTTGGAGCAATCAACTGAACCACAGGAGAAGAATAAAATGTTTTATATATAAAAAAAAAAAAAAAAAATTATATATTAAAGCGGAACGATCACTCAAAGTTTCCCCCAAATCATTGTTCACATAGCTATACGCATATCAATACTAGTATTATCCTGAATAAGTCTGGTGTTACTGAGAAATCCAACCTGTTCCCAGATGCACAGGCAGACATCTTGCTGTAGACACATCTGTGCACCTACACCATCGGTCCCTCCCTGTACCTTAAGGTACAATGCAACTCCTCCTCCCCAATCCTAGAGGAGACCAGGACAGACAGTGCAGGTGCACAGATGTCTCTTCTGCAAGATGTCTGTGCTGATGCCTGCCTGTGAGTCTTGGGACAAGTTGGATTTCTCAGTAATGCCGGACTTATGCAGGATAATACTAGTATTGCTATGTGCATAATGAATTGGGGGCACTTTAATTTGACTGAAAGTGCCTCTTTAAATATTTTTTTGTGTGTTTAACCCCTTGAATGCTAGAGAGGGCGCAAACTCATTGCTTCCCAGTGTGATGGAGCCCACTAACCTTCAAGAAGTTACAACCTCCACTGAAATCATTGAACATTGGGGAATCTTTGGCACTTTCACTTGTTCCTTTTCAACAATTGCATCTCTTTTACTTAGTGCATGCGCCTCACTGTGTGCCATGTTCTCTGTCTGCCAATTATGGGCATTTGTTCCAGAGAACGCCTTGTACTTCCGTTGAACCCCAAGGTCACCCTGAAGAACACAGTAAGAACCACAGTCTGTGGTGACTGCATGCTCAGCTACAAGAATTTAAACTTGGACATGATATTTAGGGCTAGTTTAAGATTAATTTTTGAGGACCAGTCGCACAGAATTTAATCATAATGGTTATTAGGATTTTATGTCTAGATTAAGATGATGTGGGTTATTAGGAGGTGTTGATGTGCCTTTTGAGGCTCATCGTGAGATCGGATGGCTGTAGGGGTTGTATAAACTGTATAGCTGCTAATCATAGCTTGGTAGTTCTCACTCTAACAGATGTTGTGGGTTAGTCATCACTCAACAATTCCCTAAAGAGCACGTTTTTCTGCTCAAGTTATATTTTAAATGCAGATCCTGGGAGTAAAAATATATATGAACCCTTTGAAACTAGATGCCTTGACATCTAACATCCAGCTGGTTACCGGTTTACTTTTTCTTCTCCACTTTTAGGCTTACATTTCATTGGGCACCTGTTTGTTGAACCTGCTGGGCCCTGGGGTGACACTTGACACACACAAGCAGGTCTGAATAACGCATATCAACACAGACCTTTTATAATGGTTTGAACATCCCTCTGTTTGAAAGGTTCACAAAAAAGAAAAATGGTCTCACTAACATTATTTTTAGCGTACTTTCTAGTAACATCTGTGTGTGATTGGTTATAGAGACTGCTGGCAAAGAGGAAACTGGTCTGGTTTTAAGGGGCTGAGGGATAGTCCAGAACCCAAGGCCCCTTTTGGACACTGGGCACTGCCTCAACCACACCACCTCTAGTTATGTCCCTGATCTGTATTATGTTTTGTTTTGGTGTTTATTGCTTGTTCAGTCAATGATTATGTATCCTTTGTACATATAGATTTTGAGGCGAAAGTTGCTTGTTTGCTAACATGTATCCTTTACTATAGGCCAAAGAAACTGACACTCAAAGGCTACAAACAGTATTGGTGCACATTTAAAGACACTTCAATTTCCTGCTACAAAAGTAAAGAAGAATCTAGTGGAACTCCTGCCCATCAAATGAACTTGAGAGGTAAGGAAAGGAGTTTCTGAAGACCCTGCTTACATGGTTGACATTATTGCAGTCTTACAAACACTCTTTAAGCACATAAATTTGTGTTTGCTTATGGTGTATGGGACTGTTTACATTGGTGACTGTTGTATTTGGCTCTGACATGCAAAGCATCATGCTGAACTGTTACTGCATTCCTCTCAGAACATAGTGAAGTTGCAGCAGAGCTGACTGCATGAGGGTTATGGGCTATCGTGCAGATCGTTCACACTGACGCTATCATTGTGTTGCTAACTGCAATAATCTAATCTGGGGGTAGCCAACCCTGGTCCTTAACAGCTACCAACAGTGAATGTTTAGGATATTCCTGAATGTGTGCAAGTGGATTCATTAAAGTGATTGAGCCACTGATTGGTTCACTTTTGCTCAGAGATCTCAAACACATTCACTGTTGGTAGCTCTTGAGGACTGCTGTTGGCTACCCCTGATTTAATCAATAGCAGTCCAGGTGGGTATCGGCCAGTCATGTTTGTCTATGGATTTCTAATGGTCACACTTCCAGAACAAGGTTTAAACCATTTTGGTGATTGGTCTCCTCACTTTTGTCCTCGGTTACCTTGTCTCCATCGGTGACTTCAGCATTACTATTGACACCACCCCTTCCCCCACTTAACATTTTCTGTTTAACATCCACTTTTGGACTGTCAGTGGTTCCAATCTCTATACACAAGTGTAGGAATTGTCTAGACCTCGCTCTTACCTGATCTGTCTCTAACTTTGTCATCACTCCCCTTCTTTCTGATCACCACTTACTTCCTTTATCCTTACTTGGTCTTCTCGATCACTCAATCTCTGCTCCATTTGCACTATCGGCAACTACACTCGCCTGATCTTGCCCTTGAGCTCTCCTCATAACTAGCCTCCCTTTTAACACAGTAGTCTACCCATTGCCCCAAACTTGCAGCCTCTCCATACAATAGTTCACTGGCACTAGACAAAATGGCACCTGCTATGGCCACAAACTCAAATGACTCCAGCCCCAGCCTTGGCACAGACAAACAACTGGATATCTCCAGAGGTACTTCCACGTGGCAGAATTCCATTTGAGGAATTCTATCCACGATCTACACTGTATTTTCTCCACGTTTCTTTACTCGCACCACCTAAGCCCCACTGTTCCTTCACAGCCCAAGACTTTGCCACATAAGACAAAATCAAAGCCATCAGACAGTCATTCTATTCCATCTTTAACTCCCATAACCTCCTCTCCCCAGTCAATGAAGATAAAGTATTATTGTCTTTAATAAAGTGGTGGTCTAGCACCACAAAATGTTAGTCCTTTTTAACTTTTGTATTTATCCATGACGTTGAAGTTTTATAATAAATAGATATATAGTTTCTTATACATTGTTCTTTGGAGTTGCTTTTTTATTTTATTTATTTATTTTATTTATTCCATTACGCTGTATTAAACACTGTTCTGGATCCTGATTCACTGTAGGAACACGAGCGGAGATGGGGATAATATCTCAACTTGCTCTGAAGTCAGATCTATCTGACCAATGTGTTTTGTGAGTACCATTCTTATAGAATTGTACATATTTTGAATATCAACGGATTGACACTGAGCCACTCCGTGTTTTTTTTTGTTTTGTTTTTTTTGTTTTTTTTTTTCTCCTCTCTCATGATTACGTATAAGAGAAGCTATCGGTGCTCTCATTCATACTCACGCCCAACAAACTGCCCACTTGATCCCATCACACCCCATCTGCCCAGTACTTATCTCACCTCTTCAACCTTTCACTGCCGAACGTCACTTTGCAATCTGCATTAGGCACTTGTCCTACCCATTCCCAAAAACCCTCTTGACTCTAATAGTCTCTCAAACGACCACCCTCTGTCACCTTTATTACATCCTCCCACTCCCACCTACAGGACCTCTCCTCCTAAGCTCTAGAATTCCCTCCAGGGCCGGACTGGTCTGCCGGGATACCAGGAAAATTCCCGGTATGCTGCCTGCCCTGGGCTTCCCTGGGGCTGCTTTAAAATACAGAACAGCAAATCTCGCCGCCGTGGTCCTGTCACCTTGCGGCCGTGAGATTTGAAGGACCGATGTCCGCCAGGCCGTGTCTCACGTCAGTGGAAGCAGTCTAGACCAGTGACATCAGATGCAGTGTGAAGAAGAGCACTGCACCTGCGCACCGTGTAGGCCGCCCGCACCTTAAGCACTGCAGCGAGAGCTGAGTCTGAGTGGGAGCAGAGTCAGCAGACACAGAATCGAGCAGTGCTATGAGGCTGGTAAGCAATTTTTTCCAGGGCTGGTTTTTATTCCCAGTCCATCCCTGATTCCCTCTCCCGTCCCATCAGCCTCTCCCCCAGCCTTCAGATCATCAGAAGCTCCCTAAAAACTCACCTCTTCAGGGAATCCTATCCACTACCCCCAAACCAGTTATGATCAAGGCCAGACCAACAGCCTGTCCAACTTGTGCTCACTCTCATTCCCTTCTAAAATCACTATCCAACCTACAGTCACATCACAAACCCATCGTTCACGTAGTCTTTCTCCCAAACAGACCCACTACTTGCCTGGACTGTGGCACTGAAAAAGCACTTTTCTCCCACCCACTGGCCAGCAGTTCATGTGGTAGGAAGCGCTTACACCCCATAGCACTTACTCCTTTTACTCCTTCTGTGTCCCACCTACCTTCCTCTAGACTGTAAGCGCTCACCAGCAGGGGCCCTCTGATCACTTTGTTTTCTATTTGTACTGTTTAAAGTGATAGTAATACTTTGTTAAGTTTAACTTTTATTCTGTAGATATTAAAAAACTAAATTAATTGTGCCCAGTCCTATCTCTCAAACCTCTGTGGTTTGAAAGATATAAGCTTTCAAAGTTCCCCCTTCCTCCCCATGCGTTGACGTTGGCTTTCTCTGTTAGAGAAGGAGATCCCTGTCTGTAGACTGTCCTGCTGCTCTTCAGCAGAGCCGTAATCGTGCTAGTTAGATAGAAATACTTCATTTGAATGGTCTACAATGTGTGCTGGCAAATTAGGCACACATAGACCATTCAAATGAAGTATTTCTATCTAACTAGCACACTTTCTAATTCTGCTTGACCTTTCTGCAACTGTTCGTCACCAAGTCCTCTGAAACAGTCCTCACCATTGCAGTAAGCGACGTAGGTCTGTCCTCGTTCATATCTTAATTGTCTAACTGTTCATTCTTGCCCCTACCCCTTTCATCTGGTGTCCCATGAGGTTCTGTTCTTGACAAAAAAAAAAAATTGCACATATTTGCTCCTTCCTCACCCAAAATGTCACCAAAATGTATCCATTCACTAATCATTTGTCATCTTCATTTGTTTCAACCCTCTTCTGAAGGACTCCCACTAACTCTTCTCTACTTCATTTTGTCCAAAGAGCTGTTTTCAGACTTGCTTACCTAACCTACCGACATCGGTCTTCCCATTCCATTCAGTCAAAATCAAAATCCCAACACTGATTTTGTTGTCTTCAAATTAACGCCCCCACACATTTCCTTGCTCCTATCCAAATATTCCCACAGCCGCTATCTACATGCTTCACACAACCTTTGACTTTCTCCAATCCTCATAGCATCCTCACATCTACACAACTTCTTCTGGGCTGTACTTGGCTATGGAACTCCATGCTTAGCCATATCACTTGCCCAACTTTTAGTTTAAAATTCTTTGAAAACACTCCTTCACATAAGTCCTTTGCCAAACTCCTTCATTCCTCTTTTCTTGTGGGTCCATTCAGGGCTTAAAATTGGAAGTCCTTTGCTAATAGCCAGACCTGAAAAGTTCCTCTCCACTGTAAGCCATAACATACCAACCAGGGCTGAATTTCTACTCGCCAGGGCTAAATTTTCACTCGCCATTGGCTAGTGGCGAGTGGAAATTTTGAGCCCTCCATTTGCTCAATTTGCCTAACTTTACCCTCCTTTTTACCTTGGTTCACCTTGATTCTCATGTTTTCCTTACCTTCTACATTGTATGTTCTCATAAGCAGGACCCTCACAATCATTTGTTTTGGGTTCTGTATGTCCGATTATGTTCTTTCCCCTGTTACATACAGCACTGTGGGATACATTCCTCCCAGCATTTGAAATGGCCAGAGAGGGACACTTTTTGATTTAGGGAGCGTGGCTGGTGGAAGGGTCATTACTGAGAATGTTTAGGTTCTTTCATGACCTAGTGACTACTCCTTGTTACTGGATAAATGATTTAGAGCAAAACTAAAGTATTTTATTTACACAGACTAATATATAAGAACATATAGTGAAGTTTATACAGACATTAATGTGAGTTTTATTGCTGTGGACCAATGCGATACACTTATATACTCACACCACACAGTCTGATCTCCTCCTAAAGAGACAGACAGAGAAATTTGGGTCTCAGAGTGGAACTGTCACTACTAAAAGTGGGACATTTGGGAGGTATGGGAACATGCTGGCACCCAATAAATAAAAGCTATTTCTAGGGCAGCAACTCATTAGGGCGAATGTCTATAAAGCAACAGTGTATCAGTTCTGGGACAAATCAACTGCACCAGAGGTGAATTAAAGTCCCATTAATCTATAAAAGGGGTTATAACCTTTTAATTGAAAGCAGTGTGTTGGCAATGTCCCTAGCATTCAAGGGTTTAAAAGCCTGCTCACCTCAGAGCAGCAAGACTGTCCGGATGAATCACAGAGAGGGACAATCTTCAGTGAGCATAATGAAAAACCTGTCAATGGGGGCAGGGTTTTCCTTATGCTGTCAGTAAGAAGATTGTCCCTTGCTGTGAGCTGTCCGGTCCGGAGACCAGATTCCACATCTGAGGGGATGTGGCTTGCATTAGGTAAAAAGGGCGGGAGGGGGATACTTGTTGTGGTGTTTATTGTGAAACATTACTATCCCTTTAATTCTCCTGTGGTTCAATTGCTTTGGTTCAGAATTGCTCCTCCTTATACTTTGTCCAGTGGGCCTTTTGTTTACCTGAAATGACACTAGCCTACATTTGTAATTCTGCTTATTGATTTTAACCCTTTGAGTGTCAGAGAGGTAGCGACCCATTCCCACGCAATGCGTTTGAGTGCCAGAGAGGTATCCCTAAGGATTAATTCTGCATAGATCCAGCTGTTGCAGCTCTCGCCCCTTTCATATGGAACATAATAACCTTTTCTCTACTCCTTATCTAAGAATAAGAGACCGGTTGGTTATTTAGCAGACCACAATGTTATGTTGACCCTGTGACAGTGCAATAGGGCACCAGGAGCCGCACTTTGTCCTCTCAGCGCTCCGTAGCTCTGCAGATCTCTGTGCAATGTTTCACTCTGCAGTAAACACACTCACTGCCAAGTGATGTCAGCCCTGGGGGTGAGCAAAAAATAGACTGCAATACCTTTTTGGGGAACGTTGACCTACTCTAAAAGCTGGTGACTATGCCTGGAGGAATTTAGTGTGATGGGGTGTTACTCTGTGCTGAAATGGATCTTCTTAATGCATTTAACCCCTTGGATGCTAAAGAGGTCTCCAACGGAATGGCTTTGCAATGCGCTGTAGGCATCCAAGGGGTTAAAAGTACACCTACTAAAATGCACCTTTACATTCTCTGCAAAGGAGTGTTGTAACATTCACAGATTTCTACTGTGGGGATATAGATAAAGGTACATTTCCAGGAAGCTGGGGAAGCAGCCTTCTTTTGTACTGCTTCTACAGATCGGAGGATGTCGGGAATGCAAAGCAAAATGGCTGCTTGCTGGAGAATGGAGCAGAAGCAGTATCCTAATATTGAACCCTTTGAGTGCTGGAGAGGTGCCCACGCATTGTGTTGCAATGCTTTGGATACCTCTCTGGCACTCAAAGGATTAACCCTTTGAATGGCAGTGGGGTACGGACGCATTGCAAAGCAATGCGTTCCGTACCCCTCTGGCACTGAAAGGATTAAAGCGCAACTCGGCGCTTCCATCAAAGACACCTGCCCCTCCTGGCCGCCGACACCCTGATGAACCCACAGCTGCATTGAGCACCATGGACCAATGAGGGAGCAGAACAGGATCCTGAATAGACACCTGCCGCCTCCCTTGTTTGTGCAGCGAGACTGACCAGCGCAATGCAGTCCTGATAGAACCTCTATTTGGGGCTTTAAAGGGATATTGATACTTCATTTTATCTTTATTTTATTTTGTAGGCATTAAAAAAAAATGAAGAACGATATAAGTCTTATCTCTCAAACCTTTATGGTTTAAGAGAGATTCACAAGCAAAGTATCCCCTCCCTTTTTCCTAGTGTAAGACATCTCTTCTCAGATGTGAATCTGGTTGTAAGACCAGACAGATAACAGAAGGGGGCAATCTTCTTCCTATGAGAACAATGAAAGCCCTTCCCACCTTGACAAGTTTTTCAGGTTTTTCCCGTATCTTAATTGAAGATTGTCCCTCTCTGCAGTCTGCCTGGGCACCTCCCTTCTGAGCTGGCTAAATGGGGGGGATACTTTGTTTGTGAATATCTCTTAAACCATAAAGGTTTGAGAGATAAGACTTATATCGTTCTTCATTTTTTTTTAATGCCTACAAAATAAAATAAAGATAAAATGAAGTATCACTATCCCTTTAAAGTCTAATTTGGATGTCTATGGAGAGGCTGCTCACAAAGCTTGCAGATGTATGCAGCATACTCCTGAGTTGTGTGTTCCAAGGGGGTCAGTTTTCTTAACCCTTACAGTGCCAGAGGGTTGTGAAATGCCATTGCACATCCTTGTGGCACGCAAAGGGTTAAAGACCACCACCAGGAAGCTGGCAGGAGCTGTTTCACCGATGTATAGTGCAGCCCTTCATACAATTCAGGGTCAGTATCACGTTTTGTTGTCATGGGCGCAGACTTGGTAATAACCCAGAGTCAGAACTGTAAAGCCCCTACTGCTACCACCAATTTCAGAAGGCTGATTAATTGCCACAGCTAGCACAGTGTGGGGGATGTTGGGTGTAAAAAAAAAAAAAAAAGAACCATGTGGCTTTTAAAGTGGAAATAACACCTTTATAACAACTCGGGGGGGCTTTCAAAAGAGCTTTCCGTCACCTTTTAACTATTTTTACTCTAGCTTTATTTATTTGCCTGTTTTATTGGAATATTTATTAACCCTTTGCATTGCAATGCACTGGATACCTCTCTGGTTCTCAAAGGGTTAAAGACATCTCATTAACAAACTGCGTGCCAAAGGGGGTTGCAACACCCCTCTGGCTTTTAAAAGGTTAAAATGAACTTTTTTGTAGGTGGGATAGATTGATATGAGATCCTAAGGGCTGGGTAATGACATCACAAGTATCACTGTTCTGACATCACACAATACCTCTCACAACTGTGTTAAGACATGTGAGTAATGTTTGGGGTGTTTCTTGTTTTTCTTCCAGGTTGTGAGGTGACCCCAGATGTTAACATATCCGGTCAGAAGTTTAACATTAAGCTCCTTATACCAGTAGCGGAGGGTATGAATGAGATCTGGCTGCGCTGTGAGAATGTAAGTGATGCTGTGCAGGACTTGGGTCTTCATTCATCCAGCTAAAGAGGTGTGCAGCTCTGGAGTAAACTAACTGCACTGTAGAGGGAGAAATTCATTCTCCTCAACTTTCACTTCTTTAAATGGGGGTTAACACCTTGAATGCTAGACAGATCTGAACAATGTTGGTTACTTCTCCAGTGTTAAAAGCCACTTATGAATCAACTAGTTGAAGAGCCTGTTACGTGGGCCACAGTGCCACTGCCAGCCGGTCGTGTGGCAGTCATGCGCAGTAGACTACAGCTTCGGAGCATCCAGCTCTATATCAGCCGCGGTGCAGGTAGTCTCTACTGCGTATGATTGCATCATTACACACATTTTAGCGAATTATTATATAGAATGGGAATTTTCACAACCTCGTCCCCACCCACTACTATAAAAACATTGCAGATGGTTTGCTCCAGAATCACTCTACCTTTAGCTGTGCTTTGTTCTATGTTGCTTAGAAAACTGGTTTCAAACTCCAGTCCTCAAGAACCTCCATATTGTGGCCAGTTATTCTTTTGTATAATGAACCCCAGGTCTTACAGGATTTCAGGATATTTATTGCACAGGCCGAACTTTTATATTGACTTCTGTTAAAGGGATAGTAATGTCTTATTAAAGTGCAGCTCTATCACGTAGCGCTATGTTTAATTACTTACAGTTCTGTAGTTCAAAAGCGATTCAAGCTGAAAGGATCCCCCTCCTGCCCCCTTCCCTGCATCACGCTTCCTCTCAGTCTCATCCGGATGAAGCGTGGAGAGGGACAACCTTCAGTAAGCAAAAAGGAAAATCCTGCTCTCCTTCTTCAAGGCGGGGTTTTCCTTATACTTACTGAGTGAAGATTGTCCCTCGCTGCATCCGTCCGATCACTCAACCAGATTCCAGATCTGATGGGAGGCGGCCAGAAGGGGAGGATCCTTTCAGCTTGAATAGCTTTTGAACTACAGAACTGTAAGTAATTAAACATAGCGCTAGGTGTTCTAAAAAACATATAGAAGACTCGGAGCTTCACTTTAATAAAGACAATACTATCCTGTTAATTGATGATATAGTTACAAGAATGGCTTATGTTAATAGTATCCATATAATAGGCTCAGTAGCAAGACATGCCTAGAAAATGTAGGGAGATAAAACTCTTGTGCTTCATTAATCTTTAGAATGTTTCATGCCCTAAACTCTAATCCTATCTAGAACATAACCACTTGTGTGCCAGGCGGTGCATAGCAAATCAATGTAATGTAGTCCCCACTGGTACTTAACTGTCACCTCTAACCATAATACCAAGCACTAAAAAGCAGCCCTTCATCGGAAAGGGAAGGGGGGTACTTGAGGGTGTGCCTTGCACCCCTGATCCTGCTGATACCATGCCTAAGGGGTTCAATTCAATATCCCCAGATAAAATTGGTTACTGATTAATCTCTCCACCAGTTGCAAATGTGAGGTCCTCTCTAGCCTATCGTTAAGCTATAATGTCTGGGCCTGTTGTGGTGTGTTGTTTTTTTTTTCGTTTTGTTTTTCACTGTCGTCCAATACAGGTCACTGGTACTCTGGGAGGCGTAAGTCCCCTTTAATAGGCAGGAACAACTATGCAAATGATTTGCAAGGGGCGGAGCCTCCCCTCTTACTTAAGCCACCTTCTGGCCAGAGCCACTTTAGATTGATTTGTTCCTGGTGTGCTTGCACACCAGGTAGAGAACATCTATGCATCTTAGTGTTTTATTATTTTTTTATTCAAATATGGAATACCACCATTAGGAGGGTGACCATGGCTGTGAATTGCCCTCTTTAAAGTGGCTGGTGCAGCTTCCAGGGATTTTCTGTGGACCTTATGCCCTGAAGAGGGGACAGCTTGTGTTAAGCAGCTCCCCTACTGGGGAATTTACCTCTGGTTCTTTCCCTCCTTATCATGGTCACCTGAAGACAGAAGTCCTGCAGGAAAGGTGAGTCACCCATTGAGTGCTGAAGGTCCACTTGTCCCCACAGTGTCCCTTTGATGGGCTTGTATTTGGGAGTTTTAATACACTCCAGCACTCATAGGGTGTTTCTATTGCATTATTACTGTTTTATGCAATTTCTGTGGTATTCTCTGGGTTTTGGAGCTTTGGGTATTCATTTATTTATGTTTCTCATGTGTTTCATGCTTGTTTGGGCACTTTTTAATGTTTTACTAAACTTTATTAAAAATGGTGTTCCGCGCCTTTAAGCGCGGCTTTTTCCCGCTCAGACGCAAGGGCTCCTTTACTCTCTATGAGAATTCACAGTGTGGGACATATCTCTGGAACCGCTTGTCACAGCAACTTCAGAGAGGGCTCATTTTGATGCTAGGCTCCTGCTCTATCATCCGGAATGTGTTTCATTTATGTGGGGTGTTCAGGGGGGCTTCGGGCACTGTTTGGGGTACTTGTAAGGGAAAACTACATTTCCCATGAGCGCTTGGTTCGCGCTCGTTTCTGATTGGCTGTCATGACGGCCGCCATTTTGTGGTACTTTTCCTAGGCGAGTACACTACGCAGGGACCGAGCCTTCTCTCTCCTCAACAGATTAACCCTTCGCTGGCCAGATAAGTCCGTTTTTAGACATTTCTGGGGTGAAACTTTAATCATTTACACTTTTTCTGGGTGATAGTGTTATTAGTGGGGTATATTGACGCTGTGAGCATGTCTACTTCACTGGAGCTAGGGGCTAGACCCAAGTCTAAGGAGGATGGGGGGTCTGCTACCCCCATGGCGTTTTGCTCCTCTTGCCACATTGGGCTGGATAGCGAAAATGTGGGGGATCTATGCCCTAATTGTACTGGTCAAGATAGCAACCCTGGGCTTCCCAGCCACGCTATTGAGCCATCTTGGGTGAGGGAGTTTAAAGCTGCCACTAGGGATCTCAGATCCACGCTTCAACTCTTTCCCTCTCAGATTCAGGGGGCTCTCCAGGTCTGGCAGACCCCCTCTACCATCAGGACCTCCCTGCCTAAGCCACAGGGAGCTCCTGATGTCACTGATTCTTCTGAAGAAGAACTCTTACAGGATTCTGATGCTGAGGAACGTACTGTTATTGAATCTAACAGGTCCATTGGGGACCCCTATGAGTGTGACCCTGAAGTTTCGGCTGAGGGTCTGATCAGAGCGGTTCTGAATACGCTCAACCTTCCTCTGACTCAGGAATCCACTTATGATCCTACTGATGTTTTTCAGAAAAAGCCATCTAGGCCAGTTGTTTGTTTTCCAACTAACCCTACTCTTGCCCGTCTGGTCTCTGAGGCATGGAAGAATCCTGATAGATCTTCCTCTGTCTCCAAAAAGTTTGCTAAACTTTACCCTTTTCCTGAGGCTGAGCTGGCAAAATGGGTTCATCCTCCCAAGGTGGATGCTCCTGTTTCTAGACTATCCAAATCTACCGCTTTGGCTGTCTCAGATGCCTCTGCCCTGCAGGATTGGACGGATAAGAAGCTAGAGCTTTCTCTTAAGTCTATTTTTGCCTCCATTGGCACTGCCATGCGCCCAACCTTTGCTGTGGCATGGGTTAATAGAGCCATTGCGGCCTGGACTGAACGACTGACTGAAGCAGTTCGCCAGGATGCGCCAGTATCTGAACAGTTGCAGCTACTTGCTAATATCACTGAAGCTCAGAACTATGTTGCTGACGCTGCTTTTGATGCTGTGCGCATGATGGCGAGGGCCTCCACTTCTTCTGTGGTGGCTAGACGCGCTCTTTGGCTGAAAATTTGGTCTGCTGATACAGCCTCTAAGAAAGCCTTGCTTTCCTTGCCCTTTCAGGGGAATTTGCTTTTTGGGTCTGAACTCAAAGAAATGATCAGTGAGGCTACTGGCGGTAAAAGTACTCTTCTACCCTCAGTCTTTAAGAAAAAGTTTCCAGCCAAACGCAATCGGTCCTTTCGTTCCTTTCAGACTGAGACACGCTCCTCGGCCCAAACGGGTCCTCCCACTACGCGCTCCTCCTCCAAGCCCAGACAGTCCTGGAAGCCCAAAGTTGCCCCCAAGGCCAAGACCTCCAAGACTGCTTCGGCATGACTCGCCGAACCCGGGTCCGCATCCGGCTGTAGGCGGTCGTCTCCGCATCTTTCGCCGGACTTGGGAGGAGTCAGTGGCGGACCCATGGGTTCTTCAGGTGGTGTCAGAGGGATACAGGATCCCTTTCTCTTCCCTTCCTCCTTTTCGGTTCCATTTTACTCGTCCTTCTCAGGAACCCACAAAAAGGCGTCTGTTCGACGACGCTATTCAGGATCTCTTGGACAAAGAGGTCCTGGAGGCGGTTCCTCAAGGGGATACAGGTTCAGGATTTTATTCCAACCTGTTTGTGGTAGCCAAAAAGGACGGAGGAGCTCGTCCCATTTTGGATCTCAAAGATCTCAATGCCTATGTGGTGACTTCCCACTTCCGCCAGGAGTCCCTGCGCTCTGTGATTGCAGCAATGTCTCCAGGGGAGTTTCTTGCCTCCCTGGACCTTCAGGATGCTTATCTTCACATCCCTATTCATCCAGAGAGCAGGCGGTATCTCAGGATTGCCTGCCACAGGGGACACTTTCAGTTTGCAGCGCTCCCCTTTGGGCTGACTTCAGCCCCTCAGGTCTTCCAGAGGGTGTTGGGCTCCTTGATAGCGGTGCTCCATCAGGATGGGATCAGAGTGACCCCCTACATGGACGATCTCCTACTAGAGGCCTCCTCAGCGGAGCTTCTCCATCAGCAATTTCCGATGTGCATGCACACCCTGAACCGTCATGGCTGGATCCTGAATCTGGACAAGTCGGACTTGGTTCCATCTCAGAGGCTTCTATTCCTGGGTCTCCTGTTCGACACTCGCCAATGCATGGTGTTTCTTCCAGAGGACGTGGCTCACCAGATAGCCGTCAGAGTGGCTGGGATTCTGGACATGGACGAAATTCCAGTGCCGAAGTTGTCATCCTTAGTGGGGAAGTTCATTTCCACGATCGAAGCAGTACCATTTGCCATGGCCCACTCCAGGGATCTTCAGAGATTTGTGATCCAGACGTGCAAGAATCATCCAGATCATCAACATCTGTCTGTTTCTCTTCCTCCTCATGTCGAGTCGAGTCTGCACTGGTGGTTAGATCTCTCATCTCCTGAAAGGGAGATCCTTTCTAGTTCCTCATTGGACCACAGTCACTACGGATGCCAGCCTTCGGGGCTGGGGTGCAGTCTGGGGTCGCTTCAGTGCTCAGGGGAAATGGGGTCTGGAGGAATCCATGCTCTCCATCAATGTTCTGGAACTTCGAGCTGTCCGGCTAGCCCTGAGGCACTGGGAGTCTCAATTGACCGGTCTTCCGATCAGAGTGGAGTCCGACAACGCCACGGCGGTGGCTTACATCAACAGGCAAGGCGGCACAAGAAGCGGTTCTGCCTGGTGGGAGGTCAAGGATATTTTGTCTTGGGCAGAAGATCACGTGCCTGTCATCTCTGCAGTTCATATTCCAGGCGTGGACAACGTCATGGCAGACTTCCTCAGTCGTCACACCGTCGACAGCGGAGAATGGGCTCTTCACCCAGAGGTGTTTCACATGCTCACTCAACGGTGGGGGATGCCTGTGGTGGATCTGATGGCTACCAGACACAACAGGAAGGTTCCGGTGTTTTGCTCCCGGTTGAGGGACTCCCTTGCTCTAGCAGTGGATGCCTTGTCGATCCCTTGGGACTTCCCCCTGGCTTACATCTTCCCTCCTCTTCCTCTATTGGTCAGAGTTATCCAGAAGTTGAAGAGAGAACGTTGTCCTGTCATCCTGATTGCTCCAAACTGGCCTCGCCAGTCCTGGTTTCCGGAGTTGATGGCCATGTTAGTGAAGGATCCGATCCCACTTCCCGCCCGTCCGGACCTACTTCTTCAGGGGTATCTGTGGAAGGAGGATGTTCACTCTCTCCATTTGATGGCATGGCGGTTGAATCCTCGATTCTAGCAAAGAAAGGATTTTCTCCTTCTGTGGTGTCGACTATGCTCAGTGCTCGTAAGCCTGTGTCTTCCAAGATCTATCATCGCATATGGTCAACTTTTGTGACATGGTGTTCTGTTAAGAAGTTATCCCTTGACTTCCATCTTCCCACTGTCCTGGCCTTCTTGCAGGACGGTGTGGATAAGGGGCTCAGTCTGAGTTCCCTCAAAGTTCAGACTTCTGCCTTGTCTGTGTTTTTCCAGGAAAGGATTGCTATCCTTCCTGATGTGAAAGTCTTCTTCCAAGGTGTGACTCATGTTCGACCTGCCTTCAAGAGTCCTGCTCCTCAGTGGGATCTCAATTTGGTGCTGGGAGTTCTACAGCGACCACCGTTTGAATCCTTGGCTTCCATTCCATTACGTCTTGTGACTTGGAAGATGGCCTTCCTTTTGGCTATTGTGTCAGTGCGCCGGGTGGCAGAGTTACAGGCTTTGTCTTGTAAACCTCCTTACCTGGTGTTCCACAAGGATAAGGCTGTGCTTCGCACTACCAAGGAATTCTTACCCAAGGTTGTGTCCGAGTTTCACATCAATCAGGAGATTGTGGTTCCCTCTTTCTGCCCTAATCCTTCATCTGACAAGGAACGAGATCTCCATCTGTTGGATGTGGTGCGTTGCCTCAAGTTTTATGTTCATCGCACCGAGTCTATCAGGAAGTCTGACGCTCTATTTGTCATTCCTGAGGGGCCTAGGGCAGGGAGACCGGCTTCCAAAGTTACCATTGCCTCTTGGATTAAGGCTACCATCCGTGAAGCCTATAAGTTGAGGAATAAGCATGTTCCCTTCCGGGTGACTGCCCATTCCACCAGATCTATTGGGGCCTCTTGGGCCTACAAGAATCAAGCTTCTGCTGATCAACTGTGCAGAGCGGCCACTGGTCCTCTGTGCACACTTTTTCAAAGCACTACCGAGTTGATGTACTGGCGTCGGCTGATGCCAGTTTTGGAAGGAAGGTCCTGGAGGCAGTCTTGCCTGTGTAGGTCTTCCGCTCTGTGATCCTTAGTGCTTCCTTACTGTTGAGCCCGGTTGGCTCTGGTTCCGTGTGCTGTGTTAGTTCAGGGATTGTTCCCTTGGTTGGTGTCCGTTGACACTTACAGTTTGGGCTATGTTATTAACTGGTCATAGCAGTTCTAGTGACTTGGGCCTTGCGCCTGGTCCTTGCCTTACTTCCCGCCTCTGGATCAGCTCAATGTTTGTACATCCCAGAGTACCAGTGACCTGTATTGGACGACAGTGAAAATAGGATTTTAGTCTTACCTGTTAAATCCTTTTCACTTAGTCCATACAGGTCACTGGTCTCCCACCCTGTCAAGGGACCAGTCTTGGCTCTCCTGTGGCATCCAGTGGGAGACCGTTCGGGCATGCTCACAGGAGTCTTTCTTTTTGCTTACCTGAGGTCAGTTTTAGGGTCTCAAATCAATCTAAAGTGGCTCTGGCCAGAAGGTGGCTTAAGTAAGAGGGGAGGCTCCGCCCCTTGCAAATCATTTGCATAGTTGTTCCTGCCTATTAAAGGGGACTTACGCCTCCCAGAGTACCAGTGACCTGTATGGACTAAGTGAAAAGGATTTAACAGGTAAGACTAAAATCCTATTTTTTTTTGGTTTTTTTTTTTTTAATTTTACCAAGCATTCAGAAAATGCAAACTCTTTTCCCCATTTGTAACGTAAAGGAAACAAGGGAAAACCATAGTCACGTGCACACATAGACACCAAGGGGGGTTTGAGCACCTGCCCTTTTTGTCCAAAGTGCCCTCGTGCCCTTTTAACAAAAAAAAAAAATAATAATAATTATGAGAAGTGCTCTTTTTTTCATTTGAGCCCCTGTCCCCCAAAATGTCTGTGCACGTGCCTGCCGTAGGGAGAGGAGAAAAAAAAAAAACCCTCCCATCCATTCTGAAAAAACATTCTAAACCTCGTCTTACATGTGTAAGACCTACACAAAATCCCTAATTCTGCTATCGTGAAACTCATCATAACATATATTCTATAAAGCAACTTCATTATACCGGCGTTATCCAGGCACACAAGGATAGTGTGGATATTATTTAGATAGTTTATATTAATCAGAATCTTGACTTCAGCCACAAAAGAACCACCTTTTATCATGCTAGTAGATCCTAAAGACCTTTTACTGTAGGGGTTGCTTGCGGCCTGGACCAATGTACCCCAGTCGCACACGTGTACATATTTTATAACCGTTCTCTCTTCTTGTGTTAGGAGAAGCAGTATGCACACTGGATGGCAGCTTGTAGATTGGCATCAAAGGGCAAGACCATGGCAGATAGCTCTTATAACCTGGAGGTCCAGAATATTCTGTCTTTCCTGAAGATGCAGCATCTAAATCCAGACCCCCAGTTCATTCCTGACCAAGTCAACTCTGACATTAATCCTGAATGTGTTGTCTCCCCTCGGTATCTGAAGAAGTACAAGAACAAGCAGGTATGGTTCCATCTAAAAATGCATGCCAGCTAAAGAAAGGGTGGCCCGCATCTGTATAATCACTAGCTGTTTCACTACAACTCCCATCATCCTCAGCCAGCCAATGGCCATATGAGGATGATGGAAGTTAGTCACATAGATGCAGTTTGTCCTCTGCCGGAGTCTGGCCACAGACCTTTCATGGGTGCCATAACACACCAGCACAATATACTGTTTTGCTTACAGTGAAATCCACATTTGATTTGAACACAACACTCAATGGGTTGTTATGCTAACTATCTTATTTCTACACTGTTCTGTGCTCTGCTTTCCACGTTAATAAAGCTATACATGTTCATTGTGCTTAGAGGCATGGAGTTTCTTAAATAGAGTATTTGTATTGGCCTTTTTCCTATTCTAGTGTCTATCAGTCACTAATTTTTATGAACCTGCTTTCATTGAAGTCATCGCCTCCTTAGTGAAGGGGCTGATCTGGTCACTTGACCAGTAGGATTTGGTTGCCATTGTAACCTGACCCAGGACTCGGTTATTTGTATCAATATGAGCAGTTCCAATGCTTTCTAAGCACACACTACAACCCTGTGTTCAAGATCCATTCAATCTGTTCACACAGACATTCTTCTATGTGAGTGAGTGCCTGGTGGGTTGTCTTGGCAGCAGCTCAATCGAGTGAGTAATCACTCACTGGAAAAAGGACTGACATTGTGGTAAAAAAAAAAAAAGAAAAAAAAAAAAGTAATGTTTTAAAGGGATAGTAATACTTAAAATGTAAAAAAAAAATGTTGTAGGGTTTATCCCCCTGAGTAAAACAAGAGTACTCCCACTGCTGAAAGGTGTTTCATTCAAAAGTTATTAATTTTCAAAGTTGAATTTTTTAGGTGCAATATCACAGTGGCCTGAAATTGTACAGTGGCGCTGTTGCTACACCATCCTATGGAGATTTATTGTCCCCGGGACCAGAGCTGTTCATAGGATCGTGTAGCAACAGCGCCACTGTACAATTTCAGGCCACTGTGATATTGCAACATATTTTTTTTTTACATTTTAAGTATTACTATCCCTTTAAACTAGAAGTCAGTCATCTGTCTCATGCATTAATATTTTAGAGAGATTATTGCTTTCAGTTTTTCATATGCCTTCTAAGTATTCCGTGCCTCCCCCAGCACATATTTTAAACAGCTTTAGTTTGGAATCTGAGGTCAGATGAGACACTTCTGTCCCCCAGAATCCCATGACATGAAGCTGCAGTGTAGTAGAGGATGTACTGTGTCAGGGGAATGCATGGAATGTGGCCTGCATGTTCTAAATGCGCAAAGACCAATGAATGGAGTGTATAGAAAGATTTAGGGAAAAAGACTTTAAATACACATCACTGGAATGTGTTCCCTTCCCTTGGCCTGGGTTTTAATTAAATTAACTTTGTCCTGATTAAAATAGTGTGGGTTGTTTTTAACTATTTTTATTTTTAGGAATGCGTTGACATTAAAGTGATAGTAATACTTGAAAACTTTTAAATTTAATTCAATAGATATTTTAAAAATACATTAATTGTGCCGTTTTCGATCTCCCAAACCTTTATGGTTTGGGAGATACAAGTCTGCAAAGTTCCCCTTCCCTCCCCTTGTGCTGACGTCCGCTTTCAAACTCAGGCGGAGATCGCAGTCCATAGACCGTCCTGCGGCTCTTCAGCAGAGCCGTGATCGCAGTAGTTACAAAGAAATACTTCATTTGAACGGTCTACAGAGTGTGCTTGCAAACCAGGCACAAATTGTAGACCGTTAAAATGAAGTATTTCTTTGTAACTACCGCGATCACGGCTCTGCTGAAGAGCCGCAGGACGGTCTATGGACTGCGATCTCAGTCTCTGAGTTTGAAAGCTGATGTCAGCACAAGAGGAGGGAAGGGGGAACTATGCAGACTGATATCTCCCAAACCATAAAGGTTTGGGAGATCGAAAATGGCACAATTAGTTTAGTTTATTTTTAAAATGTCTATTGAATTAAATTTAAAAGTTTTGAAGTATTACTAACACTTTAACGGAGTGCCAGAGAGGTTGCAATGCATTGGATACATCTCAGGCACTCGGAGGGTTTAGGGAGCACTACTGCTTAACCCTTTGAGTGCCAGAGGGGTATGCAACACATGGCTTTGCAATGCGTTGCATAACTCCTCTGACACTCAAAAGGTTAAATACAAATTGCTGTTACAAAAGAACTTGTAATATTCATAGACAAGTTCTTTCAAGATTTGGAAACACACTTGAACACCATGTAATAATAAACACCCAGTATCTGTTCATCTGGGCACTGAATCCAAAGGGCCTCTGATCAAATTGCTTCCCTGGATGTTAATCTTGAATTGGTCATGAATATCTTGATCAGGGAAACCAACATTATTCATTGTTGCAGGCCTCCGGACTCTTCCCACTTAAAGCGGAACTATCACCCTATATGTAGTGTGTGTCTCCCCCCCCCCCCCCCCCCCCCCAAATAACTAAGCGTATATGGTGATATGCTTCTTAACAGTGCTATTATCGGGCACAAGTACCAAGCTCTGAAGTAATCTTTCTTCTGAGACCGGTGGCCAGGCTTGCACGCAGACATCTTGGCCTAGAGACGTCTGCGCTGTCCATCCTGTCTCCTCTAGGAGGCATTGCATGGTACCTTAAGGTACCAGAAGGGACTGAAGGAGCAGGCACGCAGACTGCTCTAAAGCAAGAAGCCTGGCCATCAGTCTCAGAGAGAGGATTACTTCAGATTGTGTTACTTGCACCCGATAATAGCACTGTTAAGAAGCTAATTGCCATATGCCTAAATATGGGGGGGGGCTTTGAAAGTACTGCTTTAAAGTATAAGAACCCTTCAGTGACTAGTTTGGATTCCTGCAGTCTTCTTTCCTAGGCCTGATATTCATCACTAACTTAAAAAATACTTTTACAGAACAAATTAAGCAAATTTACACTAACCATTAGAATTCTGTTCCCTGATTAAAGAAGCAACATTTCTTAATAATAACCCCCTCTTGCCTTACTGTGGGTAGAAAATACTGATTGCCCTATTAGTTTTTGCCTTTGAGACTTTTTTTCAAGCAATTGTAACTTCAATCTGCTCAGGATGTTTTGTCCATGGAGACAGACATTACAACAGCTAGCAGGACCCACAAGAGACTTCCCATTGCACACAGGAACGTTAACCCTTTAAAGCGGAACTACCACCTTTTACAAAGATGGCCCCAAATAATTCCTCATCTGGCAATTAGCCGCTCAGTAGCGCTAGTCGCAAGAATTATTACCTTGTTAATGTGAATTACCCACTGCTCCGGGACTGACGTGCAGGATGGAGCACAGACATCTTTCCATAGTGACGTCTGCGCGGTCAGTCCCAGCTGGCTCTAGGAGGAGTTTCTAGGAGCCGTTCGGCTCCAAAAGGGACTGACCGCGCAGACGTCACTGCAGAAAAATGTCTGCACTCCGTCCTGCCTGTCAGTCCCAGAACAGAAGATAATTCGCATTAACGAGGTAATAATTCTGGTGACTAGCGCTACTGAGAAGCTAGTCGCCAGATGAGGAATTATTTAGGGCCATCTTTGTTAAAGGTGGTAGTTCCGCTTTAAGAACCAGCAGTATGTGCAACACACTGTCTGCTATAATTTGGGGCGGACTCTCCCAGCAACTGTCATGAACATGACATCAAGGACTGATTTGAAGAGGTTCACCTGGACAAAGGCACAGACTTATTGCTGGCTGCGCCATTAGAATTTCCCCCCATGTGTGGGCTCTGCCTAGATTCATTGATGGCACAGTGTGTACAGGGCTGCATTTCCCAATAGGCAGAGTATGCAGCTGACCAGAGCTCCAGATTTTGAGGCTCATTAGCTATGCTGGCCACCATTCTGAATTGTGGGTATGGCCTCAGCAATCTGTGTCCCTGCACCAATTTTTTGCCTCTTTTAAAGGCTATTATTTAATCCACTGGATGCTGGAGAGATCTCAATAAGTTGTTGATTGTTCTAGCAACCAAGGGTTAAAGCTTTGCTTTCTTTTTGTCCTTGATTGTTGTCTGCCAAGGGCATTTTCTGTGCCAGGAAATAGTGAATGATCTGGTGGATAGTGGTCATGGGTGGAGCTAAGGGCACCTAGAGTGTGATGCTTAGGGGCGCCTGAGATTTAATTCCAGCCCTGTGTGTAGTAATATTGACCAGACACAGAAACTAATTGCCATAAAGGGCTATGCTGTGCCACCCACAAAGGTTAACATCTCAAATTATTTAGATTACAATCAAATGGCTAACATAACCTATAATTCTTTTTAAAATGCACCAAACTCAAATGTAGAGAACAGGTCCACTTTAAACGGGCTTGGGGGAATCAGACTTCCCCGTTCACACTACCTGAATTATTATGCATATTTTATGCAAATTGGCTAGTACTTGCTGGTAGGGAGGACAGTGTGGAATGTTAGTATCTGGTTGGCATGCCAACTGCCATTGTCTAGTCTGCAAAAAAAAAATTGGCACAGCTAAATATCAAACAATTTTTTTAACCCTTTGAGGACCAGAGGGGTATGCAATGCATTGCAGAGCTAACATAATGTATTGCTGATTTTGAAACCTTTTTCAAATATGTTTAACTTATGTGGTCAGTTCCAATTTCAAACTGCAGTAAAGGGACACAAGTAGGGCTTCATAACTGTGTGAACATTTTTCCACAACACTGCCATTTTGTCTTTGCTTGCCCCTCACATCTCCGTGATCTGCAGGGCTGGGTGATATCAGAGCTTCTAGGAGAGGGAAGAACATTGCAGTCATCCATACCTCCCAAGTGTCCCTCTTTAGGAGGGACAGTCCCTCTTTTAGACCCAAATCCCTCTGTCCCTCTTTCCCACCCAGATGTCCCTCTTTTTAGGAGATCAGACTTTGTGGTGTGTATATAAGTGTATCACATTGCTCTAAAGCAGTAAAACTCACATTAATGTTTGTTTAAACATCAGTATATGTGTTTATAAATTAGTCTGTGTAAATAAAATACTTTGGTCTTGTTATAAATCATATATTAGGTTACACAAGGAATTGTAATAGGTCGTGAAATAGCCTAAAAATTATCGCTAATGCCACACCCACAGCATCACCCCTTAAAACTCAAGTGTCCCTCTTTAGCAACTTGAAATGTTGGGAGGTATGGTCATCACCATTGAAGACTTCTGTTTGTGAATTTGTCAGCAATGGACTTCAATGGAGATCATGGTATCTTCTCCCAGAAGCATGTGTGGCATCACTGATGTCTCCCAGTCCTGCTGATTGGAGATCTGCAGGGGAAACGGAGTATGGCAGTTTTACACTATGGCAAGGGATTCTTCCAATAGCTGTCAGGACTGTTCCCACAGTTAATCCCATTTGCCAGACCCTTTTCTGCCCTTTTAACAACTAGTAATGCAAGAATGTAAATGGGAAAAAAAATGTAACATTTAAAGATCTATATGCAGGAAAGTGTATTTCTGTGTACAACGTTATCTGCAATTCTTGAGCAAACCAACTGCACCAGAGGGGACTGATAATCTTCAAAGCTCCCTTTTGATTTAAATGGGGCTCTTTAAAAGGGCCCTATCACCTTAAACCGTTTGATTTTGAAAGAGCATTTATGCTGTGCAGGCACTTCCTGTGTTACCTTCCCAGTCACTGACACAACCCTTTCAGTTCTCGGGAATATGGGCAATGCATTGCTGAGCAGTGTCTGTGAGTGGGGAAGGTTATGTAGGGATAAGACGGGAAGTCTATGCTAAGGAGGGAGGTGGGTAATGCACTGATGAGCAGTGTCAGTGAGTGGGGAAGGTTATGTAGGGATAAGACGGGAAGTCTATGCTAAGGAGGGAGGTGGGTAATGCACTGATGAGCAGTGTCAGTGAGTGGGGGAGGTAATGTAGGGATAAGACAGGAAGTCAGTGCTAGGGGAGGTGGGCAATGCATTGCTGAGCAGTGTCAGTGAGTGGGGGAGGTAATGTAGGGATAAGACAGGAAGTCAGTGCTAGGGGAGGTGGGTAATGCACTGATGAGAAGTGTCAGTGAGGGAGGTAATGCAGGGAGAAGATGGGAAGTCTGTGCTGGGGAGGTGGGCAATGCATTGCTGAGCAGTCAGTGAGGGAGGGAGGTAATATATCGATAAGACAGGAAGTCAGTGCTAGGGGAGGTGGGCAATGCACTGATGAGCAGTGTCAGTGAGTGGGGAAGGTAATATAGGGATAAGACAGGAAGTCAGTGCTAGGGGAGGTGGGCAATGCACTGATGAGCAGTGTCAGTGAGTGGGGAAGGTGATGTAGGGATAAGACAGGAAGGTGCTGCACGGCATGCATAAACCAGTATCCACTATAAATCTAAACTCAGTAGATTTCTGATTAAGGGATAGTAATACTTTTATATGTAAAAAAAAAATCTATATAGCAGGGTTAATCCTCCTGAGTAAAACAAAGGGTACTCACACTGCTGAGAGGTATTTTATTCAGAAGCTATTGTAGCTCAAACTTGAATGTTAGGTGCAGTATCACAGGGGCCTGAACTTTGTAGAGTGGCGCTATTGCTACACTATCCTATGGACACCACTGGTCAGTTGAAAACTCCATAGGATGGTGTAGCAATAGTGCCACTGTACAATTTCAGGTCACTGAGATACTGCAGCTATAAAAAAAAAAAAATGCAAGTTTGAGCTATAATAACTTATGAGTAAACAGCCTTTCAGCTCTGTGAGTACCCTTGTTTTACTTGGGCAGCTAAACCCTACAACATTATATATAATTTATTTTTTTTATTTTTTTACATGTTAAAGGAGCAGTAAACTTTTATATTTTTTCATTAAAAAAATTTTAGGGATTTTCCTATTGAGTAAAATAAGGGTACTCCCACTGCTGAGAGATTTATATTTCCAGAGTTATTACAGTTTAAACCCATGTTTTTTTACATTTGCAGTGTCCTCTAGTGGTCAAATTCTAATTGGATTTCCAGTTAGATTCTAATGGAGAGGAAGTCAGAGACATACAGTTCTCCATAGAATGTGATAGAAACTGCCTGTCACTTCCTGTCAGTTAGAACTATCAGGAAGTAAACACAGTAAATTCACTTCCTGGTTATTTAAACTGCTATAAATTTTGAATAAAACATCTGACAGTGATGGGAGTGACCCTTTATTCAGCAGGAAATTCTCTGTAAAATGTGTTTTCATAAAAAAAAGTTTACTGCTCCTTTAAATATTACTATCCCTATAAAAAATAGATAAAACAACACATTGACTTTGACTCTTTCAAAACCGCACATGTGTGGTGGCGTGTGTATGGTTCTTTTAAATCCGTCCATAAGAATTGTTCTCGATCATATTTGGTTTGCCTCAAAATTGTACCACTTGAGGCCCATTTTAAGTCCAGAATGAGACTGGAAAGTTAGATCCCAGGATCCCCCTCTTCCTCTCTCTGCTGCCTGAAATATTACTTTGTTTGCTGACACAACAAGCACCTTTCAGCTGCACCAGTCACCATTGCCCTCTATGCACATCCCTAAATACCCACGCCTCACTTCTGTGCCTGCATTCACATTTTGCTTTTTTTTCCTTTTGAAGGTAATTTTGCATGTTCTGGCTGCCTTTCTTTCCAACGACGACTGCAGATCTTCTCTCGCTTGTTTGCCATAAATCTCATTGCTCTTTCTGTTTTATCCCCACTTCTCTTTTCCTTTATTTTATATTTTTTACCTTCCTCTCATCTCATCATTTCTTCGTGTTGCCACCTACAGCCAGGCTATGTAAGAGACTTGGTAAGTTGCAAGTAAAGGAGCTGAACTTGTATGACACTGAACTGTTTTCCCTAGAACAGGCTTATGCTTTGTTTTCCTAAATTTACTTTTAACCCTTTGAATGTCACTGGTGTGCAACTCATTGCATTGCCGTACAGCAAGAGGTCTTTATGAAAAATCAGGTGTGCAGGGCTGGGCATTGTTGCAAAACCCTTTGGCATTCAAAAGGTTAAAAATGTAACCTCAGGGCACCCATCTTCAGAAGAAAAGTGGTGTTAATCTGGTATAAAAATTGCACTATATAAGGGTCTGGGGGGCATGATCTTTCAAATAATTACTTGTATTTTAGTAATACTATGGTTTTCTAACGTAGCAGTGTGGGCACACATGGCTGTCATTCAAGAAGACCTTTGTTCTGATTGAGATGTTCACTCAGCTGGCTTTCTGTGGGTAGAAAGCTTAAAGGGATAGTAATACTTTGTTTTAACTTTATTTTGTAGGCATTAAAAAAATATGAATGATATAAGTCTCATCTCTCAAACCTTTATGGTTTAAGAGATATTCACAAGCAAAGTTTCCCCCTCCCGCCCCTTTTACCTACTGTAAACAATCTCTTCTCAGATGTGGAATGCAGTCCATAGACCAGACAGATAACAGCAGGGGACAATCTTCTTCCTATGAGAACAATGAAAGCCCTGCCCCCCTTGACAAGTTTTTCAGGTTTTTCCCTTATCTTAATTGAAGATTGTCCCTCTGTGCAGTCTACCTGGGCACCTCCCTTCTTCTCTGGCTGAACAGTGTTACATCAGTAAAAGGGGCGGGAGGGGGACACTTTGTCATTGAATTAGTCTTGTACTACAACTCTGACAGAATTGAAATAACACTCTCCAAAGTCCAAATACTATGATGATTAATTAGAGCTGCTTTTATTATGAAACATTACTATCCCTTTAACCCCTTAGTGACGGCCGCGTGCAGACGCGGCCGTCACTTAACGTCCGTCTAACATTTTTTTTTTTTTTTTAAACAGAATCCGGAGTCCCCGAACGGCGTGCAGCCGCGCGGGGATCCGGATTTCCTGGACGTACATGTACGTCCTCTGTCACTAAGTGACACCCACAGAGGACGTACATGTACGTCCATTGTCACGAAGGGGTTAAATAATAAAAAAAAAAAAACCTCATAAATGTTATATATATAATATAATAATAATTATATGCAGCTTTTGAGATAGGTGGAAGCAGCCATTCAATCAGACAGGTGCACCATCTCAAAAAGGCTAGTATTTAATAAATAAAGAAGACAGCAGTCGTGGGACTTTCAGCCTTCAGATGGGTACATTTTATTGGTCAGTGTTCTTGAGAGAGGTCCGGTGAGGAAACGTTGCCCAATGAAATGAACCTATTTGCTGCCTGAAAGTCCCACGGGTGCTTCCCTCTGTTATATATATTTATAATAACAATGGCTGAAGTGGGCACTCCAAAACAAAAAGAAAATAAATAAAAAATAGGCTGTCTGGGTGCCACTTGTGTTAATTGTGTATAGCACGGGTGTACACTTAAGAGCACTCACAGGCCTTGATATGTAAAGAAAAAAGTGTATTAAATATGTAGTCAAACTGTCAATGTTTCGACTCCATTGCTGGGGGGGGACACTGAACTTCAGTGTGAAATGTGGTGGTGGTGGTGGGGGGGAACGACACTGAACTTCAGTGTGAAATACCTAATGAAAACCTTGAGGCCGGGATATTCAGGGATTCTTCTACAGATCATGTAAAAGTCTGATTAAAGGGATAGTAATGTTTCATAATAAAAGCAGCTCTAATTAATCATCATAGTATTTGGACTTTGGAGAGTGTTATTTCAATTCTGTCAGAGTTGTAGTTTAGGAGTAATTCAATGATAAAGTATCCCCCTCCCGCCCCTTTTACTGATGTAACACTGCTCAGCCAGATCAGAAGGGAGGTGCCCAGGTAGACTGCAGAGAGGGACAATCTTCAATTAAGATAAGGGAAAAACCTGAAAAAGTTGTCAAGGGGGGCAGGGCTATCATTGTTCTCATAGGAAGAAGATTGTCCCCTGCTGTTATCTGTCTGCTTTATGGACTGGATTCCACATCTGAGAAGAGATGTCTTACACTAGGTAAAAGGGGCGGGAGGGGAAACTTTGCTTGTGAATATCTCTCAAACCATAAAGGTTTGAGAGATAAGACTTATATCATTCTTCATGTTTTTTTAATGCCTACAAAATAAAATAAAGATAAAACGAAGTATTACTATCCCTTTAATTGGTGCATCTGTCTGTAAGAATGGAGTAGACCAGGTGTGGGCAGCCTGTCAACTGATATTGGACCATAGCTCTAATCATGAGAATGATGGAAGATTGTAGTACAACAGCTGGCAACCTTCAGGCTGTCTGTCCGTGAAATAAGATGATCTAATTCTGTAGTAGTTCAGGGGGTTGGGAGGTTACTGTGACCCGCATAAGTGCATCCCTTTCAATCCTTTGTACAGTGAATGGAATGGTGTCTTATTCAAGCGGACTTATATTGCCAAAAAACTGCTTTGGCC
Source organism: Rhinophrynus dorsalis (assembly GCA_037306005.1). Taxonomy (NCBI): domain Eukaryota; kingdom Metazoa; phylum Chordata; class Amphibia; order Anura; family Rhinophrynidae; genus Rhinophrynus; species Rhinophrynus dorsalis. The sequence goes on along the minus strand of CM074728.1, from coordinate 91,409,550 downwards.
TAGATCACATGAGCATCTTTGCTGCATGTTTCACAGAATAGATGATGTTTTCTGTGGGGTAGTTCACATGGATTGCTGCAACTGTTAATCAGTGTGAACTAGGCCTTAAAATGGTATTATTAATGCCAGAATTATTCTTTTCCTGTAACCCTTTGAGTGGCAGAGCAGTATCCAAATGCATTGCCTCTCCGGCACTTAAAAGTTAACCCTTTGAGTGTCACTCAAAGGGTTAAAAAGACAAATTTCCAAAGGGACACTTATTTTCATGGTGATATTACAGGGCACGGTCAAACTTAACTCCAAAAATTATCTCCAAACAACATTTCTGATTTTAAAATATTTGTATAAATGAAAATATACAGTTGGGTGCAGATTGTGTGAATACCAGCAAATTCTCAAGATATTATGCTTTTTGAACATTTTAGACTAAAACAGTGTTTCTAAAATCTACTTCGAAAATTTGAACTGTTTTTAAACATTTTTTTAATACATATGGCCTTTAAAGGTTTTAAATTACGTTTTTTGTTTTTTGTCTTGCAATCTGATTAGGTTCCCTGATTGCAAGCTCTGTCATACAGAAACCTGTGAAATTATTATTTTATGGGGTTCACTAATGCTCGCGCTGCAGTATATGTATTAAATAATGCAAGGGATCCCTCCTATCAATTTCAGATATTGGGATTTGGTCTTTATTCGTTCATTTTTCAACAGGATATATTTTTCCAGGTCTTGGCTGAGCACAGGTGAGTAAGTGGGACTGTCAGACCTGGCAATGTACCCTCTCTGTGCTCATTCAAGGAATCCGCTAAATCTTTGCCTGTTTGTGTCCTTGATGACGAAGGGCCCGCTCCTGTTGTAAAGACTTTCTTTGGTAAAGTCAATTAACACTGCCAGCGTAATTCCTGGAAAAGCTAATGACTACTACTCCTCTGGGTTTCTAAGGAAAGATTACATTTGTAGCCTGTAATTACAGGAGTCTTTTGTATTGTGGTGTAGATTCAAAAACCATTTGACTGCCAGATGTGTGCAACACATTGCTATTGCATTCTGTTTGCTGCACTGATATGTAAAGTAACTATACAAAGGGAGTGACTTCCTTGGTACTGTAAACTAACATCAATTTTTATTTATTTATTTATTTTTTTGTGAGAAAACTGGTTTATTGGAGTTAAAGGAAGAGGGAAGCCTAAATCTAACTCTAGCTAAAGAGTGGCCATGTGTCACCGATTCCTAAGTAGTGATAAAAGAGGTGATAAAGTAGAGATGACTTCCCCAATTCATATGTTATTCTATGGAGCCTATGCACTAAGATTTTTCAACTTTGGAGATCTTTGTGCGTAGGCTCTATAGAATAACATAGGAACTGGAGAAGTGATATAATTGGAGAAGTTATCTCCAGTTTATTAGCTCTTTATCACTGCTCAGTGAATCTCCCCCCAGGCATCCTGTAATTCCTGCTTAATCGGCAGCTAGGTAGGATGTCCAAGAAGAACAAGTGTCCTGATTTCTCAAACCCCATGTTACCTCTGGAGCTGCGCAAAGTGCTGATTTCAGCTCTGCACAACCAAAAGCGTAACATGGTTTTGGAAGAGTCAGGAAAAGTGTCTCGGACACCATATTGGCCATTGCTGATCAAGCAGGAAGTAGAGAAGCCATTCACTGACACTGCCGGAATCTGTGCAGGATCAGGTAAGCACCTTGGTAAGTATTAACCCCAGAGTTACTGAACAAGAATAGTGGTAATCAGACACATGACAACTCTTTATTTCTAGTTTTAGATTTTTTACTGCTCCTTTAACTTCTGTAGACACCTTTCTTCTCACACACTTTAAAGTTAATGAAAGGAAGTTGCTTCAAACTAACTTTCTCTTATTCAGATCACGGCCCGGATCCTGGAAGCTCACCAAAACGTGGCGCAGATGAGCCTGATTGAAGCAAAGATGCGGTTTATTCAGGCTTGGCAGTCTCTACCAGAGTTTGGCATCACTCACTTTCTTGCCAGGTCAGTGTGTCCCAAGAATGTGTATCCTCCTATAGTTAATTTCTCTTAAGAAGAAATAAAAATAAAACCGTGTTGCACTTAGAGAGCTATGGTATCGGTCACGCAACCAGGGCCTGATTTTTAACCCTCTGAGTGTGTTGCATACCCCTCTTGTACTCAAAGGGTTATATTTTGGTCCTCTCCTCACTCGTAGCCCCTCATCAGTCAATACAGGACCACTACCCTGACCCATATCTACAGCAGCGGAAGGGTTGCTTTTACAATGAGGACAATAAAGGTGTGAAATTCACTGCCTGAGGAGGTGGTGCTATCGAATAATTTAGATGCCTTTAAAAAGGGCCTGGATACTTATTAAAAGAGCAGAACATAGAGGGCTATGAACGTTAGTATTGGGATTAATATTTAGTTCTTGTTCATCCAAGAAGAAACCTGATTTCTATTTGGAATTAAGAAGGAATCCACCCCCCCATTCAAGGCAGAATTTGAAATTGCTGTATTGAGAGGTTTTTTTTTTTTGCCGCCTTTTGGATCAACAATGGTAAACAGGAATAGGAAAAGGGTTGAACTAGATGGACAAAAGTCTTTTTTTTTTTTTTTTTCAACCTAAATTACTATGTTACTATGTCACATATTACTACTTGACAGAGAAAATACCCTTGGCCTGTAATAGTAGTAGGCAACCTTTTTGTTCTCCAGCAGCTGGAAACTGAGAAAAAAAAAAACTGTTTTAAAGGGCAACTGTCATCATATAGTGTTCTTTTGGCATGTTTGTTCCCCTGGGAAGCTGGAGCTGCACCAATGGGAAAGCAGGGCAGGGACTGAAATGATTCCATTGCTTCCCTAGTGCATCAGTATTACATTGCAAACTTCCTGTACAGAGTGATGCAGATCCCCTGTATCTGGTTTGAATGCTTGATTGGCTGGTCTGAAGGCAATACACACACAAACCTGGAGTTTATCAGAGAGCCATAACCTTGCAGGTTGCATTCCACCCAAAGTGGTCCGTTTTCTGACACACCTGAATGGCTGAAAAGTAGCAGTTTGGGGGCTGCACAGAGCACCTCAGGCTTTTTACGGTCTCTCCTGTTGGAGACTTAGAAAAATGTGAATACTGGTTTATTCAAAGGGCACTGATAACAGGCCTTAGCCATAATTGGGCATGGTGGGTGGTGCCAGCAGGGCTAAAGGGTACTTCGGCTTTGACACTGTCGGCTATTTACGCGCCATTCTCGTTGCATTAATTCCACCCATGTGAACAAATCTTTTATCTGTATATTTTCTAGGTTCCAAGGAGGCAAAAAGGAAGAGCTGATTGGAATTGCCTATAACAGGCTGATCAGAATGGATGCAAGCACAGGAGACGCGATAAAGACGTGGCGCTTCAGCAACATGAAACAGTGGAACGTCAACTGGGAAATCAAAATGGTAAAGTAGATGTCTCGCTTAATATATGAGGTTTAGAAGTTTCTAACAATATTGGCTTTGCCTGTGCGGATAATAAAACAATAATTAAATTTAAAAAAAAATTTGGAGCTTTTAACCCCTTGAGTGCCAGAGTGGTATGCAATGCGTTGCATACCCCTCTGGCACTCATAGGGTTGGGGAAGAAAAAAAAACGCAAGCTACTATTTATTGGTATTAAAAAGGTTTAACTAAATTACATTTCAGCAGGCCCTACTTGTTTCATGAAGATTCTTCTTCAGCGGTTAGTGATGAAATCTCCCTTTAGATCTCATTTGGTGCAATCACTTTACCACAAAATGTCTCCACTTTGGCAGTCAAGGGGTTAAATATAAAGTGTCACCATTGAGTGCATACAATGAACTTTGGGTGTAAAGACAGAGGTATCGAATACATTGCAATGTGTTTGATAGCTCTCTGGCACTCAGAGGGTTAAAAACAGCAATGTATTACAAAATGCAGGGATGGGGCAGCAATCTACAACTAGATTAAAGGGATAGTAATGTTTCAAAATAAAAGCAGCTCCAGTTAATCTTCATAGTATCTGGGCCATGGAGAGTATTATTTCAATATTGTCAGTTGTAGTTCAAGAGTAATTGACTGATAAAGTATCCCCCTCCCTCCCCTTCTCCTGATGTAACACTGCTCACCTCAGAGCAGCAAGACTGTCTGGATGGATCGCAGAGAGGGACATTCTTCAGTGAGTATGAGGAAAAACCTGTCAAGGAGGGACAGGTTTTTCATTGTTCTCAAAGTAAGAAGATTGTACCTTGCTGTGATCTGTCTGGTCTAAGGACCAGACTCCACATCTGAGATAAGCAGTGTTACATCAGTAAAAGGGGCGGGAGGGGGATACTTTATCATTCAATTACTCTTCAACTACAACTCTGACAGAACTGAAATAACACTCTCCATGGCCCAAATACTATGATGATTAATTAGAGCTGCTTTTATTATGAAACATTACTATCCCTTTAAAGTGGACCTGTCTCTCCAAGATAGACTGAGATCATTTTAAAATGTGGTGTGTTTTTTTTTTTTTTTCCCCTTTCATCCAATGTGGAATATGTGAACCATAGAGTAAAGTATTGTGTGGCTAGGAGAGTGAAGCACTTACCTTAACCCTTTGAGTGCTTTGCAATGTGCCCCTCTGGCACTCAGAGTTAAAAGGCTCTCTAGAGGCGCAGGGACTGCCTTCCTATTCCATTTTACCACTAGGCATGCTCAGTTTTAAGTGACCTCAGAGGAGGTGCATGAGGCCAATGATTCTCTTGGCTAGCTGCCTTTATTTTCTTAACTTACATGTGCTGAAGGAGCTTACCCTTCTGCCACAGTACTGGAGAACAGAAGTGACTGGAGAGCCACCTTTCTGCTCATTAAAATTGGGGGGAATACTGTACTTTCTGGTGAGTGCGTTTTTTGGAGGGTGGCGGGGGTCTTTTGGCTACCTTAGCGGTTACAGTATTACTCTGAGAGTTGTCTCTTGTTGAAGCATTACTCGCATAGGGCTAACAGATAACGCAGGTACTCGACGAGACCATTCACACCCAAGAGACGTAGAACCTTCAGCCCCATCCATGTAATATTTCTGTGGGCTTTCCTTACATTCTTGTACATATATTTGTTTAAATTACTCTGAGGTCACTATCACAGAGACTACTCTCAGGAGGCTTTGTGCTTCTCTCCTTTTCTTTTTTTATGTCCAGAACAAGACTAGTGCCACTGAGAACACCTCAGTCGGCTGCATCCCCGAGACGAGCAATTCTAATAGTGAACTATAGAACTTTGGACTCAGTACATCTTTCTTTTATTCCTCTTTATTTTATATACATGTAGGTGTGCACTGTTGTCTTTCTTATGGGAATACTGTATTTCCCATGAGACCTGTTTTTTTTCCCAGGCCTCAGTGAAGAAGGGGAGGTAAAGTGCCTCTCCATGTCCTTTCTGCTGCCTTGCCTCAGCTGCTGAAGGTCTTATTACAAGGGTGTTTGGAGACCTTAAGAGTCTCTGAGGCCTCTGACTTAGAATTATGTTCCCTGGATATTTTGGAGAGTAGAGATGCTGTTTTCCTCCTCTACATTCCATGGATTATATGGTTCTGAAGGAAGGGAAATCACCTGTTAAAATATGTTATTCCCAGAGGATTTTCACTTATATACCTTCTCTCCTGACCTCCTACTCCAGTGGAACCTCCAGTTACTTGCCTTTTCTAAGCTTACATCTCTGCAACTTGCAGATGCTGCTGCATTTAAGGTTCAGTCAGATAAGTACCTGGATTTTCTCCTTTAGGCTAATTTTGAAACTTCTGCTGCTTTACTTCCCACCTCCTCGGTTGCTTGTGTCTAGAGCCATTGTTGTCTGGGGGGAAAACTCAAAGGCTATCCAGTCTGACATGCATGAAGATGTGAAGATGTTCTGGCCTTTTAAGATCCTTGATGCTAATTTGTAGCTTATTGAAGCAGCTTGTGATACTGCTAGGCTTGCTGGTAAAGTTTTGGCACCTTGTTGCTGTACATAATACCCTTTAACTAAAATGTTCTGTAGACCAGTCTTCCTTGAATTCCTAGTATTCCGTGCCATTCGTGGGCATGCAGTGTTTGGCCTAAAACTGGTGAAGCCATACTACTGGGGTAAGAGTGCATTGTCCCCTCCATTACTCTCAAGCATTCTTCTTCTTCTTCCCATGAGACCTTCCCATGAGTGCATTGTCCCCTCCGTTACTCTCAAGCATTCTTCTTTCTTCTTCCTTCTTCTTCTTCCTTCTTCTTCTTCTTCTTTCTTCTTCCTTCTTCTTCTTCTTCCTTCTTCTTCTTCTTCGTCTCTCACGGAAGATGGGTGGTTTTCATTACCCCCTCCATTGTGGGTATGCGCCCAGGGCGCCTACTCCTTCAGTGGCCTAGGTGTGCAGTCACTGATTCCCAAACAGGCTTGGGCAGACAAAAACTTACACAAAAGCCGCCCCTATCTGACAAGTCTACTTCTGCATGAATCACAGGGGGTCCGGTCACCCTTAGGCAATCAGAGATAGATTCTCGCTCGCTCTCCACGCTCTCGTTTTACGGGTGATCTTGGGAGAGTACTGTATAGCTTTCAAATTGCTTCCTCTACGTTGCTTCTTCATGTCCAGGGGCCCTCTCTTTCAACACTGTTTCTTCCCTAGTGGACATGGAGGTCTTGATCCCTGTTTCTCGCCCTCAAGGAAAGGTTAATGGGTTAATATTACAACTTTTTCACAGTTCCCAAAAAGGATGGCGGCCCTCAGATGGCTCAAGGCTCATTGGTCTCCGTCTTTCATTGTTTTACTGGTGCCGCTTCAGTCTGACAATGCAACGGAGGTGGACTAGATCCACTGCCAAGGAGGGACTAGGGAGTACAGATATGTGGTAAAAAAATTAGGTTGTTTCTCTTTTGGGCTGAAGCTTGTGTGCCCACTCTTGCCATTCAAATTCCAGGGATGGACAATGTTATGGTGGACTTTCTTAGTTATCTACATCCAGAGAGTTGGGGAAATTAACCAGATGGTGTTAGACTCCATAGTCTGTCTATGGGGTCTTCTGACCATGGATCTAATGGCTTCTTGGTTGAATGGCAAGGTTCCCTGTTTTGCTCCAAATCCCTGGACCCTCTCACTCTTGATGTGGACAAGATGGTCATTCCATTGCCATTTCCCAGACATGTTTCTCTTCAATTACCTCTGACTCGCAAGGTATTGAGAAGTTAGGAGGGAGCAGATATATGTAATTCTAATTGCTCCATTCTGGCCATGATTGAGGTGGTCCTTTTATCTTCTCAGTCTATCATTAGCAGAACTGTTGCGGCTTCTACTTCATCTCTTAATTTGGGGGTCCTTTGTTACCCAGGGGTGGAGAAGTCTGTTTTGACAGCTTGGCTTTTGAAGCAGCATCCTGAGGAATATTTAGGTTTCTCTGATTCGGTCATTGGCACTATGATGAAGGTTCTCAAGCAGGTTCCTTCCAAGGCGTATTTTGGGATAGACTCCTTTTTCTACAAGTGATGTGATGACCAGGGGATGCAGCTGCATCCTTTTCATCTTCTGGTTATTTTGGCCTTTGTTCAGGATGGGCTTCAGAAAGGGCTTAGTCTTCATCTATTAAAGTTCAAATTTCTGCTGTTTGTTTTTTGTTTTTTTTCCCCACCAGAGGCATAGTGCCTTATTACCTGATGTACAAACCTTTGTGCATGGGATTTTTTTTTTTTTTTTTTTTTTTTTTAACTTGGACCTCAGCTTGCTTCAGAAGGCTCCCTTTGAGCCTCTGTCTTCTGTTTCCCTTGGCTTCTTGACTCTTACTACTGCTTTCCTGCTGGCAATTATTTGTTTGAGTGGAAGAACTTCAGGCTTTGTCCTGTCAACCCCCCCTTCTGATCTTTCATGCTGATTGGGAGGTTTTGAGTGTAACAGAAGCCAAGGATGCCAGGTTGTCCTTGGCCATCATTCTGGGTTTCTGTCTCCTTGATGTGGCTACAAGTGTTTAACCATGCTGGTCTTGTTGGAACAAAGTTTCTTGTAATGGGGGACAAAGGGGACCATGTAAACCATTGTGTCGTAAAGCACACAGCACAGGGTTGATTCCAGATGAATTTGGTTTATTTGGGGACATGGACATTTTTATACAATATAGAACAAAGGAACATAATTTAATCTTGCTGCTTCCATCTCCAACCATTGGGAATCAGAGCGACAAGTGACAATAACAGTGGTGACAAATCCGGGCCCGGCTGTAATGTATTCATACTTTGATCGAATTACCTGGGCACGGCAGGCTAATTCAGTCTTGTCCCACTGGCCAATCAGAAAGCCACCTACTTTTAAAATAATGGCAGCATTTATTCTGCTACCCGGTAGCTGTGAGGTTTGGGCTGCCGGGTGTTTAATCCATTAAACTCAGTTCTTTCAGTGGCAAAGTTCTTTGACACCAGGGGTGCCTACAATTAAGGTCTATGCCCGTTCCATTGAGAATTTCTGTATGGTTTTTACTAAATTTGTTTGTTTTGCATCAATCAGGAAATTGTTCTTCCTTTTCTTTATCTGGCTCCTTTTGGCTGCTAAGATCGGAGCAGGAGCTTCATTGTTCAGACATAGTTCTGTGTCTGAATTACTATGTGCATCATATTGATCATTTCTGAAAAATCAGACTGATAGTCATTCCTGTGGGCCCTCATTCAGGCCAACTGCAGCTAAAATGATGGTGGCTTCTTGGATTAAAGCAGCCATTCACTGGGCCTACATACTCATGAGAGTCTGTGCCCTTTAGGATCACAACACATGCCACCAGAGAGATGGGTGTCTCGTAGGCATACAAGAACCTGGCCTCAGCAGAGCAGTTGAGCAAGGCGATGACACGGTAATCCCTTCATATTTTTTGTTAAACTACTGTGTCCGTGTTATGGCTTCTGTTGAAGGCAGTTCTTGACTGATTGTCTTTATAGGCTGCTGTGCCTGTGTGGGTGTCCTTGTCTTTTCTTCCACTAACCTGTTTTTTTCTGTTACTTGGTTTGGTGTGTTTCATACCTACACACTAAACTTAGTACATGCTCGTTGGTGTGTCTCTCCGAACTGGCCTATGTTTTGAGGGTTTTTTATCACCCTCTCAATCTTGGTGGGATAGCTTTGGTATATCCCCATGGTTCTGGTGTTCCACAGTGGATGAAAGGGAAGAGCATTTTTGTTTTCTTTCGATAAATCCTTTTCTCTCGATGCACTTAACTTGACACTTCACACCTGGAGAAGACAGTTGTTGATGTTACAGGCTGGAGTGTCCTTTGGATTTTCTGGTTCAGGAGACCCCTTTCCTTCCTCTTTCTTTGCTATTCATTAAAATTGAGCATGTCTGGTGGGGGTAAAGTGGAGTTGGGAGGGAGTCTTACCCTTTAAAGAGTCTTTTAGACAAGTGCTCTGCCCTCCTGGCTGGTGGATACAATACCCCATGGTTCCTGTGTTCCACATGAACTATGAGAAAATGATTAATCGGTAAGTACACACAAATTCCTTTTGTAGCAGCCATTTTTCTGTGAATTAGTTGATGGCAAAATGTCACACTTTATGCTAATTTTCTTCATGGTGATAATTGGGTGTTTGAGTCCAGACTTCTCTCCGGCTGTGCTATTTGAAATTTGTGTGTAGACACTGACTAAATCTACACCATTTCACTCCTTTGGGGAAGAATTATGATAATGATGACTTCACTGCTTCATTATCATAGAGTGGATAAGGGCTAACACCTACACTACTGCTCAGCCAATTGGTGTCAATGCTGTAGCTTCCAACTTTCACCATTTTACCATTGCTGTGTCTTGTGTGCCAAAACCTAACAATCCATGCTCATTCTTTAGGTGACTGTGGAGTTTGCAGATGAAATGAGGCTGTCATTCATATGCACAGAGGTGGACTGCAAAGTGGTTCACGAATTTATTGGAGGTTACATCTTCCTGTCCACTCGGGCCAAGGACCAGAACGAAAGCCTAGACGAAGAGATGTTCTTCAAACTGACAAGCGGCTGGATTTGAGTTGCCATCAGCGACCAGATTTCAATTCCCAAGAGCTGTCATTTATTTTTATTTTTCTAACGTATGCTGCTTAAAAGAAAAGTTAAATAAAAGTAAGCTTGAATTGTATCCACCCTATGAACGTTTTGCATTTAACAAGATCCATGTGCGCTAACTGGGACACTCCCATTAACCTTCCTATCATATGTAGCATATGTCTGGATTTGTAACTGCCTTTGCTTGCTGTGGACACTCTAGCAGCAAAAGGGTTGATTTCATCCTAAGCTAAGAAAGGTGCAAGAATTTTTAAGCCATTAATGGACTTCCCAGGCCTTAAACTATACAAGATCTATTTATCAGGTATAATGCATGTGTGTTTTTTCTATTTTGGTCTATAAAGTTCTCCTCCTGACCTTCTTAAAGGAGCAGTAAACGAATGGAAGAAGATATAGGGGGTTTCCTGTGAAGTAAACAAGGGTACTCAGACTGCTGGGAGATTTTTACTTTACAAGTTATTGTAGCTCAAATGTGTCCGTGTTTTGTGTTTTTGTTTGTTTTTTTGTTGTTTGGTTTTTTGTTGTTTGGTTTTGTTTTTGTATTTTTTTTTTGTTTAATCTATATTCTTGTCCTCTACATTGGGGAAGTCATATTTTGTGATTCAAAAATTCCTTTTGACCAATCGCTGTAGCGGTTGATGAATAAGAAAATAATTTTGAGCTGTTAAAACATTTTTAATGGGAATCTCCTAACCGTTGTAGTACTCTTGTTATTTTCAGCAGGAAAAACCATGTTTTGTTTGTTTTTTCATCGTAAATATTCACTGCTCTTTTAACAGCTTGGGTGCTAGAGATCTCCAACATACTGCTATGCAATGTGTTGAAGACTTTTGTAGCAGCCGTTGGGTTAACCCTTTGAGTGCCAGAGGGGTACGCAAATGTGTTGTGTCCCCTCTGGCACTCAAAGGGTTAAACTTTCAGCCTTTTGGCTGGCCAAGTATACCCAGTCTTATGGCTCTCAGGTTTAACTGTTTTTCAGCTAGTCTTAGGTCAGCCTAAACTATTGAGACTGTTCTGAAAACACAGCTGCCTTGAAGGAATCACCATGTTCAGTCAGGTACCTTCCCCAAACCCCCCTCTTGTTATACCGTGTCCGTCTTAAGGTGACCGCATATCCCTTTAAATCGGGTATGCTTATAAAAACACACACTGCAGGTTCGCACTGATTCTGTGCAGTCCTACGGAAAAGATTTCATATGCACCCCTGATTTTAAAGGGACATGCAATCTCCTTACTACATGTCCTCTCTTTCCACACCGTATAGTATTAACATAAAGTAGTATTCACCAGCGTACTCGCTAAAATATGCAATATTTCATTACAATATGAAGTAAAGGTCTAATGAAGTATACATTTTTGTGTAACTTATGTAAAAACACAAATTTTATAAAAATTGTACAGTTTTGTCTTATTTTTAATTACTCACGTTCTCTAGTTATACTGTATCTGCTTTGAAATATTATGCATTAAAAGAATGTATGCATTAATTTTTATTAAAGTGTTTCACTACGATATTTGCTCTTGTCTGTTACAAGATTGTATCACCTTGATGAGATGGATTGTTGCGGGATAGCTGATATGGATAATGGCCAGGCAATCTGGCCTCCTTGGCCACCGAATTGGAGGTCTCTATAGTTGAGTTAGGCTGTACCATTTCAATGTAGAGGATGTTTTCTGTTCCTCTGCATTATGGAAGCGGTGGATCCTTTTGTGGCTAATGTCTAAAATGAGCAAGTTTTGATAATGGCCAGGCACATTTTTAGCCAAAGCTGAATTGAACATACTGTGTTACATATACCGTGCCATATGCAGGACTGGAAATTTCTATTAGTCCGTGATTACTTTTCTGTATTTAAAGGGATAATAATGGCCGCTTTTAAGGAAGCTTAATATTGTAGATATTAAATTAATTTTTTTTTTTTTTTTAACTGGTGCAAGTTCAGTCTCAAACATGTATAGTTTGAGAGAGATAAGCTCAGGGCTTAAAATTTGAAGTCCTTTGCTACTAGCCAGACCTGAAAAGTTACTCGCCACTGCAAGCCATAACATACCCACCAGGGCTGAATTTCTACTCGCCAGGGCTAAATTTTCACTCACCATTGGCTAGTGGCGAGTGGAAATTTTGAGCCCTGTATAAGCTTATAAAGTTCCCCCTCCCACCCCTTTCACAGACATCAGCGCTGTAGCTGACAGCATGAGATTTGGATCGTGCAACCCAACGTTAGCTCTTCAGCAGAGCCGAAATAGCGCTAGATAGAAAGAAATATTTCACTGGAACGGTCTACAAAGTGTGCCTGGTTTGCAAGCACACTTTGTAGACCGTTCCAGTGAAGTATTTCTTTCTATCTAGCGCTATTTCTGCTCTGCTGAAGAGCTAACATCAGGTTGCACGACCCAAATCTCATGCTGTCAGCTAGAGCGCTGACGTCTGTGAAAGGGGCGGGAGGGGGAACTTTATAAGCTTATATCTCAAACTATACATGTTTGAGAGACCGGACTTGCACCAGTTAAATTTTTTTTAATATCTACAATAGCAAACTTCCTTTAAAAGCATCCATTCCTATCCCTTTAACATTGGATGGACTAACAACTATCTCCTGAGGAGGGGGGTTAAAAAGTACCGATATGTTTTAAAATGAGGCGTTCGCCATTTGAGTGCCGGAGAGGCATCGCGTTGGATACCTTTCTGAAACTCAAAGGGGTTAACCCTTTGAATGTGTTGGAGATTTAAGATTCAAGGTGTTAGAAACTCCACTTACATTGATGGTAATTTTAGGACGGTCATCTGTTCTACAGTTGGTTTACCCCAGAACTGCATCATTCTTTGTGCAGTATCCAGTCCCCTGCAGTATTGAATCTTAAAGGGGAATTTTCACAATGAATACACTTAATCACATGTGATCCATCAATTAAAATATGTGAATTTGGGTTTTTTGTGTTTTTTACACTTTCTTTAAGAGATATTTGGTATAATATATACACTTCTGCATTCTGCGGCACAGGGGTAAGGGCTGCGCAGTGGCGTAGGACTTGCCAGACCACCAGTTCTCCTCCCAGGGAGCGTGTTCACGATTCCCTTTGTACTGATGTGAATCTCATCTACTATAACAGCAAGATCTTTTTGTCATTATACTGAGACGAGATTCACATAAATATGCCGCAGTTACCCCTGTGCAGCAGAATGCGGAAGTGACAGCATGAACTGTATATATTATATCTCTTAAAGCAAGTAAGTATTCAGTGTGAAAGTTCCCCTTTAAACGGATTTAAAAAAAAAAAAAAAAAAAAAAACTGCTCTCTTTGGACTTTGGCCAGGGATACCTTACCGTAACGAATAATTGGCTATTAGAATTTGACACATTAAAAGCCTTGGCCACAGCAGGGTGTGTGTGTGTGTGTGTTCTTAGCATTGCTGGATCAGGGATGGGCAGCCTTTGGCAGACAAACTGTGATTGGACTGCAACTCTCTTCATCTGGCCAATGACTGGCTGAGGATGATGACTTTTATTTCAACCATACTGATGCCATGGGTTGTCCCCATCTATTCTTTGCAAACCCAACCAACTAAAGCGGGCCATATCATGTACAAAGCAAAGCAGTGCATGAGTCTTCTGCTGCTGCGAAGTAAGTGGCATTGAATGGCAACAGTCCCTGCTTTGTCCTGTACAAAACTCCTTATCCCACCCCTTCACGTGTGCATCCCTTTAAGGGCCAGAGAGGTGTGGAATACATTGCTCGCCATTGTGTGCCCCTCTGGCCCTCAAAGGGTTAAAGGGAAATTATAAGGTGAGCCATTCTGGAAAAAATCCGTTGCACCCCAGGGGACAAAAATAACTTACCACTGTTTGATTTAAATTGGGCTTTTAACTACATGAATGCTACAGTGATCTCCAGTGCGTTGCTTAGCATTGGGTTGGAGACCCCTACTCAGCATTCAAGCAGCACAGAGAACCATTTAAAGGGCAATTGTCGCATTTTATGAAGTCTGTTCCTTTGGGAACAGATTTAGTAAAACACCTGTCGCAAAATGGCTTCCACATGCCTTCAAATGGCCAAACCAAATGATTTTGGTGGTGTTGATGGGGGCATAACTGGTGGGATGGGCAATACTACTATTTTTTAGCCTATTTTATGACCTATTGATGCCTCTCTTTGTAACTGAATAAATGATTTAGAAAAAGACCAAAGTATTTTATGTATACAAACTAATTTATAAACATACATACTGAAGTTTATATAAACATTAATGTGAGTTTTATCGCCGTGGAGCAAAGAGGGACACCAGGGTGGGAAAGAGGGACAGAGGGATTTGGGTCTCAAAGAGGCGCTGTCCCTTCTAAAGAGGGACACTTGGGAGGTATGCTTCTGTCGGTTGTTAATGGGTCAGAAAACTGATACCCTTTATGTCTCGGCCATAGACTCCTGGTTTGGGAGTACAGTCCCCTAGGCCTGCTGTGTTGGGATTTAAAGATCAGTACACATGGTCTACACATTCCCCATTCTTCCCGTTATCCCCTAAGGGGTCTCTATACAGCCCTGGCTAAATTGGCACATCTGACTCCAGGGGAGCAGATGTGATAATGGGGCACCTTCTACATGATGGTTGTCATTTGATTAAATTGAAACTATACATTATTTGGTTAAAGTAGGGATATTCTAATTCGGCCATCAAGGGCTACAAACAGGCCAGGATTTAAAGCTATATCTCTGATTTAAACCCAGGTGACTTAATCGGTGGCTCATACATTGACTGCACCAGTGCCTAAGTAGGAAAATCCTTAACTCTGAGTGCCAGAGAGGTATCCAATGCATCCAACTAATAACTCATACTTACTTTATTCTGGGCAGAAAATTTTAAAGCAGTGATTCCAACCCGTGGCCTCAGGACTCACTAACAGGCCAGGACTTGTGAATTTCCCTGCTAGAGCACAGGTGTGTTGTTCAGAGGCTCAGTCAATTTGATGAACTCACCTGTACTCTAACAAGAAAATACACAAATCCTGGCCTGTTAGAGGGCTCTGAAGGCAGAGATTGGGTATCACTGTCTTGAAGGCTTCTATGAATCTATACTACATGGATTGGTTCTTCAGAATTCATTCTTAATCATTAGGTGTGATTCTGTGTTCCTGGTCTCAAGGACTCTAACCCATTCCTCCCAACATTTCCAATGGCCAAAGGGGGGTGCGCCTTTGTTTTTAGGTGGTGGTGGTGTGTGGGACATAGCGGGTGGGAGGGACATTACTGAGAATGTTTTTGTAGGCTGGACCAGATCTTACCTTTAACCGGGGACACATAGGAAATAGCCATTTTGCAGTTCTTCACTGAAATCAATGCAGTCCTGCAGTATGCATTTCTCCTATGCGTCCCCGGTTAAAGGTGAGGTCTGGTCAGCCTATTTTTTGGTGATTTTATGACCAACTGACACCTCTTTATGGAAATGAATTATTTAGAACAAGATCAATTTTTTTATTTACACAGACTAATTTTTAAACACATACTGAAGTTAAACATTAATGTGAGTTTTATTGCTGTGGAGCGCACACACACACACACACACACACACACACACACACACACACACACACACACACGCACACACACACACACTTGGGAAGGAGGGATCGAGGAATTTGGGTCTCAAGAGATACTGTCCCTCCTTAAGAGGAACACTTGGGAGGTATGTACCCCTAATAGTTCCTGAAAAGGAACACTTGGGAGGTATATACATCACCTACTGAAGGGTTTCTAAGAAAATGAGTGGAAGGTGTTTGATTCCAGAAGTAGTGGACAAAAAGGATATTGCCCACTTCCATGGGCCTGATATCAAGTACTATCTATTCCTTCTGAAGAACTGATCCATACAGAATTGGTTCATATTAGACAAGGATTTTGTACAAGTGTGTGTGTCATTAGGTCTTTGTGTACCTTTTAATTCCTGAAATGAGTTATTTAGTACTATAACACATTGCCTGCATAGCTTCCAATGGTCTTACACCTCAGTGATGTTCTGCAGTGAGAACCAACCTGAAGCCAATAAATGCCATTTGAAAAGTAACTGCAGTGTCTTTCACACTCTTCTGGTCCTTAGAGTTAAAGTGGAACTGCCAAATTAAAGCAGATTAGAAATTCATTTTGAAAGCCCTTCCAGTATTGGCCATTGTTTTTTTTTTTTTTAACGATAGTTTGGGATATTTTGCTTATTTATTGTTCAGTTTACAGCACGTGGGAGGGAGCAGTGC
Source organism: Rhinophrynus dorsalis (assembly GCA_037306005.1). Lineage (NCBI taxonomy): Eukaryota > Metazoa > Chordata > Amphibia > Anura > Rhinophrynidae > Rhinophrynus > Rhinophrynus dorsalis. The sequence goes on along the minus strand of CM074728.1, from coordinate 91,393,288 downwards.
GGAATGTTGGAGTATTTCTGGAATTCTAGCCAGTGTTGTCGAATTTGCATAAACGGACATCAAAATATCTCAAACTACCTGGGGAAAAAAAAAAGCTAACCATGGTGTGGAAAGCTTTCAGAATCTGTTTGTTTTTAAGGTATTGTTTCCCTTTAATGTAACCCTTTGAGTGCCATAGGGGTACACAACGCATTGCAATGTGTTGCATGCCACTCTGGCACTCAAAGGGTTAACAGGAGACTAGTACAATAAGTGAGAACCCTTTTTGGATCACTGAGTAGCTTTGGAGTACAGGCTTTCAAGACCAATTAGGTCTCTTCATCAGATATGTTATAGAATCTATATAACAGGCCAAAGTGGTCTTGAAAGCTTGCACTCCACTACTCCGTGAGCCAATAACAGTACCACTTTTTCTTTACTAGTCTTTTGACTTTATCCATGGATAACACGTTAACCCCTTCACCCATCTTTCATATAGAAAACTTCACACATACAGGTGAGATTACTTTCATGGCAGATTTATTACAGAAAAAGGTGATATTTTCTACTTACAGGCCGTCAATAAATTTCGCTGCAATGTGCATCAGGCCCGTTTCAGCGCTGAAGGGGTTAAATTGGATTATTTTGCCAATGTTTAATTATATGGTTGCATGAGACACGTCTAATTACTACAGATTTCAAAATTGTGTTCTAAAACATGTTATGGTTTAAACTGTATAAATGCTTTTTATTTTAAATAAAAGATAACCTTTTATTTAAAGCATCTTGTGTGCTTGTCTGTTGTAGCCTAAAACAAATAAGTGCATTGTTTGGTTTTAATACTTTCAGTGCTAGACGGCTGTCCAAGGCATTTCAGAGTGGTGCCTTGGGCACTCTTCTGGTATTTGTAGTGTTAAATGTGAGTCATCATTGTTTCCTACTTTCTGGGTCTGTTTGCAGGGGTATTTCTACAAAAGGTTCAGTCATAGTGGGCCCAGCATTCAAAGGAGCCAACTGACTGCACCTCCCTTCTGATCTGGCTGAGCAGTGTTACATCAGTAAAAGGGGTGGGAGTGGGATACTCTGTCATTAAATTACTCTTGAACTACAACTCTGACAGAATTGAAATAACTCTCTCCAAAGTCCAAATACTATGATAGAGAGAGAGAGAGAGATGTTTATACCCTTGAATAAAACAAGAGTACTCCCACTGCTATGGGGTGATTTTATTCAAATATTTATTACAGCTCAAACTTGTTTTTATTTTGTTATATGGAGTATCTCATTGGAGTGAAGTTTCCCGGTGTCTGTTTATGGTCAACTGACCAGAGCATTTCCATAAGAAGATGTAGCAACAGCTCCACTCTAAAACTTCAGGACACTGAGATACTGCACCTATAAATTCAACTCTGAGCTACAATAATTTTTGACTAAAACACCTCTCTGCAGCGGGCATACCCTTGTTTACTCAGGAGATTAAACACTACAATATGTAGGTTTGTTTTTGTTTTTTTTTTGTTTTTTTGTTTTTGTTTTTTTTTAATTTCCCTCTAAATCAGTCCAGTTCTCTATCTTGTCTGGCCAGTGCTGAAATCCTCATTCACTGTTACTGCCAGTCAGATGAGAATAGTGTCGGTGAGCCCCTTCCTTTTCCTACAAAGGAATGTGTTGGACATGCCTATGGCATTTAGAGAGAGAACTGTCATCAGCCATATTAAGCTGTGGACCATGATGGGTAATGGAGGCAATACGGAATCCTCCCATACATGTAAAATGGCAACCATGGGTATAAGCAATGCACTCCTTTGCAATAGGTTGCCTGCCCCTCTGGCACTCAAACTGTTAATTTGGCCCAGGCTGCAGTCTCTTGAAATATTCCTATGCACGTCACAGTGATTCTGCCAGAAACGACAGACCAGACACGCACCACGCAAGTCCTCTGAGCGAGAGACGTCTAACGCCAGACCATTGTTTTGACGTTCTTGATCCGTGCAAGTGAGATGCAGCTGTTCCTACTGGGCACCTGTTGTGTTACAGAGGGGAACAGTCTCTGGCACTCAGAGGGTTAGAACTGCCATAGTGCCATTACCTTACAAGTGCGGTGCCACAATCAGAAAAGGCAACCGACTGGGGTGTTTGATTATATGCATTCTACTTTAAACAATCCTATATAATAATTTGCTAAGATGTTTGACAGAAGTCGTCATGTGCAGTAGAGACTTCCCAAATGCTGGGGGTTCTGTGCTGGGAGCATGGAATGTTGGGAGCACAGAATGCTGGGAGTTCTGTGCTGGGAGCATTCTGTGCTTTCGGGCAGTCTCTACAGTGCATGGCTGCGTCAGCGACAGAGAGCAGAGCAGGACTGGCCTATTAACCCTTTGAGTGGCAGAGGGGTACTCAACACATTGTGAACCCCTCTGCCACTCAAATGGTTAACATCACCCGGATCTTAGCCCCTGTACGTGGGATTTTACACTAGTAATTAATATTTTGGTGGGGGTACAAAACCTTTTCACCTGTACTGCCCATTAGTTAGTTATGAAACTGGCATCAGAATCCACTCAGGGACAAGTTACGGTCCTCTCTACTCACATAGGGGCATCTGCTGCATCAGTGGGCAGTACGTTATCTTGCCCAAATGTGCATCCCCTTCCCCTGCATTCACAGGACAAATGACAGCCAGTGTGGCTTGAGGACTGTATGCACAGAGCAAGACTGGAGCAAACCGACTGTATGCACAAAGAAAGACTGGAGCAAACTGACTGTATGCACAGAGACTGGAGCAAACTGACTGTATGCACAGAGACTGGAGCAAACTGACTGTATGCACAGAGAGACTGGAGCAAACAGACTGTATGCACAAAGAAAGACTGGAGCAAACTGACTGTATGCACAGAGACTGGAGCAAACTGACTGTATGCACAGAGACTGGAGCAAACTGACTGTATGCACAGAGACTGGAGCAAACTGACTGTATGCACAGAGAGACTGGAGCAAACTGACTGTATGCACAGAGACTGGAGCAAACTGACTGTATGCACAGAGAGACTGGAGCAAACTGACTGTATGCACAGAGAGACTGGAGCAAACTGACTGTATGCACAGAGAGAGACTGGAGCAAACCGACTGTATGCACAGAGAGACTGGAGCAAACCGACTGTATGCACAGAGAGACTGGAGCAAACCGACTGTATGCACAGAGAGACTGGAGCAAACCGACTGTATGCACAGAGAGACTGGAGCAAACAGACTGTATGCACAGAGAGACTGGAGCAAACAGACTGTATGCACAGAGAGACTGGAGCAAACTGACTGTATGCACAGAGAGACTGGAGCAAACCGACTGTATGCACAGAGAGACTGGAGCAAACTGACTGTATGCACAGAGAGACTGGAGCAAACTGACTGTATGCACAGAGACTGGAGCAAACTGACTGTATGCACAGAGACTGGAGCAAACTGACTGTATGCACAGAGAGACTGGAGCAAACTGACTGTATGCACAGAGAGACTGGAGCAAACTGACTGTATGCACAGAGAGAGACTGGAGAAAACCAACTGTATGCACAGAGACTGGAGCAAACTGACTGTATGCACAGAGAGACTGGAGCAAACTGACTGTATGCACAGAGAGACTGGAGCAAACTGACTGTATGCACAGAGAGACTGGAGCAAACCGACTGTATGCACAGAGAGACTGGAGAAAACTGACTGTATGCACAGAGACTGGAGCAAACAGACTGTATGCACAGAGAGAGACTGGAGCAAACCAACAGTATGCACAGAGAGAGACTGGAGCAAACCGACTGTATGCACAGAGAGACTGGAGCAAACCGACTGTATGCACAGAGAGACTGGAGCAAACAGACTGTATGCACAGAGAGACTGGAGCAAACTGACTGTATGCACAGAGAGACTGGAGCAAACTGACTGTATGCACAGAGACTGGAGCAAACTGACTGTATGCACAGAGAGACTGGAGCAAACTGACTGTATGCACAGAGAGACTGGAGCAAACCGACTGTATGCACAGAGAGACTGGAGAAAACTGACTGTATGCACAGAGAGAGACTGGAGCAAACAGACTGTATGCACAGAGAGAGACTGGAGCAAACCGACTGTATGCACAGAGAGACTGGAGCAAACCGACTGTATGCACAGAGAGACTGGAGCAAACAGACTGTATGCACAGAGAGACTGGAGCAAACTGACTGTATGCACAGAGAGACTGGAGCAAACTGACTGTATGCACAGAGACTGGAGCAAACTGACTGTATGCACAGAGAGACTGGAGCAAACTGACTGTATGCACAGAGAGACTGGAGCAAACCGACTGTATGCACAGAGAGACTGGAGCAAACTGACTGTATGCACAGAGAGACTGGAGCAAACCGACTGTATGCACAGAGAGACTGGAGCAAACCGACTGTATGCACAAAGAAAGACTGGAGCAAACTGACTGTATGCACAGAGAGACTGGAGCAAACAGACTGTATGCACAGAGAGACTGGAGCAAACTGACTGTATGCACAGAGAGACTGGAGCAAACCGACTGTATGCACAGAGAGACTGGAGCAAACAGACTGTATGCACAGAGAGACTGGAGCAAACTGACTGTATGCACAGAGAGACTGGAGCAAACCGACTGTATGCACAGAGAGACTGGAGCAAACTGACTGTATGCACAGAGAGACTGGAGCAAACTGACTGTATGCACAGAGACTGGAGCAAACTGACTGTATGCACAGAGACTGGAGCAAACTGACTGTATGCACAGAGAGACTGGAGCAAACTGACTGTATGCACAGAGAGACTGGAGCAAACTGACTGTATGCACAGAGAGAGACTGGAGCAAACCGACTGTATGCACAGAGAGACTGGAGAAAACTGACTGTATGCACAGAGACTGGAGCAAACAGACTGTATGCACAGAGAGACTGGAGCAAACTGACTGTATGCACAGAGAGAGACTGGAGCAAACTGACTGTATGCACAGAGAGAGACTGGAGAAAACCAACTGTATGCACAGAGAGACTGGAGCAAACCGACTGTATGCACAGAGAGACTGGAGAAAACTGACTGTATGCACAGAGACTGGAGCAAACCAACAGTATGCACAGAGAGAGACTGGAGCAAACTGACTGTATGCACAGAGAGAGACTGGAGCAAACCAACAGTATGCACAGAGAGAGACTGGAGCAAACCGACTGTATGCACAGAGAGACTGGAGCAAACCGACTGTATGCACAGAGAGACTGGAGAAAACCAACTGTATGCACAGAGAGAGACTGGAGCAAACCAACAGTATGCACAGAGAGAGACTGGAGCAAACCGACTGTATGCACAGAGAGACTGGAGCAAACCGACTGTATGCACAGAGAGACTGGAGCAAACTGACTGTATGCACAGAGAGACTGGAGCAAACAGACTGTATGCACAGAGAGACTGGAGCAAACAGACTGTATGCACAAAGAAAGACTGGAGCAAACTGACTGTATGCACAGAGACTGGAGCAAACTGACTGTATGCACAGAGACTGGAGCAAACTGACTGTATGCACAGAGACTGGAGCAAACTGACTGTATGCACAGAGAGACTGGAGCAAACTGACTGTATGCACAGAGACTGGAGCAAACTGACTGTATGCACAGAGAGACTGGAGCAAACTGACTGTATGCACAGAGAGACTGGAGCAAACTGACTGTATGCACAGAGAGACTGGAGCAAACAGACTGTATGCACAGAGAGACTGGAGCAAACAGACTGTATGCACAGAGAGACTGGAGCAAACCGACTGTATGCACAGAGAGACTGGAGCAAACAGACTGTATGCACAAAGAAAGACTGGAGCAAACTGACTGTATGCACAGAGACTGGAGCAAACTGACTGTATGCACAGAGACTGGAGCAAACTGACTGTATGCACAGAGAGACTGGAGCAAACTGACTGTATGCACAGAGAGACTGGAGCAAACCGACTGTATGCACAGAGAGACTGGAGCAAACCGACTGTATGCACAGAGAGACTGGAGCAAACAGACTGTATGCACAGAGAGACTGGAGCAAACTGACTGTATGCACAGAGAGACTGGAGCAAACCGACTGTATGCACAGAGAGACTGGAGCAAACAGACTGTATGCACAAAGAAAGACTGGAGCAAACTGACTGTATGCACAGAGACTGGAGCAAACTGACTGTATGCACAGAGACTGGAGCAAACTGACTGTATGCACAGAGAGACTGGAGCAAACTGACTGTATGCACAGAGACTGGAGCAAACTGACTGTATGCACAGAGAGACTGGAGCAAACTGACTGTATGCACAGAGAGACTGGAGCAAACTGACTGTATGCACAGAGAGACTGGAGCAAACAGACTGTATGCACAGAGAGACTGGAGCAAACTGACTGTATGCACAGAGAGACTGGAGCAAACCGACTGTATGCACAGAGAGACTGGAGCAAACCGACTGTATGCACAGAGACTGGAGCAAACCGACTGTATGCACAGAGAGACTGGAGCAAACTGACTGTATGCACAGAGAGACTGGAGAAAACAGACTGTATGCACAGAGACTGGAGCAAACTGACTGTATGCACAGAGAGACTGGAGCAAACCGACTGTATGCACAGAGAGACTGGAGCAAACTGACTGTATGCACAGAGAGACTGGAGCAAACAGACTGTATGCACAGAGAGACTGGAGCAAACTGACTGTATGCACAGAGAGACTGGAGCAAACCGACTGTATGCACAGAGAGACTGGAGCAAACCGACTGTATGCACAGAGACTGGAGCAAACCGACTGTATGCACAGAGAGACTGGAGCAAACTGACTGTATGCACAGAGAGACTGGAGAAAACAGACTGTATGCACAGAGAGACTGGAGCAAACCGACTGTATGCACAGAGAGACTGGAGCAAACCGACTGTATGCACAGAGAGACTGGAGCAAACAGACTGTATGCACAGAGAGACTGGAGCAAACCTACTGTATGCACAGAGAGACTGGAGCAAACCGACTGTATGCACAGAGAGACTGGAGCAAACAGACTGTATGCACAGAGAGACTGGAGCAAATCGACTGTACCAAAAGAGAGACTGGAGCAAACCGACTGTATGCACAGAGAGAGACTGGAGCAAACCGACTGTATGCACAGAGACTGGAGCAAACCGACTGTATGCACAGAGAGAGACTGGAGCAAACCGACTGTATGCACAGAGACTGGAGCAAACCGACTGTATGCACAGAGAGAGACTGGAGCAAACAGACTGTATGCACAGAGACTGGAGCAAACCGACTGTATGCACAGAGAGACTGGAGAAAACTGACTGTATGCACAGAGAGACTGGAGCAAACTGACTGTATGCACAGAGAGACTGGAGCAAACCGACTGTATGCACAGAGAGACTGGAGCAAACTGACTGTATGCACAGAGAGACTGGAGCAAACCGACTGTATGCACAGAGAGACTGGAGCAAACCGACTGTATGCACAGAGAGACTGGAGCAAACTGACTGTATGCACAGAGACTGGAGCAAACTGACTGTATGCACAGAGAGACTGGAGCAAACCGACTGTATGCACAGAGAGACTGGAGCAAACCGACTGTATGCACAGAGAGAGACTGGAGCAAACAGACTGTATGCACAGAGAGACTGGAGCAAACCGACTGTATGCACAGAGAGAGACTGGAGAAAACCGACTGTATGCACAGAGAGAGACTGGAGCAAACCGACTATGCACAGAGAGAGACTGGAGAAAACCAACTGTATGCACAGAGAGACTGGAGCAAACCGACTGTATGCACAGAGAGACTGGAGCAAACAGACTGTATGCACAGAGAGACTGGAGCAAACCGACTGTATGCACAGAGAGACTGGAGCAAACAGACTGTATGCACAGAGAGACTGGAGCAAACAGACTGTATGCACAGAGAGACTGGAGCAAACTGACTGTATGCACAGAGAGAGACTGGAGAAAACAGACTGTATGCACAGAGAGACTGGAGCAAACCGACTGTATGCACAGAGAGACTGGAGCAAACAGACTGTATGCACAGAGAGACTGGAGCAAACCGACTGTATGCACAGAGAGACTGGAGCAAACTGACTGTATGCACAGAGAGACTGGAGCAAACTGACTGTATGCACAGAGACTGGAGCAAACTGACTGTATGCACAGAGACTGGAGCAAACTGACTGTATGCACAGAGAGACTGGAGCAAACTGACTGTATGCACAGAGAGACTGGAGCAAACTGACTGTATGCACAGAGACTGGAGCAAACTGACTGTATGCACAGAGAGACTGGAGCAAACCGACTGTATGCACAGAGAGACTGGAGCAAACCGACTGTATGCACAGAGAGAGACTGGAGCAAACAGACTGTATGCACAGAGAGACTGGAGCAAACCGACTGTATGCACAGAGAGAGACTGGAGAAAACCGACTGTATGCACAGAGAGAGACTGGAGCAAACCGACTATGCACAGAGAGAGACTGGAGAAAACCAACTGTATGCACAGAGAGACTGGAGCAAACCGACTGTATGCACAGAGAGACTGGAGCAAACAGACTGTATGCACAGAGAGACTGGAGCAAACCGACTGTATGCACAGAGAGACTGGAGCAAACAGACTGTATGCACAGAGAGACTGGAGCAAACTGACTGTATGCACAGAGACTGGAGCAAACAGACTGTATGCACAGAGAGACTGGAGCAAACCGACTGTATGCACAGAGAGAGACTGGAGAAAACAGACTGTATGCACAGAGAGACTGGAGCAAACCGACTGTATGCACAGAGAGACTGGAGCAAACAGACTGTATGCACAGAGAGACTGGAGAAAACCAACTGTATGCACAGAGAGAGACTGGAGCAAACAGACTGTATGCACAGAGACTGGAGCAAACCGACTGTATGCACAGAGAGACTGGAGAAAACCGACTGTATGCACAGAGAGACTGGAGCAAACTGACTGTATGCACAGAGAGACTGGAGCAAACCGACTGTATGCACAGAGAGACTGGAGCAAACCGACTGTATGCACAGAGAGACTGGAGCAAACTGACTGTATGCACAGAGAGACTGGAGCAAACTGACTGTATGCACAGAGAGACTGGAGCAAACCGACTGTATGCACAGAGAGAGACTGGAGAAAACCGACTGTATGCACAGAGAGACTGGAGCAAACTGACTGTATGCACAGAGAGACTGGAGCAAACCGACTGTATGCACAGAGAGAGACTGGCGCAAACCTACTGTATGCACAGAGAGACTGGAGCAAACCGACTGTATGCACAGAGAGAGACTGGAGAAAACCAACTGTATGCACAGAGAGAGACTGGAGCAAACAGACTGTATGCACAGAGAGACTGGAGAAAACTGACTGTATGCCCAGAGAGAGTGGAGAAAACTGACTGTATGCACAGAGAGAGACTGGAGCAAACCGACTGTATGCACAGAGAGACTGGAGCAAACTGACTGTATGCACAGAGAGACTGGAGCAAACCGACTGTATGCACAGAGAGAGACTGGAGCAAACCTACTGTATGCACAGAGAGACTGGAGCAAACCGACTGTATGCACAGAGAGACTGGAGCAAATCGACTGTACCAAAAGAGAGACTGGAGCAAACCGACTGTATGCACAGAGAGAGACTGGAGCAAATCGACTGTATGCACAGAGAGACTGGAGCAAATCGACTGTACCAAAAGAGAGAAATAAAAATGTCCTAAACTGCTATGGATTTAAAAGGAATCGCAGAGCAACCTTCCTGGCCGTGCCGCACAATGCAGGGGGCACAGGTTGCCAGTTCCAATGACCGGCCCTGCCTGGTAGAAAACAAACGTAAACACACTGATTCTAGATTTAAAAAAAAAAAAAAAGTATGTATATATATTATAATATGTGCATATATAAAATATTCAATGCTGTTGTCTCCTCTTGTTAATCCTTTGCATACCCATCTGGCACTCAAAGGGGTAAAATTGCGAGCTTGCACCTGCACATACCAAAACAAATGGTGAAAGGATATTCCTTTCTGTGCCCATACATATCATGGACTCTTCTTATCCTAAGCCTCCACAGGGTCAAGGCTTGGAGTGGGAGCGTCTTAACATGATTTGTGTAATTATGGGTGGGGCTTGTCCTTAAAATGGGCAGTGAGTAGGACGAACAGAGCCTTGAGTGACAGGAACTGGTAGTCAAGTGGGCACAGTTTCAAGTGAACGCCCTGAGAATCCGCCTCTGTCCCCAGAGACCCAGTAATTAAAGCATTTTTTTTTTCATTAAAGAAATAGTAATGTTTGAAAATAAAGCCGCTCCAATTAATCTTCATAGTATTTGAGCCACGGAGAGTGTTATTTCATTACTGTCAGAGTTGTAGTTCAAGACTAACTGAATGATAAAGTATTCAGTGAGCATAAGTGAAAAACCTGTCGGGGGGGGGGGCGCAGGGTTTCACTTATGATCACAGTAAGAAGATTGTCCCTTGCTGGGACCTGTCTGGTCAAGAGACCAGATTCCACATCTGAGGGGAGGTGCTTACACTAGGTAAAAGGGGCGGGAGGGGGATACTTTAGCATTCAATTACTCTTGAACTACAACTCTGACAGTATTGAAATAACACTCTCCATTGCCCAAATACTATGAAGATTAATTGGAGCTGCTTTTATTTTGAAACATTATTATCCCTTTAAGTATAAATTAACCCTTTGAGTGCCAGAGAGGTATGCAACGCATTGCTTTGCTTTGCCCCTCTGGCACTCTAAGGATTAAGACCAATCCAGAGAGTTCACAGTATGCACACATAGGCCCTGATCCACTTATACACCTGGAAAAATGATTGGTCAGACAGTACCATAGGGAAGAAATTAAAAATTCCCATTGAGTTAAATTAGGCTTTTCACCCCTTGAACTTCGCAATGTATTGGTGACCGCTCTAGTATTCAAGGGGTGAAAAGCCTAATTTAACTCAGTGAGAATTTCTCTTTCTCCCCTATGGGTCAGTTGCTTCACCACAGCCTTTTTCTCCTTTTTGCGTTCGTGCGTATCGCCCTTTGTTTCCAATGAAGCCAAAATCATTCTTTTTGTACCTAAAATGGAAAGAGTGTGCAAGCTGGAAAACACAGTTGAGCAATTTAATTTAATGACTCCTGTCAGTTTGACTTTCACATTTATTTTTATCACAGCGTTGTAATTAGCGGGCAGCGAGTTCCAGACACTTGACGAACATGATGTTTAGTAATTGAGCTGGATGCTGTTTTTCTACCTCTCAGGGCCTGGGGTGTCTAATGGCCAAGGACTGCGATTCTGGGACAAACCAATTGCGGCGTAGGAGGTGCAGATACTAATCTCTATCAATTTAAGAGGTGTTTTTAACCCCTTGATGCTAGACAGGTCTTCACATTGCAAAGCAATGTGCTGGAGACCTATCTGGCATTCAAGGAGTTAAAATCCCTATTTAAATCAATGGGGATTTTGGGCATCTTTATTTATACCCTAAGGTACAGTTGGTATACTCTGGAATTATGCCAGAGGTGATAAAGTGGAGAGAACGTCTCCAGTGATATCACTTCTCCACTTCCTATGTTATTATATAGAGTCTACTGTATGTACTAAGATTTCTCCAAGTTTGGAGATCTTAGTGCATAGGCTCCATAGAATAACATAGGAACTGGATAAGTGATATCACTGGAGAAGTTATCTCCACTTTATCACTGCTTAGTGAGTCTCCTCCATCCACTTTTAACTCCTGGGGGAAGATTCACTAAGCGTTGATAAAGTGGAGATGACTTCTCCAGTTCCGATGTTAATCTATACAGCCTATGCACTAAGTTCTCCAAAGCTGAAGAAATCTTAGTACATAGGCTCCATAGAATAACAGAGGAATTGGAGAAGCAACGAACTGGAGAAGTCATCTTCACCTTATCACCGCTTTATTCCCGCTTAGTGAATCTCCCCCCTGGAGTTCCAAGGAGGTATGCAACACATTCTGGAGCAAATCACAATATACCCGTCTACTATTCTCCTATATAATAATTTGGTATGATCTTTTGTCACTATGCAGTCATGAGCAGTAGAGACTGTCCGAGTTCAGGCAGTCTCTACTGTGCATGATTGCATCTCGTGAGTGAGGCGATGCAAGACTGCATCGCGTGGAGCAGTGAGGTAGCAGCCTCTTAAGATTACCCGGGCCTTGGCCCATATACACGGGCTTTTACACTAGTTCAACCAATAAAAGTTCAAGTATTCTTTTAATTGTTTTATTTTTATGATACACAAGTTTTTAACACATTTCCAATTACTTTGCAATGCATGACACACCTCTCTGTTCTCAAGGGGGTGAAAAATTTGTCAAAATTATAAAAATAATAAAAAAAAAAAGTGTGTGTATATGTATGTGTGTATATATGTATGTATATATATATATATATATATATATATATATATATATATATATATATATATACACAGAACAACCAATAAATCGGCAGTGGCACTCAATTAAGTACTTTCATTACCCTGATGAAGGTCCGTTAAGGACCGAAAACGTTCGGTGATATGAAGCTTTATTACAATAAATTTTGAAAATCTTCGTTTATGCCGTGTGCCATTCCTCCCGGTAAGCCCAGGCTGATTGCGCATATATATATGTATATAATACTCACTAGTTGAAGAGCCTATGTACACGGGTCACAGTGCCACCCAGCAACGGCTGCAGCACAGTCCTGCACAGTAGAGACTCGGATGATACGGAGCGGGGGGCTCCGAACTCAGACCAGAGTCCTCTCTGCGCTACGGTCTGAATTCGGAGTGCCCTGCTCTGCAATCGGCCGCGCTGCAGGCAGCCTGTACTGCGCATGACTGCAGCACACGCAGCCGGCTGTACTGCGCATGACAGCTTCTGACAAACATACATTTAGCGAATTATTATGTAGTATATATAACTATATATAGAAATATAATTAATAGAGATATAGATATAGCTTTTCTTGCTGAATTAAACAGGATAATATATGTATGTATGTATGTATCTTTATTTATATAGCGCCATACATGTACACAGCGCTTAACAGAATTTGAAATAATACAATACAAAAATACAGAACAGGGTTAAAGTGCGATCATTGCATTAGTTTTTGGGAAAAGTGCAGCAAGGGAAACATACACTGGGAAAGGGACCCTGCCCCAAGGAGCTTACAATCTGCTAGTATGTGTATATATATATATATATATATATATATATATATATATATAATATAATATAAAAAAAATATTATGTTGTTGTTAAGCTGTTTATGGAGCTTTTTAGTCAAAAGACTTCAAGACTTACATAGGCCACAATAGAAAAATGCAGCTTATCACCATACCTGGGAACTTCTTGGTCTTGACCTGTGATGCTGATGAGGTAGGGGAAATGACCTGATTCGTGCCATAAAAGGGTTGGCACGAATCAGGCTAGACTAGCCTGGGGTAGGAGGAGACCCGGTAATTCAGAGCCAAAACCATAGAGTTCCCAGCTATGCTTATCACTGGTTACTAGGGGGCGATGTTGGTAACAGTCTAATAAGAAAACAAAGCAATAATCAGTGGGAGCTCCTTCTTTTACTCATCAGTAAAACCCTATAATATATATTTTATGTGTTTTTTTTGTTTTTTTTATTCCTAGGGCAAAGGTAAGTAATGGCAGATGAACTGGAGCAATTCTGGAGCAAACCAACTGCACCACTTGGGACAAATGCAAAGTCCATTAATTCAAACAGGGCCTTTTATGGGATCATAGGGATGTGCAATTTGTTGTTTATCCCTCTGGAATTTTAGGGGTTAATTCCTTGAATGCTAAATATGTTTCCAACTCATTACGTTGCAATTCTCTGGAGATGTTTCAACCCACATGTATGTATGTATCATCCATTTGAACTGAATAGGTTAACAGTTTTAACCATGTCAAGCAATTGTAACTGCTCTGGCTTCCGTTCCTGTTTTCCTATTTACAGCACTTTACATTAGAGAAGGGTTTTTGCAGAGCGGTCTGCTGTTTCCTGAGCTCACTGCATTAGACTAAATGGCGGCTTCCAGTGCTGACTGATGCACTCAGAGAAACAGATAAATGCAACCAAACCTCTGACTGCAATGTCCCTTAAATTAGCTAAATATGTTTACTATATCATCTGATACCTACAGCAGAATTATTCCAAATACAACTCAAAGTGAAAGCAACAACTTATAAGAAGTTCATTTTAAAGGGATAAAAATATCTTAAAGTGTTAGTAATGTCTAAAAAAAAGTTTTTTGCATTTAGAAGAACTTAAAAAGCTAAATGCAAAAAAAGTATCTCTCAAACCGCTATGGTTTAAGAGATACGGGCGTTTAAAGTTTGATTTCTCCTACTGACAGCTGTAAAGCTGTCAGCAGGAGATCCGTGTCGGTCGACACGGAGGTGCTTAAGAAGTGCCGCAGTCTTGTTACTTACACGGAATCCCTTCATTGGAATGGTCTAAAACGTGTGCCTGTTCACGGGCTTTTACACTAGTAAATATATAAAAAGTAATATTTTGGAGCATAAAATAAGAAATCTATCAATGTCATTCCTATCTCTCAAACCTTTATAGTTTGAGAGATAGAATGTTCTAAAGTTCCCCCCTCCCTCCCCTTCTCCTGACGTCAGCTGCAAGCTGACAGCAGGAGTTCCTGGTCCGAGGACCGACAGGCGACTCTTCAGCAGAGCCAAAATAGCACAATTTAAAAAGAAATACTCATTGGAATGGTCTACAAAGTGTGTCTGGTTTGCAAGCAGACTTTTTAGACTGTTCCAAAGAGGTCATTCTTTTTAACCCCTTAAGGACCATCTACGCACGCACGGTTCGGTCACTTAAGGACCACAAAGCATTTTTTTTTTTTAACCATTTGATTTTGGACTCCCCGAAAGGCGTGCAGCCGCGCAGGGAGCCCGGAATTCCATGATGTACATGTACATCCTTTAGGGACCGCAACCTCATGACGTACATGTACGTCGTGCATCGGTAAGGGGTTAAATCGCGCTATTGCGGCTCTGCTGAAGAGCCTACTCGTGTCAGCTGACACGGATCTCCTTCTGTCAGCTTTATATCTGACATCAGGAGAAGGGGATCTTTAGATGTGAATATCTCTCAAACTATAAAGGTTTGAGAGATAGGAATGGCATCGATGGATTTCTTATTTCATGCTGTACAATATTCCTTTTTATATATCTAAGACATTACTAACCCTTTAAACCTCCTGGATGTCAGAGGGGTGTGCAACTCATTGCAAAACAATGCTTTGTGTACCCCACTGAAAATCAAAGGATTAAAAGATCTTTCAGAATCATGTTAGGTTTTTTTTTTTATTAAAAACAAAAACAAAAAAAAAGTTTATGAAACAGCTTTGTCAGTTAATGCAAATTAGTGGGAGGTGGGAGGGAGAGCAGTGTGGTATATTATTAACGCTCTGGCTGGAGGTGGTGGGAGCAGTGTGTAATGCTTAGAAATAGTGCTATCATCGAGAGTAAGTACTGCATTATGAAGAAATCCTACTTCTTCTGAGACTGACAGCCAGGCACAAGTGCAGACATCTTGTCTTAGAGACACCTGCACACATGCTCTGTCCTTCCTGGTCTCCTTCCTTGTACCTTAAGGTAACAGGAAGGGACTGACGGCGCAGGCGTACAGATGCCTCTAAAGCAAGAAGCCTTCCCGCCAGTCTCAGAAGAAGTAGGATGTCTTCATTAAGCTGTACTTATGCTTGGTAACAGCACTATTTCTAACCATATCACTATATTTAGGGTGATAATTCCACTTTAAAATACGCATGTATGGAGAATTGTGACATACCCCAATTATATCATAATGCTAAAGTTAGGTGGTGCATTTAAATAAGTGTAATATGGCAACACCATAGAAAGCTATGGCAAAACCAACATTCTGTAAGTCGCAGAGACACCAGTTTGTTTCTGTGACACTATCACCAGCTATCAGACCTTAGTACATATAGCGAGTAGTCACATTGTATGTATGTATATCTTTATTTATATGGAGCCACACAGTGTATGCAGTGCCTTACAATAGACATATGTTACAGTCAGTAAGAGGGGATGAAGTAAGCATGACAGTCATAGAAACAATGGGTGAGAGGTCCCTGCCCCAAGGAACTTACAGTCTAAATGGGTAAAAGGAGACAGACAATAGGGTAAGAGGGTGTCAAGTGCTGAGATATAAAAACATACAGTCAGGAATATAAGAATGAAAAAAATAAAGAAACAGCGCAACAGAACTCGTCTAAGCGTAGTAGTCAAGAGTGTTGTAACGCTTAGACAAGTTCTGTTGCACTGTTTCTTTCTTTTTTTCATTTTTACCTATTATATATAGTGACGTGGATAGCGATTGGTCATATCCATCTGACACGGCAGCAGAGAATATCCTGGTGAGTGTTCCCTACAGTCTGAGCGCATAACCATTCTGCAATCTCAGGAATACAAGACTGCCTCCTTAAGTTGAATTTCAATATGAAAATAAGCTATTAGAGAAGAAGAAGATTTTGAAATCTGGTAAATACCATGAAGCCGCGGCGAAGACATGGAGATGTAATCATATATCAGGAATAATCAGAAGGATAAAATGGTGATGACAAATTGGTACATGCAACACATACCTGGGAACTTGAGATGGCACATGTGCTGCGACCGGCAGGCAGTATGTAAATTATGTGATTTGCATCATAAAGGGGTGGGACTTAATCAGTGGGTAGTGCATATTAGCATCCTACTTGTGAAGTAGGCGGAACAGAGTGGGAAGGAGGTGAAATGGGAGGAACACTGTGGGAAGGAGATGAATTGGGTGGAAAGTGGGAGGAACAGGGTGGGAAGGAGGAGAAGTGGGAGGAACAGGGTGGGAAGGAGAAGAAGTGGGAGGAACAGGGTGGGAAGGAGAAGAAGTGGGTGGAACAGGGTGGGAAGGAAGTGAAGTGGATGGGAAGATCAGGGAGAGAAGGAGGAGAAGTGGGTGGGTGGGAAGTGGGAGGAACAGGGTGGGAAGGAGGAGAAGTGGGAGGAACAGGGTGGGTGGAAGAAGAAGTGGGTGGGAAGAACAGGGTGGGAAGGAGAAGAAGTGGGAGGAGCAGGGTGGGAAAGAGGTGAAGTGGGTGGGAAGATCAGGGTGAGAAGGAGAAGAAGTGGGAGGAACAGGGTGGGAAGATCAGGGTGAGAAGGAGGAGAAGTGGGAAGAACAGGGTGAGAAGGAGGAGAAGTGGGTGGAAGGTGCGAGGAGGAGAAGTGGGAGGAACAGGGTGGGAAGGAGAAGAAGCGGGAGGAAAAGGGTGGGAAGGAGGTGAAGTGGGTGGGAAGATCAGGGTGAGAAGGAGAAGAAGTGAGAAGAACAGGGTGAGAAGGAGAAGAAGTGGGAAGAACAGGGTGAGAAGGAGAAGTGGGTGGGAAGTGGGAGGAAAAGGGTGGGAAGCAGGAGAAGTGGGAGGAACAGGGTGAGTAGGAGGTGAAGTGGGAGGAGCAGGTCGTGAAGGAGGAGAAGCGGACAGAGTTTCACAGGATACTCCCACCACAAGAGAATCAGCCTGTGTTTCCAGAGAACCGGTAATTAATTAAAAAAAAAAACAGTCTCTCCGAGGCTGATCTAGAGAGTTCCCATATATGATGCAACAATATAACAGTTTTGCCACACAGGACTCCTATGGAACCATAGTTCATCTCCTCCTAGTATAGCGGTTCTCAACCTTTTTAGTGACACGACCCTTTGATAAAATTTCCCAAGTTGTGGTGACCCCTAACAATAAAATTATTTTCGTTGCTCCTTCATCACTGTAATTTAGCTACTGTTATGAATCGAAATATAAATATCTGATGGTTTTAGGTGACCCCTGGAAAATCATCATTCGACCCCCAAAGGGGTCCCGACCCACAGGTTGAGAACCACTGTCCTAGTACTTCGTCCATCAGACTCAGTATAAGATAAAGATATATATTTTTTATGTACAGTATGGCACACCTTTCAGTAGACATACTAAGCTGGTTTATAAGCATTTGAGATCACAGGAGGCCTGTTACAGTAGATCTTAGATAACATGAATTTCCAGTAATGAAATGACTGTTGATAGATATAAGGTCAACCAGAAAAATATGTAGAACACATTTTCCTGTTTTTAAGAAATTCAAACTAGAGCTGAAAGAAATGCAGACCAGTACTGGTATTAATGGTCATATTTTTTTAACAGAGCAAAAGTATGCGGAAATATTTGCTTCCCTTATGTAATTAACGTCCGTATGGGATTCATATGCTCTAGTGACTCCCAAACTGGAGGGCATGATGCTTATCAGCGAGAGGGGGTGCAAGGCTTTATTTCAGAACCAACAGCCTGCATTGCTATGCAACATAACAGATTCCATATTATCAAAAAGAGATGATGGTTTGGGAAAGGCTGGTTCAAAGAACAGTTGCATACAGCCCAATCTGCCATGTTGGTACTGGTGATGAGAGCACTCGGGTGAATAGCTTGTATGCATTGAGTTTTAGGAATGTCTGCAGCTAAGAAATATATGTATAAATAAAATGCAAATTAATAATAATATAAATATGAACGCAAAGGGTTATATTTATTTCAGTAAAAAATGGGACATTAGGGTTTTATGAAAACAAAAATGGGGGAGTCATGTCAAAATGTTTGGGAACCACTGATACATACATACCCGGGAACTCTCCAGATCTGTCCGGAGGCTCTGTTTTTTAGAGTTAATTACCGGGTCACCGGGGACACTGGTGGTTATGAGTTTCCTGTGAAACTCTGCTCCACCTTCCCACACTATTCCACCCACTTCACCTTCCCACCCAGTTCATCCCACTTCCCACCCACTTCTCCTCCTTCCCACCCTGTTCTTCCCACTATCCCACCCACTTCTCCTCCTTCCCACCCAGTTCATCCCACTTCCCACCCACTTCTCCTCCTTCCCACCCTGTTCTTCCCACTATCCCACCCACTTCTCCTCCTTCCCACCATGTTCCTCCCACTTCTCACCCACTTCTCCTCCTTCCCACCTTGTTCCTTCCACTTCCCACCCACTTCTCCTCCTTCCCACCATGTTCCTTCCACTTCCCACCCACTTCTCCTCCTTTCCACCCAGTTCATCACACTTCCCTCCCACTTCTCCTCCTTCCCACCCTGTTCTTCCCACTTCGCACCCACTTCTCCTCCTTCCCACCTTGTTCCTTCTACTTCCCACCCATTTCTCCTCCTTCCCACCCAGTTCATCCCACTTCCCTCCCACATCTCCTCCTTCCCACCCTGTTCTTCCCACTATCCCACCCACTTTTACTTCTTTCCACCCTGTTCTGCCCACTTCTCCTCCTTCCCACCCTATTGCTCCCACTTCCCACACACTTGTCCTCCTTCCACCCTGTTCCACTCACTTCTCCTTCGTCCCATCCTGTTCCTCCAACTTCCCACCCACTTCTCCTCCTTCCAACCCTGTTGCTCCCACTACCCACCCACTTCTCCTCCTTCCCACCCTGTTCCTCCAACTTCTCCTCCTTCACACTCTGTTCCACTCATTTTTTACCCACTTCTCCTCCTTCCTTGGCCACTTCTCCTCATTCCCACCCTATTCCTCCCACTACCCACTTACTTTTCCTCCTTCACCCCCTGTTCTGCTTACTTCCCACCCATTTCTCCTTCCCACCCTGTTCCCGACACTTCCTGCCCACATCACAAGTACAATGAAGATATCCCAGCTGACCTGATTAAGCCCCACCCTCTTTATGATGCAAATCATTTCATTTACATCCCCCTGGTAGCAGCACATGAGCCGCTTCACAAGGATGAAATTCCCAGATATGCTGATATATTCAGTGTTGTGATCCTGATGAAGGAAATAATGCACAAATATGAGAAATCAGTGGCCTAACTAGTCCCTGAAGGTCTCCAGTGCAAACAGATTTTGGTCCCCCTAACCCAAAATTATCCCGGGGGGTAACTGGAGCTTACTGGGCCCTGGGGCCGATGATACCCTAGGATGCCGGACCTCGTCACAACAACACCCCAGTGGGGAAAACCATTTACACTATAGGGGAAGATTAAAAGTTCCAAAAATTCCCTTTCATTTAATTGGGGATTTTAACCCCTTGAATTCCAGAAAGGTGTCCATTGCATTGAGAAGCAATCTTTGTAGTATTTAAGTGGTTAGAGAGCTATATTTAACTCAATGGAATTTTGGGGAATTTATATTGATCCCCTATAATGCAGTTGCATTGAGCCCAATGTGGTCCACTTTGCTTTTAAACAAAACGATATAATGTTTCAGCACGTGAAAAATGGGTGCGATAGCTCAGCTGGTTAAGCCCTTAACGACTGCCCAATCTGGCGCGTGGGTGGCCGTTTAAGACAATGGGGTATTTTTTTTTGCTTAATTGATTCTGGGGTCGCCGTGCAGCCTCACAGCCTCCGCGGAATTCCATGACATACCAGAACCATCACCGGTTCTTAAGTGCTGGAACTGGAGTGACGGTCCTGGCACATCAAGGGTCGTTAAGGGTTAATACACCAACAGTAAAATCTGTTCAACCCTCAGTAAGGTTAACTCAGCCTTTCATCCTGCCCAGGTAGATAAAATGAGTGCCATTAAATTGGGTGATAACACCTATAGACGTGGTTCTCCACCCGTGCTGTCAGGGTCCATTAACCCTTTAAGTGCCAGAGGGGTACGCAACGCATTGCAAAGCAATGCGTTGCGTACCCCTTTGGCACTGAAAGGGTTAACAGGACAGGATTTGTGGATTTCCTTGTTAGATAAAAGGTGAGTTAATTAGATTGACTGAACCTCTGATCAACACACCTGTGTTCTAGCAGGAGAATTCATAGGGCCTGACCTACACCCCAGGACCTGAAAACAAGAGACAACTTCATTTATTTTCCTGGTAAAATATGTTGATACTATTATTAAATAGTTGCTGTTGGGTCATATGTATCTGTGGCAGTGATGGTCTCCCAGCAGCCGTCCAATTTTGGTTGGGATACAACTCTATATATCTATAATCCTGGGATTTCTAGTCCAACAACATCTTTATATATGCTGGATTGCAACCATCGGTCTATGCACTGGCAGCTGCGGTAGCTTTTTTGATGCAGAATTACCTCCAAATAAATTCAGGTATTGTTTTTACTTACATATTTTTGGAAACTTCTGTCTGTCCTAAACTCCTGCAAATGCCCTGATCCTCATCTGCGTACCCACTGATAAGCCCTGATCTGCCTACTTCCCACCCACTTCTACTCCTTCCCATCCTGTTCCACCCACTTCTCCTCCTTCTCACCCTGTTCTTCCCACATCCTACCCACTTCTCCTCCTTCCTACCCTGTTCTTCCCACTTTCCACCCACTTCTTCTCCTTCCCACCCTGTTCCTCATGCTACCCACCCACTTTTCCTCCTTCCCACCCTGTTCTTCCCACTTCCCGCCCACTTCTCCTCGTTCCCACCCTGTTCCACCCACTTCCCACCCACTTCTCCTCCTTCCTACCCTGTTCTTCCCACTTCCCTCCCACTTCTCCTCCTTCCTACCCTGTTCTTCCCACTTCCCTCCCACTTCTCTTCCTTCCTACCCTGTTCCTCCCACATCCCACCCACTTCTTCTACTTCCCACCCTGTTCCTCACACTTCCTACCCACTCTTCCTCCTTCCCACCCTGTTCTTCCCATATCCCACCCACATCTCCTCCTTCCTACCCTGTTCCTTACAATACCCACCCACTTTTCCTCCTTCCCACCATGTTCCACCCACTTCTCCTCCTTTTCACCATATTCTTCCCACTACCCACCTACTTCAAATAAATTCAGGTATTGTTTTTACATACATGTTTTATTCTTGGAAACTTCTGTCTGTCCTAAAATCCTGCATCTGCCCTGATCCTCAGCTGCCCACCCACTGATCTGACTTATGAGATGCCAGAACATGGGGGACGTGCTCTGGAACAGGGGCATTGGTTATACATGATTTGCTGATGTCAACCTTGCCCATCCAGTGATTGGATTGTTCAAATGTGTATCGCAATTATTCAATCACTATGAAGAATGTCTGCATTGCTTCAACCTAGGCCAGCAGCTCCCCACCAATAATTTACTACTACTACTACTACTACTTTTCACCAGGAAGCTGCATCTTAGGAGACTGATGAACCACACAGTGAATGGATCCATACGCTTCAGTGTAGCATATTTTTGGTCACTGATATCTAAGAGATGCCAACATCTGTGTGAACTTGTTTAAAAGTAAAAATAACTCTAAAAGTATTAATATTTATTACTGTATTTATTTTCAATCAAGACAAAGCATGTTTCTGCATATCCTTAATGATGTCACTGAGTAGAGAGATTTTAACTCCTTAAGGACCATTGGGTTGCACAGTGCTTTGCATAGCAATGCACACCCCACTGGTCCTTACTGGTTTAACATTCAATAAATAAACATTTTATTTTATTAACCATTATTGGACAGATTTCAATTCATTTGTCTGTTACATTCTATGAGAGAGGTGAGTCACTGACAAACAGTTCTCCAAATAATGTGATAGAAACTGCTGAGTCATTTCCTGTCAGAACTTCCAGGAAGTAATCACACTGTCACTCACTTGATAATTTAAACTTATAACTTTTGAATAAAACAACTGACAGTGGTGGCAGGGTCCTTTTTTTTACTTTGCAGGAAAAACCTTATAACATATAGGTTTTAATAAAAAAAAAACCTTGTTTTTCTGGCTCCTGCAGCCATTAGTGAAGGCTTCACTAACTGTGAGGGCTTGGGAGGCCACAGTGCACTATATGTACCGACGCCACCCCTCTGATACCGAGAGGCTTTCAGCTAATTTTAACACATTTTCTGAATGTAGGGAGAGACTATGGCAAGCTGGCCCAGCCTCACTCTGTGTTCAAACTGGGCGAGAAGGCACACTCTGCCACTTAGTGACAGCGTGGTGTGTGATGTCACTCAGGGAGGTGGGGACAGACTCCAAAAAGACACCAGTAAGGGAACAAAGGCTGATCTCAAAGGAACGTTCTGAGGTGGGGAATCAGAGGAAACGCTGGCACAAAACAGTGTCTAACATTTGAAATATAAACCTACATCCTGTCAGGCAGTCAATTGTATTAAATGGATAGTAATGTTTTATAATAAAAGCAGCTCTAATTAATCTTCATAGTAGCTGGGCCTTAAAGAGTGTGATTTCAGTTCTGTCAGAGTTGTAGTTCACGAGTAATTGAATGATAAAGTGTCCCCCTCCCACCCCTTTTACTGATGTAACACAGCTCAGCCAGAGCAGCAGGGAGTGTCCAGGTAGATTGCAAAGAGGGACAATCTTCAATTAAGATAAGGGAAAAAGCTGAAAAACCTGTCAAGGGGGGCAGGGATTTCATTGTTCTCACAGTAGAATATTTACCCTTGATGTAAGCTGTCTGGTCTATGGACTGGATTCCACATCTGAGAGGAGGCGGCTTACACTAGGTAAAAGGGGCGGGAGGGGGAAACTTTATCATTTAATTACTCTTGAACTACAATGCTCACAATAATGAAATAACACTCTCCATGGCTCAATTGCTATGAAGATTAATTGGAGCTGCTGTTTTTTGTGAAACATTAAAATCACTTTAAAGGGATAGTAATACTTCGTTTTAACTTTATTTTATTTTGTAGGCATTAAAAATTATGAAGAATGATATAAGTCTTATCTCTCAAACCTTTATGGTTTAAGAGATATTCACAAGCAAAGTTTCCCCTCCCGCCCCTTTTACCTAGTGTAAGCCATCTCTTCTCAGATGTGGAATGAAGTCCATAGACCAGACAGATAACAGCAGGGGACAATCTTCTTACAATGAGAACAATGAAAGCCCTGCCCCCCTTGACAAGCTTTTCAGGTTTTTCCCTTATCTTAATTGAAGATTGTCCCTCTCTGCAGTCTACCTGGGCACCTCCTTTCTGCTCTGGCTGAGCAGTGTTACATCAGTAAAAGGGGTGGGAGGGGGACACTTTGTCATTGAATTACTCTTGATCTACAACTCTGACAGAATTGTAATAACACTCTCCAAGGTCCAAATACTATGATGATTGATTAGAGCTGCTTTTATTATGAAACATTACTATCCCTTTAAAGCACAAAATGTGTATTTTAACACTACAGCAAATCTTTATTTGTAGTTGATTTGCTGCAGAATTGCCCACTTTTTTATTTGTCAATATAGCCCTGAATTTCATTGATTGATCACCACCCATGTTTCCTTTAATCATCTGAGTGCCAGGGGGTTAATCGCCCTTCTGGCACTCAAATCATTAGACATATAATACCAGTACAGAAAGTGAATTTCTGAGAGGAAAGCAGCTGTGCCATTTTATAACCAACTGCCTGAATTCCTTTTATTTCTCTCTGATTACCTAGAGGCAGCAACAACTGGCCTGCATTTGCTTCTGGGGAGAAGCCAACATGTGAACAGTGGCCACAGATGGACAGTTTTGGCCTCCAAGCATCAAACACAACTACTATCAACCTAAGTGGGTGCAGAAGAAAACTCCACATGAGGAAGAATAGAAGATTATTCTCAGTTATCTTTCATACCACGTTCCAAATTCTAAAGTCCTTATCAGTCACAACCTCTCTTTTCAATCCTACTTCATAAACCAGAGTAGTCAAACGTTGGCACTGCAGCTGCTGGCTGGTATGGTATGATGGGGGGGGGTCTTTTTATACAACAGTTAGAGGGCAAAAAGTTGGCTACTCCTGTTCTAGATCTTGGGCCAAATGCCAAATGCGGCCCATCTGACCCCAGGGTGTGGCCCACCTAAGAGTTTTAAAAAAAACTTTTTTATACCAAACTAGTTTTAAAGCCTGTGTACACAGGCCAACACTGGAGGTGCTGCAGTCATGAGCAGTACTGACTTCCGGAACGTGCCATGGCTGATACAGAGCGGGGTGCTCTGAATTCAGACCGGGGTCCTCTCTGCATACCTTCCTGGGACTGCTTGGTCCCAGGAAGGTGCGCAGAGAATACTCCAGTATGAATTCAGAGAGTCCCGCTCTGTATCAGCTGTGGCGCGGGCAGTCTCTACTGCAATGACTGCAGCACACACAGCCATCTCTACTGCGCGTGACGGCTTCTGACAATCATTGTTAGCGAATTATTATATAGGATTAACTAGCATACATGAAGTAGTAGGCCAGTAAGACCTAATCCTGTGCTTGCCAGTTCCGTACAGCTCAAGAATAGATGTCTGTTACATATCAGTATTCTCACTGACTTGATCACTAAACAAATTCATATTTTGAATAGATGACAAGTTATAATGCACTTTCAGCATCAATAAAAATGTGTCCCTCACACGTATAAGTTTATGATAATGTGGCACATGACTGATAAACCTCAGACTCCCCTGTTCTGGAATTTCTCTGTGACAACAGGGGGGTATGAACTGACGTATGATAAAGATGTGAAAACGAGAACAGAAAATGTACAAAACAGAAGCTAAAACTCTCACCCATCGACACCTACACTACTTCAAGATCAAAAGAGCATCACTACAGTAAGTGCAAAGGAGGGAGATAAATCAAAAATAAATCTATACTGTGAGCGGGCACAGGTAAAAAGTGAAATAAATTGATCCAACAACATTCCTGGATAAAAGGATGGGAGGGCAGAATGGTAAAAAGATATGATAATGAAAAAAAGGACAGATGGTAAAGTCTAAATGCCGTGGAACTTCACAGATAACCAACCATTAATATACTGAGTAATGATAGTTCCATAAAAACTAGTGGCCAAAAATAGTACACGAGAACTGTAAATATACGATTGACAGTCACATGTCCCAGGACTGGGTATGATCCCTCCATGCAAACACCCAAAACCAAGAGTGGGGTAAAAAGCCAAGGCTTTATTATGTACGCAGTAATAATGAACACGGTTCTTGCCATTTATTATTACAAATAATTCATAACATTTATAAACATTTCAGTCCAAACTTGGACTTGTAACTTTAAGTGCAAATAAAATTGTAAATATCACATCGGCCAGTCTTAACAAAGCCTGATGGGTAGGCCGCATATTAATCTCAGCCGAAACCCAGTGGAATACCACATTAGGCCACTGGCCTGTAAAGCTGGAATTTAAATGCGGAACTATTAAATTTGCTACAAACTTATACAGCCAGTCAAGGACATAATTATCAGGTGTGACAAACTAAAACTCCCAAATAACTCTAAAAGAGGGTGGTATGGTGGGATGCAGTACAGCCACAGTTCACTGTACTCATACAAGATGGCAGCTGCATAGCTTCCTGTCATGTGACCCTGCTCCTCCTTCCTCCATGCAACAGCTACCTCTCCTCAACCATCACCCAGGACAGGTAACCCTTCTAGAAAGATAATAAAATGATCAACCAACAGCATACCTTCCAACATCTGAAATGGCGAAAGAGGGACACTTTTGTTTCTAGGGGGCACGGCTGGGGGTTTTGCTGGTGGGAGTGGCATTTCTGATGCTTTTTAGCTTATATCATGACCTATTGACTGCTCTACATGTAACGCAATAAATTTTTTAAAACAAGGCCAAAGTATTTTATTTACACCAAACTAATTTATAAACCTATATACTGAAGTTTATATAAAGATTATTGGGAGTTTTATTGCTGTGGAGCAATGTGATAGACTTCTATACACACCACATAGACTGATCTCCTAAACACAGGGACACCAGGGTGATACACTACTATACACACACCGCACAGTCTGATCTCCTAAACACAGGGACACCAGGGTGATACACTTATATACACACCACACAGTCTGATCTCCTAAACAGAGGGACACCAGGGTGATACACTTCTATACACACCACACAGTCTGATCTCCTAAACACAGGGACACCAGGGTAATACACTTCTATACACATCACACAGTCTGATCTCCTAAAGAAGGGACACCAGGGTGATACACTTCTATACACACCACACAGTCTGATCTCCTAAACACAGGGATACCAGGGTGATACACTTATATACACACACCACACAGTCTGATCTCCTAAACACAGGGATATCAGGGTGATACACTTCTATACACACCACACAGTCTGATCTCCTAAACACAGGGACACCAGGGTGATACACGTCTATACACACCACACAGTCTGATCTCCTAAACACAGGGATACCAGGGTGATACACTTCTATACACACCACACAGTCTGATCTCCTAAACACAGGGACACCAGGGTGATACACTTATATACACACACACCACACAGTCTGATCTCCTAAACACAAGGACACCAGGGTGATACACTTATATACACACCACCCAGTCTGATCTCATAAACACAGGGACACCAGGGTGATACACTTCTATACACACCACACAGTCTGATCTCCTAAACACAGGGACACCAGGGTGATACACTTCTATACACACCACACAGTCTGATCTTCTAAACACAGGGACACCAGGGTGATACACTTATATACACACCACACAGTCTGATCTCCTAAACACAGGGACACCAGGGTGATACACTTATATACACACCGCACAGTCCGATCTCCTAAACACAGGGACACCATGGTGATACACTTCTATACACACCACACAGTCTAATCTCCTTAACACAGGGACACCAGGGTGATACGCTTCTATGCACACCACACAGTCTGATCTCCTAAACACAGGGACACCAGGGTGGGAAAGAGGGACAGAGGGATTTGGGTTTCAAAGAGGGACTGTTTCTCCTAAAGAGGGACACTTGGTAGGTATAGACCCCTAATATCTCCTAAAAAGGGATACTTGGGAAGTACAGACCCCTAATATCTCCTAATGAGGGACACTTGGGAGGTATGGACCCATAATATCTCCTAAAGAGAGACAATTATGAGGTATGGGCCCCTAATATCTCCTAAAGAGGGACACTTATGAGGTATGGACCCCTAGTATCTCCTAAAGAGGGACACATGGGAGATATGCCCACAGTCTGTATAATCGGTTTGCCCAAGATTTCTTCCACTTTTCTTTTGAACATTTAGCCCCTAGTCTTTACAATCAACAAGAAGGAAGACCCAAACTTCCCCAACACAGTCTTGATATCCAGCTCTAATTCATAATTCATTTTAGAGAACCAATCCACACGCAATTGATTCAAAGCGGCAATTAGAATTTTCCGCCCAGATCAGGGATTAGGAAACCTTTGGCATTCCAGCAGTTAAGAACTACACTTCCCATCATACCCACACAGCAGTAGTCTCCAATATATACCTGGTAACTCTTCAAATTTGCCCCCAGAGATTCTGGTTTTCTGACTTAAAGGGATAGTAATGTTTCACAATAATAGCAGCTCCAATTAATCTTCATAGTATTTGGGCCATGGAGAGTGTTATTTCAATACTATCAGATCTGTAGTACAAGAGTAATTGAATGATAAAGTATCCCCCTCCCTCCCCTTTTACTGATATAACACTGCTCACCTCTGCCAGAAAGGTGGTGTCCGGATGGATCGCAGAGAGGGACAATGTTCAGTGAGCATAAGGAAAAACCTGAAAAACCTGTAAAGGGGGGGAGGGGTTTTCCTTATGCTCACAGTAAGAAGATTGTCCGGTGCTGTGAGCTGTCTGGTCTGTGGACCAGATTCCACATCTGAGGGGAGGCAGCTTACACTAGGTAAAAGGGTCAGGAGGAGGATACTTTATCATTCAATTACTCTTGAACTAGAGCTCTGACAGAATTGAAATAACACTCTCCATGGCCCAAACACTATGAAGATTAATTGGTGCTACTGTTTTTGAGAGTATCCTTTTAAAAGGTTGCATCAAAAGAGCGTGCAACCACATGACACATTAACCATGTCGCCATTTAAAAAATGGTGACATGAGAATCTCGCATTGCATGATAGTGCTATATTCTCATATCGCATACTAAAAGGTCGCATCCCAGTCTTGCTGAACACTGCCCCGGCTCTATGTAAAAATAAAAAGCTGCAATGTAAAAACAAAAAGGATACAATGTAACAATAAAAAGATTGAATGTAAAAATAAAAAGGATACAATATAAAAATAAAAAGATATAATGTAAAAACAAAAAGGATACAATGTAACAATAAAAAGATATAATATAAAAATAAAAAGGATACAATATAAAAATAAAAAGATATAATGTAAAAATAAAAAGGAAACAAAGTAAAAATAAAAAGATATGACATAAAAAGATACAAAGTAAAAGAGATGCAATGTAAATAAAGATACCATGTAGAAGTAAGTACCTCTACTCTGCAGCACACACATGAGCCAGAGCTGCAGGGAGATTGTAGACACTGTCTGACAGAAGCTCCCTACAAACACAGATCCTGGTAGCTCCCTGTCAGGAATATAGTCACTTTAAAGAGATACTGAAGGGAATGAATATCTAGGTGTGGTGGAAGTTGGATTTTATGTAAAATTAAACCAGCACTGAACATGAGGACTGTACATAGGTCTGTCAGATCACCCCAATACTACACCTCTGGCGCTAGGAGGGTTAACCCTTTGAGTGCCAGAGTGGTACGCAATACATTGCAATGCGTTGTGTACCACTCTGGCACTCAAAGGGTTAAATGGGTGATCCAGGGGCCCCATGTGTATAGTGAAGTGCAAGGTACAGTCTACGGGTCCTGCTGCTGAACACTGCACTAAAGTCAAGGTAGATGGTAACAATAGCAAAGTAAATGGAGGAAAAACAAAAACAGATTTTTAGTCCCTTGGATTCTAAAAGACCCCGCTAGAAGCCAAGGGGTTAATTACAGACATTTCTTTGCAGACCCCCAGGCTTCCTATAAACTGGAGACCAAAGCAAAAAGCCGCTTTATCATATCAAATTGTAAATATACAAAGAGCTGGTCAGAGATGCTCAACTAGGAATGAGCCTGCTCTCGAAGTGATGAGGCTCTATAGCAGTGCTTTCCAAACTGTGTGTCGCGACACGTTAGTGTGTCGGACGCAGTGTGTAGGTGTGTCACAGGCAAAGGTACCATTTACACAGCGCAAGATTGTCATTCAACCCAAGCACGAGCTACACTGGGAGCTGAGATAAAACACTACTACTTAATGGTCGCATTTACACAGCGTGAGACTGCCTCCATATGCTGCATACAGCTGGAGCACCACAAAAGATTTGTAACAGCTGGAGTGCCTCCGTGTGCTGCATACATAATATGTATGCAGTACACGGAGCACTCCAGCTTTTACAAATCTTTTGGCACTTCAGCTGTTAAAATCTTTTGAGATGCCACCTCCTCTATACCCCTGCCCTCTCTTTGGGCTGCCAGGCTGAAGTGTCCCTGTGTGCCGAGGCTGCCTGTCATATGGCTGCTGCTTCTGCTTGTGGTGCCGATGAGACAGGAAAGACGGACAGTACTTCTAAAGTCAGTTATGTGCTATCTATTTACTAATGCAACATGAGAATCTTGCTCTTATATGTAGCGCAACATTCTCATGTTGCCATTTTAAAAACCACACAACATGCTTAATGCCTTCCGCAGTATGAATGAAAGGTTTTCATGAGATATGTTGTGTGCCCATACATCTTGTTATTGCAATTTATGTATGTGTCCGTATCTCTTATAAGGGATTATTAGTTTAACTTCTGGTTTGCTAGCAAAACTGAATTACTGTGTCACGAAATTATGCATGTCTGAAAAGTGTGTCACCAACATGAAAAGTTTGGAAAGCTCTGCTCTATAGGATACGTTTCCTACTCAGGTTGCAATCTCACTTAGCTCACTAGTGCCTTTCACAGAGAGGAAATATCCTAAATCACATCATACTGATCCTACCAAAAGGCAGTCCAGCCATGAAGTGCCAGGCAATTCCTCTCTGAACAAGGGAAGCAGCCAACCCCAGATGTACGTTTCGGCCTTGTTTGGCCTCATCAGTGAGGTGCAGCTGATCTCTACCTTGCTCACAAGTGCCTAGAGAGATGAGCTGCACCTCACCGACGAGGCCCAACAAGGCCGAAACGTACGTCCAGGGTTAGCTGTGTCTCTTGTTCAGAGAAGAATTGTCTGGCATTTCGTGACTGGACTGTCATTTTGGCAGGACCTGTATTATATGCTTCAGAATATTTCTTCTCTGTGTATGGCATTTGTGAGCTTAAAGAGATTGCATCCTGGGAGCGAGGATGCCGTCCCAGTGAGTTTTTGCATACCCTTGCAAGTTCATGAGCCTAGTTGAGCACAGAGGCGGACTGACAGGACTCAAGGCCCCTGGTCCAAAAACAGGTCTGGGTCCCTCACTCCATGACATCCTAAGCCCTGCACAATTACATCATTGTCCTGGGGGGGTACTGGATGGCCTTGGGGGGTAGGTTGACCATTTGTCTGTAATGCCGAGGACAGTTCTTTAATTTACATCTCTGTCCCGACCTACCCCCACAGGGACAATTATTGGTCCTGGAATGAAGCCTCAGGTGCCACTCTCTGACTCACACATAGAGCCAACCTCCAATGAATGATAAGGACACACGTATGTAGAAGCAATCTGTGCTGCGATGATGGCTGCTGCCTCACTCTGCCGAGACACTGGCCTACCTGTGACCTCAACTGTGGACACTAAGCAATCTGCTCCGTCAGCCAAAGAGAGGTGTGCAGTGTTGACGCTCCTCTCTCATTGCCTGGCTGATGCTTGAGAAAGATGGCAAGGGTGGAGTCTGGGGGCAGCCGCACAATCCATCAAACAACAAGAACTGGGCAGGATCAACAGAGCGGCTACTGGGTCCAACAGTGAATGACGTAATCTGGTCTTCACTAACTGGGACAGCTCAGTAACTGTGAAAGACACTTAGCATTCCCCCAGCCACCAGGTAATAACATTACAATTCTAAATGAGATGTTCACACATAGTGCAGTGTCTCAGGTAATATAGCCCACTGCTTCTGAGCTCTACCACAGTGTGCAAAGGGCTACAGCTTCTTACTGATGCCTTATTTCTTTCTAATGTTGGCACTTAGACATTACAGGGAAATAATGCATCAGTTAGAACCAATAGCTCAATGCACACATTGGTATATTTCAGCAGCAATTTGCAATATTATGTAAGACTGATAGTTATACTTATCTGCTGGAGAGCCACAAGTGGTTGATCAACTTAAATATTACAAATTCAAATACAAGAGCGTGAGGGCTGAATTTAAATTAACAGCTCTGGTTGCAAGTTCACAATTGTGCTTGTCACCATTCCTCAGAGTTTTAAATTGCAGAGTAATTGATCAGAGAGCTTGCGACCAAATAGACAACATGCTTACAGAGTGCTCTGGAAGTACGGTAGGAAGGTTGTATTCAATGGATGCTGTTCCATGGAGCAAGCTTAGGAATTCTGGCACTGCATCTGCGGAGCAATCATTCCAGACCAGCAGCTTCCTGGAGGGTTGTCGTCTCAACAGCTAGATAGTCCATTGTCCCCTGCTGGTAGTAATTTAAACACTGAGCTTCCCCTGTTTGCATTCACTAAAACAGACTGATACTCTCAAAAACACCAAAAAATCACATTCTGTTAGTGGTCTCCAGCCTTATTTAATGCTAATACCTCTGAATCAGACAAGGTTCCCCTATTTGTACCTTGTTCTACACTGTCTATGACTGTGACACATCTGTTTTAAACTGTCTGTGTAGAACAACAATGTCCAAGGGTCCAGTTCTGTGCAGGACAAGTGGGTCCAGGGGTCCGGTTCTGTGCAGAGAAGAAGGTCCAGGGGTCTGGTTCTGTACAGGAAAGGTCCAGATTAGCCCTCGGGGTCTCCAGGCTCTTTAGAAGTTGAAGGTACAGAACAGGTGGCAGCAGACCTCAGCTGAGTAGACAGAAGGGTCTTCGGAATTATCCAGATGAGGGTAGCCCAGGTAAGTATAGTGTGCAGGGTAAGTGGACCAGCTCACCAGCCTGTGTAGGACAAGGTGCCCAGCTCACCAGCCTGTGTAGGGTGAGGTGCCCAGCATGTCTAGGACAAGGTACCCAGGCTATTAACACAGGCAATTATTAGTTTAGATATGCAGAGAAGGGGAGTGCTCAGTAAGACTGGGATGCGACCTTTCAGTAGTCGACATGAGAATCTCGCACTGTCATGCAGTGCAAGATTCTCATGATGCCATTTTTATTATGGTAACATTGTTAATGCATATGTGGTTGCACGTTCGTTCGCGTGCGACCTCTTAAAAGTTA
Organism: Rhinophrynus dorsalis; assembly: GCA_037306005.1. NCBI lineage: Eukaryota > Metazoa > Chordata > Amphibia > Anura > Rhinophrynidae > Rhinophrynus > Rhinophrynus dorsalis. Next base: position 91,360,081 of record CM074728.1, on the reverse strand, counting down.
ATGGTTTTTGTGAAACATTACTATCCCTTTAATTACTAGGTCTTACGAGGCAGAGGGTGATTCCCTGGGTAAGCGAGATCTGTGATAACCCTACCCACTTTCTCACCATTTCTGTTCACTCCTCACTTTGTTCAGCCCATTTTGAGCTAAACCCCTACCTTCCCTCATCCCAATCCCGCCCAATTCTATGAAGCACCGCCCACTTTGTGACACAAATCTCTTAATTTGGACAATCCTACCTACACCCATACTTGTCCCTCTGGGGATTGCTGCCAGTAACGTTCCTAGGTATGCTCTGATAACTGGAGTGCTAACTGTTGCCTGTTCTGGGCCAGATAAAAGTAAGTGGGGGTTATTATCAGGAGACTTTAACAACATCCATAGCTCGCATCTCTCAAACATTTATAGTTTGAGAGAGATAACGTTTTAAAGATCCCCTCCCCTTGCACTGATGTCACCTGTAAAGCTGACAGAAGGAGAGTCAAGTCGTGTGACTTGACGGCGGCTCTTCAGCAGAGCCAAAATAGCACAATCTAGACAGAAATACTTCATTGGAATGGTCTACAAAGTGTGCCAATGAAGTATTTTTATTTTTAGATAGTGGTATTTCGACTCTGCTGAAGAGCCACCAGCTCGTACCTGGACCAGGATCTCCTTCTGTCAGCTATACAGCTGACGTCCGTGCAAGGGGAGGGAGGTGGGAACTTTAAAACGTTATTTCTCTCAAACTATAAATGTTTGAGAGACGGGACGTGCTCCTGATAATTTATTTTTTTTAATATAAACAATTTATCATAACATTATAATCAGACATTACTAACCCTTTAATGTGAGTTGTATTGCTTTGGAGCAATGTGATACACTTCTATACACACCGCACAGTCTGATCTCCTAAACACAGGGACACCATGGTGATATACTTATATACACACCACACAGACTGATCTCCTAAACACAGGGACACCAGGGTGATACACTTCTATACACACCACACAGGCTGATCTCCTAAACACAGGGACACCAGGGTGATACACTTCTATACACACCGCACAGTCTGATCTCCTAAACACAGGGACACCAGGGTGATACACTTATATACACACCACACAGTCTGATCTCCTAAACACAGTGACACCAGGGTGATACACTTATATATACACCACACAGTCTGATCTCCTAAACACAGGGACACCAGGTTGATACACTTCTATACACACCGCACAGTCTGATCTCCTAAACACAGGGACACCAGGGTGATACACTTCTATACACACCGTACAGTCTGATCTCCTAAACACAGGGACACCAGGGTGATACACTTATAGACACACCGCACAGTCTGATCTCCTAAACACAGGGACACCAGGGTGATACACTTATAGACACACTGCACAGTCTGATCTCCTAAACACAGGGACACCAGGGTGATACACTTATATACACCACACAGTCTGATCTCCTCACCAGGGTGATACACTTATATACACACCACACAGTCTGATCTTCTAAACACAGGGACACCGGGGTGATACACTTCTATACACACCACACAGTCTGATCTCCTAAACACAGGGACACCAGGGTGATACACTTCTATACACACCACACAGTCTGATCTCCTAAACACTGGGACACCAGGGTGATACACTTCTATACACACCACACAGTCTGATCTCCTAAACACAGGGACACCAGGGTGATACACTTATATACCCACCGCACAGTCTGATCTCCTAAACACAGGGACAGCAGGGTGATACACTTATATACACACCACACAGTCTGATCCTCTAAACACAGGGACACCAGGGTGATACACTTCTATACACACCACACAGTCTGATCTCCTAAACACAGAGACACCAGGGTGATGCACTTATATACACACCACACAGTCTGATCTCCTAAACACAGGGACACCAGGGTGATACACTTATAGACACACTGCACAGTCTGATCTCCTAAACACAGGGACACCAGGGTGATACACTTATATACACCACACAGTCTGATCTCCTCACCAGGGTGATGCACTTATATACACACCACACAGTCTGATCTCCTAAACACAGGGACACCAGGGTGATACACTTCTATACACACCGCACAGTCTGATCTCCTAAACACAGGGACACCAGGGTGATACACTTCTATACACACCACACAGTCTGATCTCCTAAACACAGGGACACCAGGGTGATACACTTCTATACACACCGCACAGTCTGATCTCCTAAACACAGGGACACCAGGGTGATACACTTCTATACACACCGCACAGTCTGATCTCCTAAACACAGGGACACCAGGGTGATACACTTCTATACACACCGCACAGTCTGATCTCCTAAACACAGGGACACCAGGGTGATACACTTCTATACACACTGCAGAGTCTGATCCCCTAAACACAGGGACACTAGGGTGATACACTTATATACACACAGCACAGTCTTATCTCCTAAACACAGGGACACCAGGGTGATACACGTCTATACACACCACACAGTCTGATCTCCTAAACACAGGGACACCAGGGTGATACACTTATATACATATCACACAGTCTGATCTCCTAAACACAGGGACACCAGGGTGATACAATTATATACACACCACAGAGTCTGATCCCATAACCACAGGCTGGTGTTCTAAACACAGGGACACCAGGGTGTGAAAGAGGGACAAAGGGATTTGGGTCTCAAAGAGGGACACTTGGGAGGTATAAACATCTAACATCTTATGCATGATTACTTTCCCAATCTTCCTAGCCAGCATGTGTCAAATTATATATTTAGTGTGTAGGAACAATAAAATCTTATCTTCTCTTTTTAACATTCCCTATTAACAACTTAATAGTATATTTTATGTGATCTTGTAATGGTTGATGCAAAAGTCGTAAGCATTGTCACAAACGACGAGTCATATTTTTAGTATTACTCTGGTACTCAAACGATTAACCCTACACATACCTCCCAACATTTCAAATGGCGAAAGACAAACAATTAATCTATTGAGTGCCAGTGGGGTACGCAGCGCATTGCCACGCAATGCGCTGATTACCCCTCTGGCACTCAAATGGTTAAAGTTTCCAAGTTGCAAAACTGAGAACGAAAATAGAGCAGCAAATCTACCATAGGAATAATAATCATTTTATATACTGAAACTTGCATTTTTGCAATGGTTTCTCCTTTCTTCTGCAGAGCAGAACACTATTATTTACCTTTAACGGTGCTGATGTTATTATGGCAGATTTTCTTCAGCAGTGAAATTGTTAAATAAAATTGACAGTTAAGATGCCAGCAGTCAAGCCGTACGGAACAATGTAGTCTTTGGTCTATTCTGTTTGTTTATTTTGTTAGGTACTGCTGCCCTCTAGTGGCGCTCAGCCTCCTCTGCAAGCATTATTGACAGCAAATGTTCATTTTCAGTCTAAAATAAAATATTTAATGCATAATGCTTCCGTTTGAGAGAAGATCCTATACATAAAGTGTTTTTAAAATGTCATTATCACTAAAATGAATGGATACACGTAGTCTGTATTTTATTATAATTTTGTTTTTGTGAAATAAAGGCTTAAAATCTGTCGTAAATATATGTGAAAAGAGTATGAAGGCTACATTCCTTATCAACTTTATTAAAAAACTAAAAAGAAAGCTTAAAGAAAAAATATGTTGGAATAAATGGTTCTTAATTTGTTCGGTAGAAGAACTTGCTTAGGAAATTGTCCTTCATACAGTAGTCATTTACATCTATTTGCAACAGAGGAAAGGGATTTGGTAGTTATTGTTTCTAATGACTTAAAGGTAGGCAGGCAATGTAACAAAGCAGTGGGGAACGCAAACAGGGTGCTGGGTTGTATAGCTAAGTACATTAGTACCAGAAAAAGGGAAGTGGTCATACCACTCTACAGATCTCTAGTTAGAGTATTGTGTACAGTACTGGAGACCCCATCTCCAGAAGGATATAGATACTCTAGAGAAAATTCAGAGAAGGGCTACTAAAATGGTGACTGGTTTACAGGAAAAGAAATATCAGGATAGACTAAAGGATCTGAACATGTATAGCTTGGAGGAGAGAAGAGAGCGAAGGGATATGATAGAAACATTCAAATACATGAAGGGATTCAACAAAGTGCAGGAGGGAAGTACATTTCAAAGGAGTAAAAATGTTAGGACAAGAGGCCATAGTCTAAAACTAGAGGGACACAGGTTTAGACATAATGTAAGAAAGTTTTACTTCACTGAGAAGGTAGTAGATAAGTGGAATAGCCTACCAGCGGAAGTGGCAGAAGTTAATACAGTGACAGTATTTAAGACAAGACAGAGGACCAAATACGGTTTGAGGTTTTTACAGTAGGAAAATGGGAAGACTATATGGGCCGAATTGTTCTTATCTGCCGTCAAATTATATGTTTCTATGTTTCTACAGATTTCGTGCCGTTGCATATACTGAACAGGGACGTGCTCTATCCTGAGCTTGTTCTCATGTCCCATTAGAATGATGGGCGGGCCTATATGTGGCTAATATTATTGAGACAGATAAAGTTTATTGTTTATTATGAGGAGATAAAAACTAAATGCATGCTGAAAAATGGTGCACTTTAAATACAGGAAACAGCAGATAGTATGCAAAATATATTAAAAATGATATAGCTGAATGCTTTTACCCAGATCTCAGGCCCAAGTGTCCCTCTTTAGGAGGTATTAGGGGTTATACCTCCCACGTGACCCTCTTTAGGAGATATCAGGGGTCCATACCTGCCACGTGTGCCTCTTTAGGAGATATTAGGGGTCCATACTTCCCAAGTGTCCCTCTTTAGGAGATATTAGGGGTCCGTACCTCCCAAGTTTCCCTCTTTAGGAGATATTAGTGATCCATACCACCCAAGTGTCCCTCTTTAGGAGATATTAGTGATCCATACCACCCAAGTGTCCCTCTTTAGGAGATATTAGTGAACCATACCACCCAAGTGCCCCTCTTTAGGAGATATTAGTGATCCATACCCCCCAAGTGTCCCTTTTTAGGAGATATTAGTGATCCATACCACCCAAGTGCCCCTCTTTAGGAGATATTAGTGAACCATACCACCAAGTGTCCCTCTTTAGGAGATATTAGGGGTCCATACCTCCCAAGTTTCCTTCTTTAGAAGATATTAGGGGTCCATAACTCCCAAGTGCCATTTGATTCAGGGATCCCCGAGTGGCGTGCAGCCGTGCAGGGACCCCTGAATTCAATCACACTCCAGGACCATCACGGATCCTTAAGGTGTTACGTGTAAAAACCCGGCGTCTCCATGGCAGATTCAGAGAATTCCCATGTATGATCGCAGAGATCAGGGGCATAGTGCATATAATCTTTATTATGGGAACATTAAAGGTTAATATTTACAAGATCTCAGGGTCAGCACATCTTGAAACGACCCAGGTAAGTGTATGGTGTACACCTGCCTAGGTGAGATGGGGGTGGGCAATGCAAGAAAAAAACTCTCTGTGTAGTATTTCACATAAAATAATTTATTGTAAAATATTGCTCATACAAATAAAGGATAAAGGCATATCATGAAGACCACAAGGTGACCTCTCAGGCTCTTATTCCCAATCACATTTTTCTCTACTGGAAACTTCTTGCCTTGGCTAAAAGCTATGCAGACATCAGTGGATCAGTTCCTGGGAAGGGAAACTTTTTCGGAGTCTGTGTACCTCCACCTCAAGGAAAAAATCTGGTACAACTGGCCTGAACACTCCAATGTGTTGTGCTCCTTGGACCCAGAGTTGGCCTCACTTCCCAGGCACCCCTAGGCAAGGCACTCTAGGTGCCTTTAGCTCCCCTCATGGCCACACCCCGACTCCTCACTTAACCCAGTCCCTAGTCCCCACTGTTACCTAGCACAGAAAATACCCTTGGCCTATAATAAGCAAGAACAAAAAATAGATTTAGCCCTTTGGTAGCTATAGAGATCTCCAATGTATTACACTGGAGATCTATCTAGCATCCAGTGGGGTTAATTAATAGCTTGTAAAGCAGGTATACAACTGGTGCAGGCAGTGGCATAACAATAGGGGTCGCAGGGGTCGCACCTGCGACCGGGCCCGGCACTCCAAGGGGCCCGGCCGCCCCCTGCGAACCCATCGCCACTCGCCCACAGCCCTGCCCGCAGCAGCTCAGCTGCTGTCCCAGCGCTCTAGTAATGCAGAGCGCTGGGAGATTACATCATCTCCCAGCGCTCTGCATAACTAAGAACAGCGCGAGAGGTGGAGGTAGGAGGTACGCATGGGGCAACTTGAAGATGGGGCAGGGGGCCCAGGCCCGTCGGCAATTCCTGCACCAGGGCCCGGTGGCTTCTAGTTACGCCACTGGGTGCAGGGATATTTGGATTGCTCTGGCCACCCCCACAATTTAGAATGTGGCTGTGGCCAGCTCAGTTTTTCTTTTGAACATACGGCCCTTAGAGTGCAAGCTTCCAAGACCACTTATGTCTCTCCATCAAGCACGACCAGCATACCAGAGAAATACCTGGATCTTCCTCGGAGACTCAGGTTTTTATTGTTAACTAGCAAAACAGGCATGGCTTTGCCTGTGGGGATTAAATAATTTGGGTGCTTCAGGGGTATGCTGTAGTACAGACACAGTTAGGGGTGGCCTTTCAGTACGCGACATGAGAACCTAGCACTGTTATGCAGTGCAAGATTCTCATGTCACCATTTTTATTATTGTGACATGGTTACTGTGTCATTTGGTCGCACGCTCTTTTGCGTGCAACCTTTTAAAAGGATACAGCAACGGTAGGCAATAAGCTGTAGTGCAAGAGTGGAGCAATTGTTGCGTTCCCAGGAACAGGGGCTCATTTTCTGGCTGTGCTGACTTTCCTGAGAAACTGTACCCACTTCTCCTCCTTCCCATACTGTTCTGCCCACTTCTCAGCCCAATCCTGGTTAGGCCCTGCCCCACCCAATTAAGCCACACCCATTTTGGGAACAAATCACACTGTTAACATCAGACTGGTTGCAGTCCATGAAATAGGGAAAGAGGGATTTGGGTCTCAATAAGGGACTGTCCCTCCTAAAGAGGGACACTTGGGAGGTATGTAATGTGGGTGGGATTAGTAGGTGAATTGAAGGGTATGGCCTAAAATGACAGGAAAGTGGGTGAAAAGTCACGAGAGTGAGCAGAACTGGGCTGTGAGTGGGTGTCTTTAATGGGGAACTCACCAAGTCAGAGTATTAGCCTCTACCCCAGGAGACACATGATTATGACCAATAGGTCCAAAATGTGTCAGCTGTCTCAGGACAGTTTATTTGATGTATATATGTGTATGTACTTCTCTAATGCATTCACATTTTTATTATCTTCAATAAACTGTCTTTTTACTACACATCATCAGCTGTGTTGCGTACGTCTTTATCAGTGTTCATTTCCTCTACGCTTTTATGGCTATAGATGAAACAGGGAGTGGAGCAAATGGGGTGAGAGTACAACATTTGGCCGTGCATTCTATAGGGCTGGTGTCTGGAAATTGTTGACATTAAAGTCCTAATGATGGTGGAGATTGTGCACTGGTATGCAGCCAGGGCTCATATGCTGTAGCCATACCATGAAGTGCAACCACTGGCACTAGAGGGTAACTGCAGAGCATGTGCATTGGCGAATTCATGTATTCAAGTCATTGTCGTTAGGAAGGGAAAGAAGGAATCTTCCTCCTATATAGAAAGAGGCGTGGTTGGTAATTGTGCAGAAATCTGAGAGAGACTATTTGACCAATACGTATCACTGCTGACATTAGGAGACGGTAAATTAAAGAAGAATTTTGATGATATTTTGCTCTCATCTGTAAATTAATGCCTTCTAACAAAGAATTGTTGGTGTAAGTGCAATAAATCACAGCAGCGATACTTATTGGTCAAAAAGTCGCTCTCAGATTTTTGTGATTTTTATCGTTTTGTCTTTTGTGTGTATTAGAATATCAGGGCGATACTGTTGATGCCACAGGAAACGCTGTACACCCGAAGACCACTTCTTTCCTGTTTATAGACTATTATACATTTTTAGATCTATATAATAATTCGCTAAGTGTGTGTTTGTCAGAAGTCGTCATGCGCAATAGAGACGGCTGCGTGTGCTGCAGTCATGTGCAGCACAGACTGCCCGCACCTCAGATGATAACACAGAGGGGCTCCGAATTCAGATTGTGCAGAGAGGTCTACGGTCTGAATTTGGAGCACCCTGCTCCGTTATCAGCCGCGGCGCGGGCAGTCTCTACTGTGCATGACTACACCGTGGCCATGGCTGGGGCTCTTCAACTAGTTTATTTATATTTCAGTGGTTGGATGGAGCGCTTTTGCTTCCCTCTTTTTCTTTCTTTAGTTGGTAATTGTGATCAGAATAGCAACACCACAACTGCAAGTCGGGCTGCCTTCACTGTGAGTCCATAGGTCGAATACAGACTCACCTTCCCATTGAAAATCTCCATATGCATTGAAGATGCTAGCAGAGTGAAGTATGGTTTGTGTGGTTTGCTACATAAGACTATATTCACATGACTGATTTCACTATGTTCTATACCTCCCAAAATTTCAAATAGCCAAAGAGGTGGTGTTGCTGAGGGGCATGGCTGGAGGACATGGCATTACAGAGAATTTTTAGGTTATTTCGTGACATACTAAAACCTCTTTGTGTAACTTAATAAATGATTTAGAGAAAGACCAAAATATTTTATTTAAACAAACAAATTTACAAACACATATTCTGAAGTTTAAACAAAGATTGTGAGTCGTATTGCAATGGAGCAAAGTGATACACTTATATACACACCACTAAGTCTAATCTCATAAAAAAGGGACATCAGGGTGGGAAAGAAGGGCATAGGGATGTAGGGTGACCACGTGTCATGGATTTTAAATAGGTGTCTCATGTCCCGGGCAAACCCCCTCCTGGGACAATATGAAGCAAGAGCACAAAGTTCTAAACACTACAAGGAGAACAGCTCATTGCCACTGCTGGGCTAAATGGCTTCCAGACTGAGCTGTAAAAACTAGAGCGTGAATGGGCTATGATCCTGACATAAAATCCTGACATCAAGCAGGAACTGCAATGCAATGTTATGCATGCTATTCTAAAGCTTTGGGAGCGATGTACATTTCTTGTCAAAGCAATCATTGGGCAGTTCTCCCACCAGTGTTAAGAACTCTGTGATGCGTTGTAGAAAGAGCAGAATTCTCATGGATGTCCAGTGACCTTCTCCCCTTCCCACACTAGATCCATAGCTAATCAAACTATGTTGCCCAACTTGCCCACCTGTGCCTTCACCCACACCCCAGAGATTTCAGATTGTCATAGGTAACTATTCAGTGTATAGGCAAATTCAAATGAGGTGGACAGGCATATGGGATGCAAGATACTCATCATTGTTGTCTTAAAAGGCAAGCATCATGTTTTACTAAATTGGCTCCTATATGGAGCATAGTTACTAAAAAGCCCAGGGAGGGTTGCACTGTGCAGCCTCAACTTCAAACATGGCTCTTTTTGTGGGCTCAGAAAACTGACCTCCTCTGCTGGAACAATAACCAAAGCCATGTGCTAAAAACTTTGCAGATTGTTTGCATAGTATCCATAGACCCTCTGTATCAGGCTTCCAAGCCCTAAGCAGAATGTATTTGAGGTCTGTATCATGTAGGACTGAAGTGGGAGACTTACATCTAAAGCAGTGTGCAACATCACTAGAAGTGATCAGTTTATTGAGTGAATGGAATCATTATTAGCATTCATTTATAAACAGCAAACATATTATACACATCATTGTACTATTACAATCAAAATCTACCAACCAAGGTATCCTCTTTATTCCATTTCATGTACCAGTGGTGGACAATATGTGGTTCTCCAGCTGCTACTGACCTATATGAGTTGAAGTTGACGGTAACTGTAATACAACAACAACTAAGGCATTGCCCACTATCCTATTCAAACAAGATTCCTATAAATTTACAGCTGGAGTGGGTAACCGGAGGCTCCCCAGCTGTCTATTACGGTCCAGCTCTCATAATTATCTGTAGGCCAATAATTCTGTCCAAATGTAGGGAAATGTGGTCCAGAAGCCACTGGAGAGCCACTTGTTACTCACCCTTGGTCTAAAGTAAACAAACTACAGAAGCCTGTAAGGTAACTATAGCAACACATAGCATGGCCCCTTTTCCTCCTTCCGGACGGCTTTATTGACGTCAAGAGAAAAGACGTGACTGAGTTGACGCCTCTGGCCTGTGATTGGCTGAGGGCTTGGGCTCGTCCGCTTCGATGATGACGTCACGCCACGTCGGATCTGGCTTGTTCCTGTCCATAGAGAGGCACCGGGCCTTAGTAGTAGGAGTGGGTGTGAGTAGGACCGGCAGGAAGGCGTCTGCTCCACGGGTAAGTGTCAGGGGTACAGGGTACTCTATTATTCTGCTGTGTATAGCTTACTGTCAGAGGTAACCTTCACTTACACCAGCACTGGGCTCAAGCTGCTCGATATTTGAATGGTTACTGGATCATATTAACAAACATATAGTACAGCAATGCTGGGGCAAAGCAGCAGAGCACCATTGGGCGCAGATCAAGATTCACGTTGATATAAATTGCACTTTTTTACCATTAAATGCTATAGTGATCTCCAAAACACTGACAAGCAAAGCGTTGAAAACCTCTCTGGCGTTCAGCGAGTTAAAGTACCATTAAACTAATGGGGATATGTATTTGTTCCATGAGATACCGTTGGTGCGCTCCAGAATTGCTCCTATTGATTGGTGCTTGTGTTCCTCTGTCTTTATGTGTCTCGGGCAGTTGGGTGAACCATTTGGATGACTTCTTTGTTTCATGCCAGTAATTAATAACCCCTTGAGTGCAAGAGGGCGGACAACCCTCTGGAAACAAAAGGTTAACATTTTGGCTTATCCCATACATAACTGATTTGCTCTTTGAGTGCCAGACAGCTATTAAACTGTATTTGAAGGGTTAAGGTGAGTTATTAGACGTTAAAGGGGTAGTAATGTTTCATAATAAAAGCAGGTCTAATTAATCATCATAGTATTTGGGCCATGGAGAGTGTTATTTCAATACTGTCAGAGTTGTAGTTCAAGAGTAATTGAATGATAAAGTATACCCCTCCTGCCCCTTTTACTGATGTAACACAGCTCAGCTCAGTGTGTCCAGGTAGATTGCAGAGAGGGACAATCTTAAATTAAGATAAGAGAAAAATATGTCAAGGGTTTTAATTGTTCTCACAGTAAGAAGATTGTTCCGTGCTGTCTAGTCTATGGACCAGATCCCACATCTGAGGAGAGAAGGCTTACACTAGGTAAAAGGGACAGGATGGGGAAACTTTATCATTCAATTACTCTTGAACTACAACTCTTGACAATATTGAAATAACACTCTCTATGGCTCAAATACTATGATGATTAATTGGAGCTGCTGTTTTTGTGAAACATTACTATCCCTTTAATGTTCCTTTAGCACAGGCATCATCGTTTTGTCATATATAAAGAGCTAATGTATTCTGCAACACTATACAACTGGGGAATAATCATTACAAGCAATGATACAAATCAGTGTAAGTAGTGGAGAGTGTCTGGGGAGTGAAAGCTTACAGAAGATACTCAGTTGTTGGCTAGATGGAGAGAGCAACCTGACCTTGGAGGTTCACCATGGAAACATTGCCTTTTAATTGGCGACCAAGAAAACAGCGCATTGGTAATGTTGTATGGTTCAAAAGAGCGACATCAGAATCTCGCTCGCATGAAAGCGTTGATATTCTGATATCGCAGGCTTAAGTGGCCATGATGTATAGTTCAAAGCCCTGTGTCTGTCCTTTCATACCTTTGCTGACTTCCCGTCTCTCCCTGTTGGTGCAGTCAGCCCGTGCTGAGCAGGACATAGTGTGAAGGGTTGTAAACGTATCCTCTAAACCAGCATAATTTAGAATGCCAGTAAGTGTAAAGCAAGAGTGTTTGTGAATTATGGGAGTTGTAGTCCAACTTGTTTTCGACTATGTGGGGGGTACGAGTGTGATCATTAGTTCACTTACATTTCGTACAATTCGTTGTCCCATTGCTGAGCAGGACTAGTTTTAAAGCCTGTGTACACGGGCCAACATTGGCAGTGCTGCAGTCATGCGCAGTACTGACTGCACGCGTCGCGGCTGATTTGGAGCGGGGCTCTCCGGATTCGGACCGTAGTCTTCTGTGCACACCTTTGAAGGTGCGCAGAGAGGACACCGGTCTGAATTCGGAGCACCCATCTCCGCATCAGCCGCAGCACGGGCAGTCTGTACTGCGCTTGACTGCAGCGTGCGTAACCATCTCTACTGCGCATGACAGCTTCTGACAAACATCCTTAGAGAATTATGTACAAATTGTTTTCTTTGTTGCCAAATGAAAGGAAACGTTTCAATAGGATACTGATCTGGGGACCCTTGTAGAATGGGAGATGGAGACATTGGGCCTTTTGTATAAACACAGTGTGGAGGACACCATCTGCATGAAAGGCTCTTTCAGGTGGGTGTCATAACAGTAGTAGCCACCTGTGACAGGGCCACATGGGTAACAGAACTGCTGTAGCCGCCTGTGTCAGTTCTGTAGCCCAAGTTCACTTACCTCTCTCCTACATCCCGCCGCCAATCCACAACAAAGGAAAAATTGTGTCTTTTGGCCAGTCCACGTAAACGCCATCCAGTATTACTGGCTGGTGCACATGTGTTGGCTATTCATTGGAGACTACGATGAGCAAGGTAACCTCATGCTCAGCAGTAATTAAAATGATAGGAATGTTTTCCAAAAAACAGCTGTTCCAATTAATATAGTATTTGGGCCTTGGAGAGCGTTATTTCAGTACTGTCAGATTTGTAGTTCAACAGTAATTGAATGATAAAGTGTCCCCCTCCCGCCCCTTTTACCTAGAGTAAGCTACCTCCCCTCAGATGTGAAATCTGGTCGCTTAACCGGACAGATCACATCAAGGGACAATCTTCTTACTGTGAGCATAAGGAAAACCCTGCCCCCCCTTGACAGGTTTTTCAGGTTTTCCTTATGATCACTGAAGATTGTCCCTCTCTGTGATCCACCCGGACAGTCTTGCTGCCATGAGGTGAGCAGTGTTACATCAGTAAAAGGGGTGGGAGGGGGATACTTTATCATTCAATTACTCTTGTACTACAACTCTGACAATATTGAAATAACACTCTCCATGGCCCAGATACTATGAAGATTAATTGGAGCTGATCTTTTTGTGAAACATTACTATCCCTTTAAGTGCTTATACAGACAATCATAATGGGAACACCAGGTGAGTATACATTAGGATAAATGGTCCCTGCCCCGTAGAGCTTACAAGGTCCCTGTCCCTTCTGGTATTCATTAACCCCTTAAGGACGCGTGACATGCCAGGACTGTCACAGATGTCCTGCACTTAAGGACCAGTGACGGCCCAGGCATGTCATGGAGTTCAGGGCTCCCCGCTCTGCTGCACATTATTTGGGGAGCTGTGAATCTGTTTGTGAAAAAGAAAACAATTCCCCGTGGTCCTTAATTGCTGGTTGCGTGACTGGTCCTTAAGGGGTTAATGATCCATCATTTTTATTTCTCTGCCTTGTGAATAAGAGACATGTAAATACTATGTCGGAAAAAAAAATGGGAAAACTGTGGCTATTCTGAAGGTACATATACATGAAGTGTATGTGTATAATATAGTATACCCTATATAATTCTGTGTTGAATGAGTGAGGAACAGATGAGGTCTGGCCAATAAAGAATATATGAATGACTAATGTGCAAGGAATTACTCTGATTTACTAGTGTATTAAAATGGATCTATCGCCTCTACAAAAGTTATGCTTATTATTTAGAGGATATATACATAAGGGTGAAACCATTATTGATTTTTTTTAAAGCTATTTGTGTTAAACCGATAGTTTATAGCGTGCCCTGCACCCTACTTCCTCATAAACTTCCATTGCTGCACTGCCCCTTCTCCCTTCCCACTACCCAGCCTCCTGCGATGACGGAGGCTGTCTGTCTGTAAGCTGGAGCGATCTCATTGGCAGAGATCGATATCTAGGGGAGTAATTATTTCTGATGACTTAAAGGTAGGTAGGCAATGTAATAAAGCATCGGGGAATGAAAGCAGGGTGCTGGGTTGTATAGCTAGGGGTATTAGTAACAGAAAAATGGAAGTGGTCATGCCACTCTACAGATCTCTGGTCAGACCGCACCTAGAATATTGTGTACAGTACTAGAGACCCCATCTCCTGAAGGATATAGATACTCTAGTAGCCCTTTTCTGAATTTTGTCTAAATTGGTGACTGGTTTACAGGAAAAGACATATCAGGATAGACTAAACCAGTGGTTCTTAACTCTGGTCCTCGGGACCCACTAACAGGCCAGGATTTGATGATTTCCTTGTTAGAGCAGAGGTGAGTTAATCAATGTGAATGTGCCTCTGATCACCACACCTGTGCTGTAGCAGAGAAATCCCTAAGTCCTGGCCTGTTAGTGGGTCCCGAGGACCGAAGTTGAGAACCACTGAACTAAAGGATCTGAACCTGTATAGCTTGGAGGAGAGAAGAGAGAGAGGGGATATGGTAGAAACATTCAAATATGAAGGGATTCAACAAAGTGCAGGAGGAAAGTACATTTCAAAGGAGTAAAAATGTTAGGACAAAAGGCCATGGTCTAAAACTAGAGGGACAGAGGTTTAGATGTAATGTAAGAAAGTTTTACTTTACTGAGAGGGTAGTAGATAAGTGGAATAGCCTACCAGCAGAAGTGGTAGATGTTAATACAGTGACAGAATGTAAGCATGCATGGGATAGGCATGAGGCTGTAGGAAAATGGGCAGACTAGATGGGCTGAATGGTTCTTATCTGCCATCAAATTCTATGTAACATTCTGATTTCAACTGTAGAGAACAGGAAAATGGTCATGTGACAGTCCACGTTAATTGAGCCTGATGTTTAACATTTTGAGTGCCCGAGGGGTAAGTAACACTTTGCTTACCCCTCTGGCAGTCAAAGGGTTAACAACAAATATCACAATTCTTCTGTGCTTTCGTTTCTGGTACTGTATATTAACTGAAATTCATGTAACTGGTTACTTGCATTAGTATGGAATGATACATGGCTTCTTGGATTGACATTGGCAACTGTTTCAACTTAAAACTGTAGCAGTAATGTATATTTTTCTGACCCCTTAGAAAGGTCCCAAATGTATCGTTTTGGTGGTGCATTGCAGACTTCTCTAAGAAAGAGAGGTTTAAAATTCTTAAAGGGATAGACAACAATTTTCCATTATCTGGGGAGAAAATTCTAATGACCACTATGAATACATTCTGCATGGATTGCATGATGTGTGTGTGTATATATATATATATATATATATATATATATATATATATATTTTATTAACCCTTTGTGTGCCAGTGGGGTACACAATGTGTTGCGTACCCCTCTGGCCCTCAAAAGGTAATTAGCCTTGGATTTTATGACCACTGAAGTGGAGAATGTGGTGTTTTTTGTTTTTTTTTGCCTGAATCTTCAAACTGAAGTCTTCTTAGGAAGGGAGGTTTCTGTGGGAGGAGTCTGAGGTGCTAGAGTCCAGCAACAACAAAAAATCATGTCTGCCTCAGAGGGTTGGACAATGTGTTGCTCACCCCTCCATGTTTAAAGGGTTAAGATTGTCTGCCCAGAATTAAGTGGGGGTATATTATTAAAGTGGAACTGTCACCACACATACCCCCCCCCCCAATCAATGAGTTTTACCAGAAATATTGTAATGCGGGCAGTTTCACCTATTAAAGAATTTAACTATAGGTGAAAACCATAGCCCGCATCTCCAGCAGAGACGAGGGAGAGCGCAGCAATCTTTCCTCCATTACAGCACTCTCGCTGTCATCTGCCTTCCCCTTGTTCTCCATTAGTGTGTTTAAACAGCTGCCTTCAGGCAGCAGTGGCATGAAGGAGCAAGCTGGGCAATAAATACACAGTGAAAAGCAAAGTCCTGCACTGTTAAGTGTTTTTCTGACAAACTGAACAAAATTAAAAATAAAAATAAATGCATTTGTATAGTTTTGTTTGCTCCCATTTTCATATGGGAGCAAGATGTTCAAAGGTGATAGTTCCCCTTTAAAGGGATAGTAATGTTTCATAATAAAAGCAGCTCTAATCATCATAGTATTTGGACTTTGGAGAGTGTTATTTCAGTTCTGTCAGAGTTGTAGTTCCAGAGTAATTCAATGACAAAGTATCCCCCTCCCGCCGCTTTTACTGATGCAACACTGCTCAGCCAGAGCAGAAGGGAGGTGCCCAGGTAGACTGCAGAGAGGGACAATCTTCAATTAAGATAAGGGAAAAACCTGAAAAACTTGTCAAGGGGGGCAGGATTTTCATTGTTCTCATAGGAAGAAGATTGTCCCCTGCTGTTATCTGTCTGGTCTATGGACTGCATTCCACATCTGAGAAGAGATGGCTTACACTAGGTAAAAGGGGCAGGAGGGGAAACTTTGCTTGTGAATATCTCTCAAACCATAAAGGTTTGAGAGATGAGACCTATATTGTTCTTCATGTTTTTTAATGCCTATAAAATAAAGTGAAAACAAAGTATTACTATCCCTTTGAGAGGTGTTTAGTGTTCGTATATTATTGGCAGATTGTTACAGTTGTAATATGGATTATTCTATATCAAGCTGGAGATGGCTGTAACATATCAGTATTCACATTTCAGTTTCACTGTGTATATTACTGTGTTTTACTCCTGGAAATGATTTCACAACTTGAGTTGTAAATGTATAACTGCTGACAAATACATACGCACACATGCATGCTTTGTTATGCTTTTCTTTTCCCTGGGGGTACAGCATATACACTACAGCTTTATAAATTAATTTGAGCATGTCATGGTAGTTACTGATTGAGATCAGCAGGGAATAGCAGAAATCTCACATAGATTATTCCTCACTTAGACTGATGTACTTAAAAGACCAAGAGAAAATCTAACACAGACTGACTGCATCTTAGGGGACCACATAAGACTTCCCATTCATTTAAACTGTGCTTTTTTTTTGTTTCAAACAAATTGCTTCACATTCAAGATGTTAATAGCTTCATGCATATAAATGGAAATTTTAGCAGGGCACCATAAGCAGGGCTGGAAATCTGCACTTGTCCTGGATCAGTTAAAAATCCGACATGAGGAGGCTCTTCAGTAGAGCCGCAATAGCATGATTTAAAGCTGAACTATCATCTAAAACCAAAGTTTTACCATGCGTTTTAATGTTTAACCCGACATTAGTGCTGTGTGTGTGTGTTCTTCAAGTTGCCTGGTAGCGGAGATATTTGCCCTGTAAAATCGGGGACTCCCGCATTCTGCGGGACTCCATGACGTCTCAGGACTTCCCAGCTGCCCCAGGGAGCACATTCACACTCCCCTTCGAAGCTGGATTTCTGTCACGTAGCCTTACAGCAAACTCCGTTTACAATGCTACTGAGGTTGTATATTGTTGTATTACAGGTTACAACCAGAGTTTGTTGTAACGCTACATCACAGAAATCCAGGTTCGAAGGGCAGCGTGAACGCGCTCCCTGCAGCAGCTGGGAAGTCCTGAGATGGTACAGGGTCCTGCAGAACGTGGAAGTGACCAATTTTGCAGGGTAAATATCTCCACTACCAGGCGACTTGAAGAACACATACAGCACTAATGTCGGGTTAAACATTAGAAAGCATGGTATAACTTTGGTTTTAGGTGATAGTTCCGCTTTAAAAAAAAAAAAAAATACTTCTTTGGAACGGTCTAAAAAGTGTGCTTGCAAACCAGGCACACTTTGTAGACCGTTTGACAGAAGTATTTCCTTTTAAATCGCGCTATTGCATCTCTGCTGAAGAGCCGTCTGTCGGTCCCCAGACCAGCAACTCCTGCTGTCACCTTACAGCTGACATTGGGAGAAGGGGAGGGAGGGGGGAACTGTAACGGAGGATATCTCTCAAACCACAGCGGTTTGAGAGAGAGGATTTGTGGCATATCCTTTATTTTTTTTTAACCTCTTCAAAACTCTAAGCATTTTTTATGGGACATTTCTGTCCCTTTAAATCGGTTGCAGTTTTTATTTGTTCAATATATGACCACTTTTTGTGCCAGAACTGCTCTACATTACTGTTCAGCATCCCTGTGCACTGATGGTTTTAATCAGCTATGAAGGATCACATTTCCTTTTTACTTACAGTATTACTGTACTGTTACAACTCCACGTTTCCTGGTGAGTTACTGAGCATGGTCTGGAATGGTTTCACACTTTTATTATGGAAGATTTCATTATCTTGGACTGGACACAATCCAGTTGATAACAATGTGTATTTTTTAACACAAGGCAAATTGCCATTGTATGGCATGTATCCCATCGGTTTCAGTGAGTGTTATAAACTGTATCTGGCACTCTCTTTGCATGTTGTACCTATTCATGCCAGAGCTCGTAATTTGTCTGTATCTGCGAGTAGAATTTCTTCTGTGTACTCCCCAGCACTTAACAAGCAATGGCTTTATCTCCCGCCTCCAGCTGGTAGGACCGATTTAATTTAAAATAAAAACTCACTCCACCCCTTCCGCTCCAGTTATTTCGGTCCTACCAGCTGGAGGACGTGAGGTAAGCAGCCTCCGTAGCTCCAAACCAAATAAGTATTCGGACACATGAGAGGATCAGATTGCGATAATGCGATTAAGGCACCCTTTCCTCCACACTAAAAACTGTGGATAGGAGGTGTATTACAGCACAATCCTGCCGGGCTAAAGCCTTTTTCTTTCCCGTGGGGCAAGTTAAATACCTGGTTACTGGGATAGAGGAAGATCCAGCCTCTCTAGCGTCGGCGGACTTCTGATTGCAGGGCGCGTTCAGATGAGGTCATCAAGACCTTTGCAGCATCAGCAGGCGTCTGATGGCCGAAACAGGAAGGGAAGTCAGCACAGTGGCTGTGACTTATCCCCTCGCTATGGAACGTGGCCTTGGACGACGTGCGTTCCAGCATGGAACACAAGAACTATAAAGCAACCGGATCAGGACTACAAGGTAAGGATTAGTTGTTTATAATTTTTAAACTTGATGATTAAAGTATTAGTTTTAATAGAATATTATTCCTAGCAACTGACTGTCTTCCTCAGCCAAGAGCAGCTCTAAAGATAAAGTAGAAGCTGGGACCCCTAAAAGTGCTAGTTCAGAGTCAGACATCCATGAAAGAGACCTTTACAGCTATGCAAGAAGCTGTTAATCCTACAAGGAAATCCAGGAGAAGGTACTTCATCAAAACAGACAGAAATGGAGGAATTGAACAGTCAGGAGCCTTCAGAATATTCATCCTCAGAAGAAGAGGAAGGAGAAATCATTGAAGGAACAGGATCTTTTTCTCTAGACAAGATAGAAGGGTTTATTAAATATATCAGAAAATCACTCGGTATTACAGAAGAACAAAAAGAGTTAAACATAATGGATACTGCCTTCCTGAGGAATCAAAGAACTGTACCTACCTTTCCAGTACATCATTCTCTATCAGGTAGAGTCCAGGAAGAATGGATGAAGATTGATAAGAGATCCCTAACCATGAAGAGGTTTGCCAAGATGTATCCTTTTCAGGAGGAAGATGTAAGGTTATGGTCCAATCCACCAAAAGTAGACGCGGCAGTTGCTTGTTTAGCAAAACATACTACCATACCACTAGAAGATGGATCTGCCTTAAGGGATCCAATGGAGAGAAGGATGGAATCGGTATTAAAGAAGCAATTTTCCTTGATAGGTAATAATATTAAAGTAGCCACAGCACTAGCATCAGTATCTAGAACTATGAGGATTTGGTTAAACTCATTAGAAGAAAAAATAGACTCATCAGTATCTAGATCTAAACTACTAAAAGAAGTAGCTATCATAAAGGAGGTAAACAACTTCATCTGTGACGCATCATTGGATTCTGTAAAACTGGCAGCAAAGACATCAGCTATGTCAGTTTCAGCTAGAAGAGCTCTCTGGTTGAAATCCTGGGGAGCGGATGTTCCATCTAAGAATAAGCTGATCTCCCTGCCATTTAGAGGAGAAATGCTGTTTGGAGATCAGCTAGAAGAAATTATAAAGAAATTGACAGGTGGACATGGTGCATTTCTTCCTCAAGGGAAAAGACCTAGATCATCTCCTGTGAGAGCCACACACACTACAGGTCAAAGAACTACTCCTTTCGTAACCAAGGAAAGTATCAAAGCAAACAAAATGAGAACAAAAGAACTCAGTCCACACAGAATTATAGGGGAACTTTCCGGAAGGAATTCCCCAGGAAAACACCATTTAAAAGAGTTTTGAAGATCAGCGAGTCCTGTTTCCAGAGCAGGTGTGGGGGTCGCCTGGAAAAATTCAAAGATCACTGGAAAACACAAGACTATTGGGTCCAGAGAATTTTGGAAACAGGATATTCGCTGGAGTTCAAGATACCCCCAAAGATATCTATTTTCAAGACGTCAAAGATACCGAAGAATCCTCAGAAATCAGAACTCTTCAGGAAAGAGGTACAGCAACTGGTCAAGAAAGCAGTGGTGGAGTCAGTTCCGGTATGTCAGAAGTATTCTGGAGTCTATTCAATATTGTTTGCAGTCCCAAAGACCCCAACATCATGCAGAATAATACTGGACCTGAAGTGGTTAAACAATCACATGGAGCAGAAACACTTCAAGATGGAGTCTGTCAATTCAGTAGTAAGGTCCATTTGCCCCATGGATTTCCTTACGAAAATAGACCTACAGGATGCATATTATCACATTCCAGTAAGGAAACAGGACAGGAAATACCTGAGGTTTGCAATAAAAAAATGATCATTTTCAATTCAGATGTCTGCCATTCGGGTTAACAACGGCTCCAAGAATATTCACAAAGATACTGGCCACAGCATTAGAACTATTAAGAAGAGAAGGGATTCACATAGTACCTTATCTAGACGATCTCTTGATCACTTCAAAATCAGAACAAGAAGCGATCAATCACACACTAAGGGTAAAAGACCATCTACTGAAATTTAGGTTGGCTGATAAACACGCAAAAGAGTCAGATGCATCCTACCCAGAAGTTAATCTTTCTAGGGATTCAGATAGACACAGTAAGAGCAATAGTAACACTATCAGAAGAGAAAATTCACAACCTAACAAGAAGAGTGTTGGAATTCATAAAAAAGAAGAGACAGTCAGCACAGACAATCATGGAATGCCTGGGAGCCATGACATCGGCTATTCAAGTAGTACCTTGGTCAAGGTTTCACTTAAGGAACCTTCAACTATATTTTCTAAGACCTTGGAACCATCAACAGGATCCCTACCAAATGATTCCTCTTCCAGCAGAGGTAAAGAGAAGTCTACTCTGGTGGACAAAGAGCATCTAAGAAGAGGCACAATGATAAAGGCTCATCAGTGGTAGATAATATACACAGATGCAAGTCCATCAGGATGGGGAGGCATCTGGGAATCCAGAACAGTACAAGGGAAATGGCTACAAAAGGAATTACATCTGCACATAAACATTCTGGAAATAGGAGCAGTAAGGTATACTCTAATCCATTTCCGGAAACTGCTACACAACAAAGCAGTACACATAAGATCGGACAATATGACGATGGTACAATATTTAAAGAACCAAGGAGGAACAAGAAGCACCTCCTTAAACAGGGAAGTCCATCCAATATTCAGATGGGCAGAAAGAAACTTAAGGGCTCTGTCGGCCTCACACATTTCAGGAACATTAAACAGACAAGTGGATTTCTTGAGCAGGGTAAAGATAGATCCGGGGGAATGGTCCCTGAATCAAGAAGTATATCTTCAGATTATAAGCAGATGGGGAACACCGGTGATAGATTTAATGGCAACTCCTCAGAACACGAAGTGCAACCTCTTCTTTTCCAGATGGGGCAACAGGGCAGCAGTTGCTCAGGATGCCCTGAAACAATCCTGGACATTCTCCCTTGCTTATATCTTTCCACCAATTCCTTTAATGAAGGAAGTTCTAAGGAAGATAAGGAAGGACAGATCAAAAATTATTCTGATAGCTCCAGATTGGCCCAAGAGGACGTGGTATTCGGAGCTGATAAATCTCTCATGCCAGAAACCTTGGCCATTCCCGGAGAGGAAGGACCTGCTAACACAGGGACCCCTAGTGCACCAGAATCCAAATTTTTTTCACCTAACAGCTTGGAGGTTGAGCGGCAGCATTTAAGATCAAAAGGCTGCTCAGATAAAGTAGCTAACACCATCATTTCAGGTAGAAAAGCCTCCACTAATAGGATTTATGACAAAATATGGAAGACCTTTAGATTCTGGTGCATATAAAGAATAACATAGCAAAGGATAAGGTATCTACTACTACTATCTTGGATTTTTTACAAAGAGGTTTTGACTTAGGCCTTAGTCCAGCATCACTGAAAGTGCAGATTTCAGCTTTGTCAGCAGTATTCATTAAACATTGGGCAGAAAAAGATTTGGTTAAACGCTTTATCAGGGCAATAGAGAAAGCTCGGCCTAGAATAAGAGAAGTAGTTCCTGCATGGGATCTTAATATAGTCTTAAATATGGATTCTCCTTTATTTGAGCCCATTAACCAAATATCTATAAAACATCTGACTTGGAAGACGTTTTTTCTGACAGCTATTACCTCTTCTAAGAGGATTAATGAATTACAAGCATTATCTTGTAAGAGCCCATTTTTGTCCTTCCATCAGGACAAAGTGGTCTTAAGGATGAAGCCAGACTTCAGAGGAAAAGTGGTGTCTAATTTCCATCTGGACCAGGAGATTGTTCTCCCCTCCTTTTGTCGGAATCCTATAGGAGAAAAGGAGACTAGACTTCATTCCTTAGACCTGGTTAGATGCATTTCCACTTACTTGGATAGGACTAGAGAATTTAGGGAGTCAGATTCTCTCTTTATTCAATTTCTAGGGAAAAGGAAGGGGTCTACAGCTTCTAAGTCCTCTATTGCTAGGTGGATTAGGCAATGCATTATAGCTGCATATAAGGAAGGCAAGTTGGTTCCTCCTATTAAAATTAAGGCTCACTCAACTCGAGCAGTTGCCGCTTCCTGGGCACTGAAAGCAAGTGCCTCTCCAGCAGAAATATGCAAAGCTGCTTCCTGGAAATCTATGTCTACATTTATCAAGCACTATAACTTGGATGTAAGTTCATCCGCAGAGGCCAAGTTTGGAAGACAAGTGTTGCAGGCGGTAATTCCTTCATGATGATGGTAGGAAATATCTTTTTTTTTTTTCTTTCTAAATTTATATGTATTGTAGTGTGTGTGTGTGTGTGTGTGTGTGTGTGTGTGTATGTGTGTATATATATATATATATATATATATATATATAAAAATCTCTGGGAACTCTCCGGTTTTGCCCCGGACACTCCGGATTTTAGACACTGGCAATGGTGTGGATCACCGGGTGGGCAGAGTTTAAATAGAAACTCTGCCCACTTGTGCTCCGTCCCACCCGGTTCCTCCCACTCCCTGCCCTCTTATATACATTTTGCAGGTTTTTTGTATTTTTTCCCTGCCCCCCCTCCGCAACTAAGCCCCGCCCCTTTTATGACGCGAATCGCGTCATTTTCTTCAGAGGTCGGCACTGACAGGGTTACCCTCCGGGTAGCCCTGTCTCAAAAGTTCCCAGGTATGTATATAAGTGTTATATATATGTGATATATACATTTACCCCCCCCCCCAACAAGTTGCTTTGTGAGATCCCATTGTTTAAGTGCAGGGGAGTACACAGAAGAAAGGATGAAATTTACTTACCGATATGTCCTTTTCTTCCGTGTATCTCCACTGCACACCCACCCTTAACATCTTTTCTTTGATCTATTGATCTAGAAGAGACAGCTTGGCTAAGACGAGATAACTGGAGCGGAAGGGGTGGAGTGAGTTTTTATTTGAAATTAATCGGTCCTACCAGCTGGAGGCGGGAGATAAAGCCATTGTTTAAGTGCAGTGGAGATACACAGAAGAAAAGGAAATATCGGTAAGTAAATTTCATCCTTTTCTTTTTCTTACATTTTGGCACAAGTGATTGATCTTTGTGTTTCATGCTGTTCTAAACACAACTATGTAGTATTGATTGTGTAGAACCGTCCCCTGTGGTGGTCTCACAGGAGCGATTTCCGCATCACAGAACACACCAGAATGCAGCAGCAGCCTGAGGACCTCACAGTGCTCACCACTGGCTTAACATCCACTCATCTGCTTAATAAGTTATTGTTACATGACATCCTTAGTTTGTCAATGTCCATCTGAAAATGATGGGGTTTGTTTCACAACAACTGGAGAACCACAGCTTGCTCACCCCTGCACAGACCTGCCTGCATACCAGGCGCAATGCACAGTACAGTACCGGAATGCAGCAGCAGCCTGAGGACCTCACAATGCCCACCACTGGCCTAACATCCACTCATCTGCTTCAGGAATGAGAACCTGTGACCTTCCAGTTATTGTTAGATGACATCCTTAGTTTGTCAATGTCCATCTGAAAATGATGGGATTTGTTTCACAACAACTGGAGAACCACAGCTTGCTCACCCCTGCACAGACCTGCCAGCATACCAGGCGCAATGCACAGTACAGTACAGATACAGGAAATGCCACATGCACAATTACTGTATGTCAATTCATGCATGGACTGTAAGTTTGTCATGAGGGAGGTGGTTTTAATAGCAGGTAACTAAACAAGACTTCATCCTGCTCGTCATTTGGGTGTGACACTTTCTACTGCTTTTTCAGTTGTAAATTGTCCTGGAAGAAAAGGTTAGTTGGGAGGGAAGCATTGAAAGGGTTTAACACCTTGAATCTGGGGTGCAAAAATCCCAGGACCTTGGGAGATCAATCTCCTCTTAAAGCAGAACTTTCAGATAATAGCAAGTCGCAATACATTCATTAAATGCATGGTGACTAGCTTGAAAATAGATGTCTTACCGTAAAAAAATACATGTGTCTAAAGGAATCCGTCCCGTGTGGAGACCGGAACTGAGGTTAGAGAGCAGACATCTTGTCTGTGCGCCTGCGCCGTCAGTCCCGGTCTCCATAGAGTAGACTGCTTTGCACTATATGGTCACCAAAAAGGACTGACTGCGCAGGCTCACAGACCGCACTAACCTACCCATCAGTCCCGAAACGGGACGGATTACTTTAGACACATGTATTTTTTTACAGTAAGACTTCTATTTTCAAGCTAGTCGCCATGCATTTAATGAATGCATGGCGACTGGCTATTATCTGAAATTTAACTTCCGGTTCCTAAATTTCGGAGATATAAACAAGTAATATACAGAATGTCACTAACTTAAAAATAGGCCACAAATGCAATCGGGACTGATCTGCACCTATTTATTAAATACGATGTTGACAGAAATGTAAAATTTAAAGGGATAGTAATGCTGAAAATAAAAAAAAACATATTGTAGTATTTATCTCCCTGAGTAAAACAAGGATATTCTTGATGCTGAAAGTTGTTTTATTCAAACGTTATTACAGCCCAAACTTGAGTTTTTGAGGTGCAGTATCACAGTGGCCTGAAATTGTACAGTGGCGCTATTGGTACACCATCCTATGGACGGTTCTGTCCAAATGAGCATAAAACTGCGCTACTGTACAATTTCAGGCCAGTGTGATACTACACCTCAGAAATGTAATTTTGAACTGTAATAACTTTTGAATAGAACAACTTTCAGCATTGAGAATCCTCTTGTTTTACTCAGGGGATAAACCCAACAACATATATATATATGTATGTATGTATATATGTATGTATATGTTACATATTAAGTATTACTATCCCTTTAATAAGACATTAAATATGAACTTTCAGGAAATGAAATTGAGACACATTGGACTGTATGTTTTATCCTTTGAATGCCAATGGGGTACGCAGCAATGCTCAAATTCATCATTTGGTAATTAAAAGTAACACATTAATCCTCTGAGTGCCAGAGGTGTACACAACGCATTGCTCTGCAATGCTTTGCGTGCCCCTCTGGCACTCAAAGGGTTGAAACACTTGTTCCGTGGTATCTGGCTACTCCCACCAGCTGTTTTGGGGATTAGGAAACTGACCCTCTGTGTTTGGGGGAGGAGCCTGGCTTTATGAGCAGAGTTGATGCCAGCATTTAGTGGGGCCAGAATCTTATGGAAAATGGAAGCAGCGATTAACCCCTTCCCCTAACCACACACCTTTGGTCCTTTAAAGGGATAGGAATACTTTGTTTTATCTTTATTTTATTTTGTAGGCATTAAAAAAACATGAAGAACGATATAAGTCTTATTTCTCAAATCTTTAAGGTTTAAGAGATATTCACAAGCAAAGTTTCCCCTACCGCCCCTTTTACCTAGTGTAAGCCATCTCTTCTCAGATGTGGAATCCAGTCCATAGACCAGACAGATAACAGAAGGGGACAATCTTCTTCCTATGAGAACAATGAAGGCCCTGTCCCCCTTGACAAGATTTTCAGATTTTTCCCTTATCTTAATTGAAGATTGTCCCTCTCTGCAGTCTACCTGGGCACCTCCCTTCTAATCTGGCTGAACAGTGTTACATCAGTAAAAGGGGCAGGAGGGGGATACTTTGTCATTGAATTACTCTTGAACTACAACTCTGACAGAATTGAAATAACACTCTCCAAAGTCCAAATACTATGATGATTAATTAGAGCTGCTTTTATTATGAAACATTATTATCCCTTTAAAGTGTGTGTGTGTGTGTGTGTGTGTGTGTGTGTGTGTGTGTGTGTGTGTGTGTGTGTGTGTATTGTGAGAGGTATGGGGTGGGAGAATTTAGAGAAATGCTTCCCATCAGTGTTTGTTTTAGAAATACATCACTGCTCGTTATTTACCATCTACGTGGTCAATATGTGTGTCAGTGGTGTGTCAGCTGACTCACAACTACAAATTACTTTTAAAACCAAGGAAACTTTTTGTTGATTCATGTATTTGAGGTTTCTGTGGAAAAGGTCATCAACCTAATATGGTACATTGTGCTAAGAGTCTAGCAGTCTGTGCAGAATTCCTCCCACTGTGAGAAGTAGATAGTGTACATTTAGTTTAAGGTCTGTAGATTACATGTGGAAATACTGGTTTCTCAGCCTGTCATTAGGAATGAGAACAAACTGCCTCTTGGATTACTTATCCGTATTCAGAATGCCTGACTCACCAGGATCTTCTTACATGAGCACAGGCTGATCAATCAGTTGCATAGTCATTCAGATGGAGTCTCATACATGTGATGTTGATCCTGTAACATTAGTTATTAGTAAGGATCCTGAGGACTGCTATTTTGCCCAACGATTGTTTTAAACCTTGTGTATTAAAGCAGAACTACCACAGGCAGTAAAGTCGCCCTTCAAAAATTAGGCAGGTGGCGACTAGCTTCAAAAGAGTTCTCTTACCTCTCACGAAAACTGGATGCCTGGAGAAATCCTTAATTTTGAGAGACTGATGGGCAGGTTAGTGCAGTCTGTCTCCTGCTCCGTCAGTCCCTTCTGGTGCCATTCAGGCCAGTGCAATGCATCTGTAGGGAGACCGGGACTGACAGCGCAGGCGAACAGACAAGATGTATGCGCTGATTCCTGGCCTCGGTCTCTGAAGAATGAGGATTTCTGTAGCATCCTGTCATTGCGAGAGGTGAGAGAACTCTTATGAAGCCTAATTATTGCAGGGCGGCTTTACTGCACGTGGTAGTTCCGCTTTAAGAGAAGGGTAAACCAGCTGCATTATAGGGAATACTTACAGATTTCCATTAACCCTTTGAGTGCCAGAGGAGTACGCAATGCATTGCAAAGCACTGGCATTCAAAGGGTTCATTTAAAGAGCTATTATCAGTTTTTGTAAAGACTATGGGAGCAGTCCTTCTGATAGGATATTATCTTTTATATAAAGGCAAAGAGGTGCAATCTTAACGGGGTAGTAATACTTAATAATATGTGAAAAATATATATTGTAGTGTTTATCCCCTCCGAGTAAAACAAGGGTACTCCCACTGCTGAAAGGTGTTTTTATTCAGCAGTTATTACAGATGGAACTTAAATGTTTTACATGCAGTATCACAGTGACCTGAAATTGTACAGTGGCTCTGATGCTATACCATCCTATGGACAACTGTGGTCCATTGGATATAAATCTCCATAGGATGGTGTAGCAACAGTGCCACTGTACAATTTCAGGCCACTGTGATACTGTACCTAAAAAAATAAATAAAATAAAAAAGTAAAAAATTGAGCGGTAATAACTTTTGATTTAAACACCTTTCAGCTGTGGGAGTCCACTTGTTTTACTTGGGGGTATAAACCCTACATTTTTTTACATTTTAGGTAGCAAACCACCTACATCATGTCTTTCCAACAGGTAGCTCGCAAGCCTCCGGTAGCTCTTTATCTACCAATCAGTAGCTGTCCACTACAGTCGGGTATCAAGCTATCTGGTTAGTCAGATACAGGTCCAGTGGTTGCTTCCTGATTGGCTGCAGCTTTCATCCATGGTACCCATCATTAGCCAATTAGAGAGCTGATAGTAGTACAGGTAGAGCACCTTGCAGCATTTTCATATTTTTCCTCTCCCACATTGCTGTAACAGACCTTGATACCCACTTGCTTACAGATTAATCTTCATGGGTTTGTCAAGGCTACTTGTATAGGGGACTTTTGTCTTGTCTTTTATACTGAACTAGTTTAAAAGCCTGTGTACACGGGCCACAGTGCCACCCAGCAGCTTCGGCTGGTGCCCAGAGCCTCATTGCTCACTGCCCGTGCTGCAGTCATGCGTAGTACAGAGTGCCTGAGCATGCTGCAGCTGATATAGAGCAGGGCACTCCGAATTCAGACCGTAGTCCTCTCTGCGCACCTTCCTGGGACCAAGAGTGCTCAGAGAGGATTCCAGTCCGCATTCGAGCTCCCCACTCCGTATCATCCGCAGCGAGTTCAGGCACTCTGTACTGCGCATGACTGCAGCACGGGCAGTCTCTACTGAGCATGACAGCTTCTGACAAACATCCTAGTGAATTATTATATAGGATGTGGATGCCTTCTGCTAAAAGTAATACAATTCTGTTACAAGATATCACTTTGTTCTATCATGGAGGTGACTTGCATGCTGTGCAGCACTTATGGTATAATATGAACAGCTATAAAGTCATATATTTCAATACATATTTTAGAGTAGCTCGGTATATCTTTCGGTAATTAAAAGTAGCTGCCATTGAAGAAAAGGTTGGGGACCCCTGACCTCCACTACGAGACAAAATTCCCAATGATTTAAATGTGGCTTTTAGGGTTTTAAACCCTTTGAATGACAGAGGGGTATGCAATGCATTGCTTCGCAATGTGTTGTGTTCCCATCTGGCACTCAAAGGGCTAACCTGTTGACTGCTGGAAAGAGCTCCAGCGTATTGTTTAGCATTGCAGTGGAGACATCTGTAGAATTCAGAGGGTTAATAGCCATACTGAAATCCCTGGGAATTTGGAGACCTTTTATCCTCCTATGTGAAGCTGTATGGCCCTTATGGATCAAGCTGGAGCAACCTAACTGCCATGGGTGTGTTTGGGCGTGTGAACCTTTTCAAGGATATAATGAGTCTTTTTAACCCACTGACCGCTTGAAGGTTCTCCAGCGTATTCCATAGCATTGCACTGGAGACATCTGTAGCATTCAAGGGGTTAAAATAAAAGCCCCCATTTAAATCCATGGAAATTTGCTGAATTTTCAAACACCCCCCCCCCCCCCCAGTACAGTTGGTTTGCTCCAGAATTGCTTCTTTCTAAAGTGGTATGTAAGGGCCATAGGTCCTTATGCACAAACTACAGGAGGAGAGATTCTAGGGCAAACCAACTCCACCATAGGGGAGAAATAAATATTAGCTTTGATTTAAATGGGCTTTTAACCCCCTTGACTGCTAGAGAGTTTTCCAGTGTGTTGAAGGGGTTAAAATCTCCTTTTAAATCAATGGGGAATTTAGAGAATTATTACTTGTCCCCTGTAGTGCAGTTAGTTTGCTCCAGTATTGCTCCTGGCTTGTTCTGTGAATGTCCCTCTGTGTGTCAGTATGAGAATGCTGTAGGGACATTCTAAACATAAAGGGCCATAGACACAAAGATCAGGAGGAGGAATTCAGGGGTAAACCAAAGGGACTGTAGAGGACGTAAATATTTCCAAATCCTTATTGATTTTAATGGGGGCGTTTAACCCCTTCAATGCTAGGGAGAGGTCTCCATTGCTCTTCTAGTTTTATTATACGACTTAATGTCATGTACACATTTATGCTCACATTAATATTCACTTTGTCACTTAGCCTGAAGTACCCGATTTCCTTGGGGGGAGGGGGATACTTTATCATTCAATTACTCTTGAACTACAACTCTGACAGTATTGAAATAACGCTCTCCATGGTCCAACTACTATGAAGATGAATTGGAGCTGCTTTTATAGTGAAACATTACTATCCCTTTAAGGACTAATGACATGCCAGGACCATCACGGCTGTCCTGCACATAAAGATCAGTGACGGTCCTGGCACGCATGGAATTCAGGGCTCCCCACGTGGCTGCATGCCATTCGGGAAGCCCTGAAAACATCAATGAAAAGAATAAAAAAAAAATGCCCCGTGGTCCTTAACTGCGGCCGGTCGTTAAGGGAACAATAAATATACAGTTATTTTTAGGACTTCAATAGCAAATCTTCAATTATATTGTCCATAACAAGATATATCTATATATTTGTGTGTGTGTGTGTATATAATATATATATTCTTAAACCCTTTGAGTGCCAGAGTTGTACGCAACGCATTGCAAAGCGTTCCACCCCGGCACTCAAAGGGTTAAAACTCAGTATTCATATTTTTGTCAAAGTCTTCGTGGGAAAAAAGTGTCACCTTGGCATCGTGGTTGAGAACCACAAGTCTTGAGCATTGATTCACAATTAGGGTGTCGTGACATTTTGGTGTGCCGTGGGCACCAGCTCCAAGTTTACCAAGAGGATTTTAACAAACTGTTGGAGATTCTAATGTATATTTATGGAAATTAGTATGCGCAATATCCTCCTTGTCATTCTGATTGGGAGACCTAAACATTACTTTTTAAAGGGACAGTAATGTCCCCTAATTTTTTTTTTTTTTTTACAGTTTTGTAGAGGTTAACCCTTTCAGAAGTGTTCTACTGCAATCCACACTCTTTTGAATGATGTACAATGCTGCTTGTCAGGTCTAGCAAATAATTTAACCACTTCCTGTAATGTGTACGATTTATGTTATTACAGTTAATGCATTGTTGCATGTACAAGCCGGCTTTACCGGTTTCCTTTTTTTTTTTTTTTTTTTTATACCTTTGTATTTACATGTCTATCAATATGACACAAATCCTATCTCTCAAACTGCAATGGTTTGAAAGATACCCTCAGTTAAAGTTCCACCCCTCCCTCCGCTTCTCCTGACTTCATCAGTAAGCTGACAGCAGGAGTTCCTGGTCTGGGGACCGACAAGCGGCTCTTCAGCAGAGATGCAATATCGCAATTTAATACTTCTTTGGAACGGCCTACAAAGTGTGCCTGGTTTGCAAGCAGACTTTTTAGACCGTTCTAAAGAAGTAATTCTTTTGAAATCGAGCTATTGTGGCTCTGCTGACATCAGGAGAAGAGGAACTTTAGCGGAGGATAGCTCTCAAACCATAGCGGTTTGAGAGAGGGTTTGTGGCATTTAGCTTATTTTTTTTTTCAATCTCTACAAAAATCGAAACATTTTTTATGGGACACTACTGTCCCTTTAAGCATTGTTCCCCTTCATTAAAGCGCCCTCCAATAATTAAGCATATGGCGACTAGCTTCATAATAGTTCTATT
The DNA here is from genome assembly GCA_037306005.1 of Rhinophrynus dorsalis. NCBI lineage: Eukaryota > Metazoa > Chordata > Amphibia > Anura > Rhinophrynidae > Rhinophrynus > Rhinophrynus dorsalis. The sequence continues at coordinate 91,328,199 of CM074728.1, read as the reverse complement.
AGGTCTCAGAAGTACCTGATTCTGAAGTAATCCTTAGTCTTCGGAGACTGTCGGACAGGTTAGTGCCGTCTGTACTCCTGCACCGTCAGCCCATTCCGGAGCCTTATGGCACAGTGCAATGCCACCTAGAGGAGACCGGGACTGACAGCGCAGGAGCGCAGATGTCTCTAAGACAAGATGTCTCGCTGATGCCTGGCTTCTGGTCTCTGAAGATTAAGGATTACTTCAGAATCGGGTACTTCTGAGATTTAATAGAACTAATATGAAGCTAGTCGCCATATTCTTAATTATTGGAGGGCGACTTTATACGAGGTGAAAGTTCCGCTTTAAACTCTTGAGAAATGACCTATAGAATGCAAACAGTGTCCTGATAATTCCAGATTGCATGTTTGGTGTTCCTTGAGCGAAAAAAGATTGAGAACCACTGGTCTATAGGCATCCAAAGAGTTAAACATCCCATGTAAGTCAATATTTATTTGCATTGGTTTGTCCCAGAATTGCATCTCTCTTGCCTTATAGGCAGGTCCCAGTTTTGTTTAAACATCTTATCAGTAAGTAAATGGAACGTTGCGAGTGTGTTGATTTAAAATAACTAGATTTCTGCTGGTCACTGCAGGATTTTCATCAGTCAAGCCATGATACCTGATGAAACACCCCTGTTTGATCCTCGCCTATTGGAGGAGCTGGACTGGACGCAGAATACGGTGTCGTTCTGTCCTGTCATCTCGCCTGTGAATCCTGGGGACGGCCTCAGTCTTAGGCCTCTCTGTACAGCTGACTTCAACAGAGGTATGTATTCTTTACGTGTTCCAATTGCTATTAAAGCAATAGTAAACCATAAATATGAACTACTTTAACCCTCTGGCACTCAAGGGGTTAAGGATCGGTGGGTGCAATACACTCTGATCCTTTAAAGGGTTAACAGCAAGTCATGTGTCCCTAGCTAGTGATATACTATTAACCCCTTAAGGACCAGCAGTCCCGGGGTTTACGGTCCTTTAAGGACCACATAGGAAACTTTGGTGTGCCGTCCCACGTGACTGATCACGTGTGCTGGCACGCTGAACGGGGGACTGAAAGAGATCGCTCCGGTCTTGGAGCGAACAACTTCAGATCCGGTATTACTTGCCGCGCTCCCGCAGGAGCGCGGTGAGTAAAAGTACGTGACGTACCAGGACCGTCACTGGTCCTTAAGTGCCGGGCAGCTGTGATGGTCCTGCCACGTCAGTGGTCCTTAAGGGGTTAATGTAGCTTAGGGGTTGATACTTGCGGATTCCATAAGGGTCAGGTGAAGGCTTCCTGCTCACGTGAATTAATCTCTGGCTGGTAATATGGGGTCTGAGCAGAGACAAACTTTCTCTCCGTTCAAACACAATATTACTAATAGTGCAATTGCATAAAGCTGAATTTTAGATTTGCATTTAAGAAGCCAGAATATTGGGTTTGATCAGTGAGGTTTGTCCCCATAAAACCTCCATATTGCCAGTTGCCAGTCAAGCCAGGAGAGGTTTTCACCTGACCCTACTGTAATTGGCACAGGATTGGGTGAGTGGCTCATTAAAGGGATAGTAATGTTTCATAATAAAAACAGCTCTAATTAATTATCAGAGTATTTGGACTTTGGAGAGTGTTATTTCAGTTCTGTCAGAGTTGTAGTTCAGGAGTAATTCAATCACAAAGTATCCCCCTCCCACCCCTTTTACTGATGTAACACTGTTCAGCCAAAGCAGAAGGGAGGTACCCAGGTAGACTGCAGAGAGGGGCAATCTTCAATTAAGATAAGGGAAAAACCTGAAAAGCTTGTCAAGGGGGGCAGGGCTTTCATTGTTTTCATATAAAGAAAATTGTCCCCTTCTGTTATCTGTCTGGTCTATGGACTGCATTACACATCTGAGAAGAGATGGCTTACACTAGGTAAAAGGGGCAGGTGGGTAACTTTGCTTGTGAATATCTCTTAAACCATAAAGGTTTGAGAGATAAGACTTATATTGTTCTTCATATTTTTTTAATGCCTACAAAATAAAATAAAGTTAAAACGAAGTATTACTGTCCCTTTAAGTATTCACCCTTCATCTACTGGAATAACAGTGGTTACAGACACGTCCTTTCTATTAATTTACTTTACTTTTGGGGTAACTATTTTTTTTTTTTTTCTTTTCTCCAGTGATTGTGCGAAAAATGAAAATGTCTAATACTTAAGACCATATATAAAAAGTATCCCTTCTCATTTAAAGGGATAGTGATGTTTCATAAAAAAAAGCAGCACCAATTAATCTTTATAGTATTTGGGCCATGGAGAGTGTTATTTTAATACTGTCCCCATCCCTCCCCTTTTACCTAGTATAAGCTGCCTCCCCTCTGATGTGGAATCTGGTCTCTTGCCTGGGCAGCTCACAGAAAGGGACAATATGCATATTATTTGGGCCACAGAGAGTGTTATTTCAATATTGTCAGAGTTGTAGTCCAAGTAATTGAATGATAAAGTATCCCCCTCCCGTCCCTTTTACTGATATAACATTGCTCACTGCAGAGCAGCAAGACTGTGCAGATGGATCGCAGAAAGGGACAATCTTCAGTGAGCATAAGGAAAAACCTGTCAAGGGGGGGGAGGGTTTTCCTTATGATCACAGTAAGAAGATTGTCCCTTGCTGTGATCTGTCTGGTCCCAGAGCCAGACTCCACATCTGAGGGGAGGTGGCTTACACTAGGTAAAAGGGGCGGGAGGGGGATACTTTATCATTCAATTACTCTTGAACTACAACTCTGACGGTATTGAAATAACACTCTCCAAATACTATGAAGATGTATTAGAGCTGTTTTTTTGTGAAACATTTCTATCGCTTTAACCAGAGTGTTATGCAGTGCATTGTGAAGTGATGCTTTATGCATCCCTGTGGTTCTTAAAAGGTTAAACAGGCTCATGTAGTCTGGCTGCTTCAGTATGAAAACACTGCCAGCAACAGTCATGTCCTCCTTTGTGGACATGACATACAGAACTGATTGAAGATGCGGCCTCTTGAACAATGGCAAATTTCACAAAGGCGCCATTAGGATTTCCCGGTTTTTGAAAGTTAAGTGGGTAGTTGTTAGGAGGTGGTGTGCCTCCTTACAGGAAGAGATACCAAAATGTAAATTATAGATTAGATCAGCGATTTAATCAGTCTAGCACTCAAATGGTTAACAGAACCTTGGATTTATGGAAACCCTTATAAAGCTGATTAATAAAAAAAAAAAAAAAAAAAAAAAAATCCCTGAAAAGAATCTTTTGACCGATAGAGACATCTCCAACATATCAAAGTAGTGGGAAGGTTAAGGCTCTTTACCATCATACCAAAATATATTTTGATACAGTTGCACCAATGCTCAGAATTAAAAGGATCAGCAAACTGATCTGAGATCTATTGGGGGAGGGCATCTGTGTTTGTGGGGATGAGGGAAAACTTGAAAAACCTGTCAAGGGGGCAGGGATTTCCTTATACTCACAGTAAGAAGATTGTCACTTGCTGTGAGCTGTCCTGTCAAGAGACCAGATTCCACATCTGAGACGAGCAGTGTTACACTAGGTAAAAGGGGAGGGAGGGGGATACTTTATCATTCAATTACTCTTGAACTACAACTCTGACAGTACTGAAATAACACTCCCCATGAAGATTAACTGGAGCTGCTGTTTTTGTGAAACATTACTATCCCTTTAAATGAGGCTTTTTCTAATGTCTAGAGAGGTCTTCGCTGCATGCATCGCAAAGCTTTGGAGTCTTTTCTAGCATTCAGAGCAATGCGTTCCATACCCCGCTGGCCCTCAAAGGGTTACACCTGCATCTATAGTAAGCGGCAGATTTTTTTTTTTTTTCCATTAGAATGCCAGTGAGGCAATGCGTTGATACCTCTCTGGTACTCACAGGGTAAAAAACTGTCCCAGTATCTAGTATTCCAGTGTGTGTGTGTTGTGTGTATGTATATTATATATACTTCCTCATGCATAGGACATTATGGGTAGAAAAGGAGACCTCAACGAATCACCCCAACTTTCCATGACCATGTGGGCCACCCGGGAAAGCCCTTGTCTATAATTGTTACAAAATCTTATTTTATATAAGTGACATTTGTATTTTATAACTTTGAGTGTCAGGGAGCACCCCTAAGACACACAAAGGGTTAAACATTAGTTCTTCTTCAACCCTTTAAGGACCAGAATGGTGGGCATCACCTTTGTCTCCCTCTGGTCCATAAAGGGATAGTAAAAGTCTATTATGAAAATCTGATAGTGTAGCTATTACAATAATAAACTAACTGATACAAGTTCCATCTCTCAAACTTTTATGGTTTAAGAGATATACGAAGATAAAGTCCCCCCCCCTCCCCCTTCTCTGACGTGAAATGTAAAGCCGGTTGCAGGATATCCTGGTCTCCGGACCACACAGAGGCTCTTCAGCAGGGCCGAAATAGCTTGATCATGACTCAAATACTTAATTGGAACTGTCTACAAAGTGTGCCTGCAAACCAGGCACACTTTGTAGACCATTGCAATTAAGTATTTGTTTCTAGATCCCGCTATTTCAACCCTGCTGAAGAGCCTCCGTCTGGTCCTGAGACCAGGATATCCTGCAACCGGCTTTATGGGTCACATCATAGAAGGGGGAGGGAGGACTTTATCTTCGTATATCTCTCAAACCATAAAGGTTTGAGAGATGGAACTTGTATCATTTAGTGTAGCTATTACAATAATAAACTATCAGATTTTCATAATAGACTTTTACTATCCCTTTAAAAGATATAGTAATGATTAGATAGCAAGGCAAAATCGAGGAGCGTTCTCCATCATTTTTTAATAAAACATCTGACAGCGATGGGAGTGACCTTGTTTTATTCTGCAGGAAATGCTCTGTAAAATATGTGTTTTCATAAAAAAAAAGTTTACTGCTCCTTTAAAATGTCCCCCTCCCGCCCCTTTTCTCAGATCTCGAATCTGGTAAGCAGACCGGATAGATCACAGCAAGGGACAATCTTCTGTCTATCAGTATAAGGAGAAGCCTTCCCCTTTAGACGAAGGAGGGCAGGATTTTCCTTATGCTGACAGAAGATTGTCCTTCATTGCTATCCATACGTACCGGCTTTCTGCTCTTAGCAGATGCGTCATGACACATGGAAAAAGGACGGGGACACTTTAATATAGAATAAAGCAAAAACATTATATACAGTTACATAGTTACACATCTTTTTATTAAAAATAATATATATATATATGTGTGTGTGTAGAAGAATCCATCTTTCATTAATATCTAACCATCACTATCCCTTTAAAGGGTTAATGTCAATGCTGACATAGCACTAGTGGATCGCTTTCATGTGAAATGTGGACGTTCTCTTTACCTTCTTGTCTAACACCTTCTCCTACAGGTTATTACAAGGTACTCGGCCAGCTGACAAAAGTGGGAGATGTTACCGCAGAGCAGTTCATCAGTAAGTGCCTTATACATAATGAGCTAATTAGATTACTATTGTTTATAACAAAAAACACAGGACTATGTTTGTGAAGACAGAGGTGCAATTCTGGGGGAAGCCGGGATAATGAATGACAAAATCCCTCTTATGGCAAAGAGCATTTTGGAAATTAACAACTTGAAGGCTAAACAGGTCTCCAGGACATTGTGTGGATTTTTATTAAAGGGATAGTAACCCCCCCTGAACAACGTGACGCCAAATGCGAGCAATCATGGAAACATACTTAACTCCCTTAGTCCCATCTCTCAAACAGTTATGGTTTGAGAGGTGTAAGACAAAGACCTCCGCTCCCTCCCCTTTCTGCCTGACTAGCTGTAAAGTGCTCAGAGGCAGAATCCGGTCGACCGACTTACTGCAGCTCTGCAGGAGCTCTGTCATCAGGATATCTAGCTATAATTACTTCATCAGAATGGTCTACAACATGTGCTTGCAAGCCGGGCACACATTTTAGACCATACCGATGAAGTAATAATACTGAGATATCTAGATGACCGCGCTCCTGCAGAGCCGCCATCTGGTCCTCGAAGCAGGATCTCGTGACATCCGCTATACAGCGGATGCATGAGAAGGGGGAGGGCGCAGAGGTCTTTCTTGTCTTACATCTCTCAAACCATAAAGGTTTGAGAGATGGGACTAAGGGAGTTAAGTATGTTTCCATGATTGCTCGCATTTGGTGTCACGTTGTTCGGGGGGAGGGTTACTATCCCTTTAATCCTCTGTGATGCAGTCGGGTTACCATATTTCACCTACTTGTTAATAACAAGTGTTCAAAGTGTTCCATGAATGCCTTAGACATTCTTTTATATCACTCTTCTGATCTGAACCAATAAGAATCCTGTAGATCTTTTGTTAGATACTTGTGATCCGTGGCTATGTCTGAAGTATGCAAACCAGGAAGCTTTGGGAAAATCCTACAAGAACAGTCAATTTTAGTTAGGGCGATAATATATACACAAAAGGGCACCCCAGTTCCAAAATGATGAGCAAGTCCCATCTGCGTGGGAACACCCCCTAACCCCAGATGTACGTTTCTGCCTTGTTGTGTCTCGTCAGTGGGGGTGCAGCTGGTTTCCATACGCACTGAGATCAAGGGGTCCATAAAAGTATTCAAACACATAAAAAATATGCATGGCTCTGAGGAAGCACAATAGCTTTCTCTGTGGCTAGTCACCTCTCGGAAGCATCACGTTTTAGCTCTCTAGTGTCATTACAGAGGAGAGATTTCCACATACACTTTAGACTAATTTAGCGTGAAAGGGCGGTCCAGTTCCAAAATGAGAGGCAAGTTCCCTCTGCACGTGAGCTAACCACAGATGTATGTTTCTTTCACATTTTGTTATGTGTTTTGAATACTCTTTTGGGGTCTACCTAGGAATGAATGGTAATCCAGAAGTGGACCTCTTGTACTCCGTGCTTTGGGAAACCAGCTGCTGAGGCACAACAAGGAGTATGAGATTAGCTGGTGTCCCCGTGCAGAGGGGACTTGCCTGTCATTTTGGAACTGAACTGCCCATATGGGAGGGATTAGTCTACTATGTACGTGGTAATTTCTCCTCTGTAATGGCACTAAGCTAAAATGTGACGCTTCTGAGCAGCGAATTACAATCACTTCTGTTGATGTCAGGTAAAGGTAAACTGCCTGTGCACATGATTTGGCGTGTGATTGGTTATATCAGAATACAGTTACAAACCCCATATAAAGGGTACTCCCCCTATGCAACCAAGGCATTGAAAGATTTCCATGACCTGATCCATTTGTTTTTCACTTAAAGCAATAGTAATGTTTCACAAAAAGAGCAGCTCCAATTAATCTTCATAGTATTTGGGCCATGGAGAGTGTTATTTCAGTAGTTCAAGAGTAATTGATTGATAAAGTATCCTTCTCCTGCCCCTTTCACCTACCTTAAGCCACCTCCCCTCAGATGTGGAATCTGGTTGCTTGACTGGACCGCTCACTACAAGGGACAATCTTCTTACTGTGAGCATAAGGAAAACTCTGCTCCCTTCAGGTTTTTCCTTATGCTCACTGAAGATTGTCCCTCTATGCGATCCATCTGGACAGTCTTGCTGCTCTGAGGTGAGCAGTGTTTCATCAGTAAAAGGGGCGGGAGGGGGATACTTTATCATTCAATTACTCTTGAACTACACTTCTGACAGTATTGAAATAACACTCTCCATGGCCCAAATATTATGAAGATTAATTGGAGCTGCTTTTTGGTGGGAATTTTGGTGAATTTGTATGTGTTCCTTAGAATTATACCACTTTTCCATAGAACATTGGCTTTTGAATTTTTACATTTACTTATAGCATTCCCTATACCAAGACACTAATACTAACTTTTTACTTCACAGAAAAATTTGACCACATAAAGAAAAGTGGTGATTACTTTGTTATTGTAGTGGAAGATCTAAATCTGGGACAGATTGTTGCTACAGCCACTCTCATTGTAGAACACAAGTTTATACACGGATGTTCAAAGGTACGTGGAATTACTGCAGATAGATTGATCAGTGTGAGCTGTAATTAAAGGGAAAATAGCACTCTAATAAACACACACCTACCTACCTTAATATGGCCTGAAAATCCTAATGACCTGTATGAATGTTTTTGTCCTTGTGTCTTTGTTACAGAGATGACATCTTGAATCTGTCCCAGATGTCATGTCCATGGAACGGGACATGAGTTAGCCAGTTTGTAAACTGCAGTAGGTAGAATGTATGAGACTATGTAACTCTTAGGTCCAGATTTGTAAAACCAAACTGGAGTTATTCTGGAGTGAACCAAAGTGGCAAATAATAATTCCTATTTATAACAGAAACCCAGGACACTGGGTTTGCCCTCTCCTGAAGTCGGCTACCAGATGGGTAGCTGGTCTGGTAGATGGATAAAGCAGGCTGGATCACCGGAACGTAGCTCTCCTAAATGGATGTCAAAGGGGACCCATGAAACCATTCAGGAATAAAACACAGGACGCAGTTCTAATGCAAAACAACTAACAGTTTATTCATGAAACTGGGGACATATTATACACATTCAACAGAATAGTTACAATGGGAGTAAACGTAATCTATACAGGGACAACGGGTAGGTGGCAACATAATACAATGAACACAATAATGTAGGGGCACATAACGTAATGCATACAATGGGAGTATAAATATGAACACAAAAGGGCTTGTTCACAGTACACATACTTTACATTACTCAATTTTGCCACTCAGAATCCTGGCCAATAGGAATCAGAGCGACAGGGTACAGTGGCTAATCCGGACCTGGGTCATTGCCTTCTATGGGAAGGTTGAATTACCCAGGCCCGGTACATTACCCAATCTTGTCACGCTGACTCCCAGCAAATAGGAGCCAGAGTGACGAAATGTGCTGGACAGGGGCAACCAATACACAGGCTGCCTACCTGTCCCATATCACAACGCACTAAACCAAGTCACATGGTAAATGGCAGCCAATACCCGGCGTGCCTACTTTTCGAAAGGAAGGCTGCATTTTCCTTTTGCCCTGCCGCTGGCTTCTTTTATGACGGGGGAAAAAAAAAAAAAAACAGTCCTTTTAGTGAGTTCAGTTCCTAGGCCTGAAAAGGCTTCCAAGTAGTTGCCTAGGGCCGGTTATACTATTAAATTAAATTGGGCTTTTAAAAACCATTGGATGCTAGAGAGGTCTTCAATGCACTTTTCAATACATTGGAGACTCCCCCCTAACATGCAGTGGGTCAAAAGCCCAATTTAACTTAACATCTTAAGAACTGGCTGTGCGGAACACAATAACCCTTTGAGTGCCAGAGAGGTATCCATTGCATTGGATACACCTCTGGCATTCAAAGGGTTAAGGACCCTGGTGCACTTTTTTTTTCCCCGGCACTGAGTTCAGGTTTCAGTGTGTTGCCACACGGGGACCCCTGAATTCCGTGATGTGCCAGGACCGTTACTAGTTCTTAAGTGCAGGACCGCCGTGACAGTCTTTAATGGGTTAACAGGAATTTTTGACCCCTGTGGTGCAGATGGTTTGCTCCAGAATAACTCCAGTGCTTTTATAAATATGCACCTTGGATCTTAGAGGGTTAAGACAACGATGCAGAGTTTGAGGTCATGATCTTCTTTTAGCAACTGTTATGTCTGCCTCCAGGGACGTAACATCCATGACTGACTGACAGTGTTACATCATGAATAAAGGAGGAAATGAAAATAAATCTGATAAGCTATTAGGAATTTCTGTTCAGAGTAAAGTAAATCGTGTTGATTGATAATGAGTGTCTGTCTTGTTTTCTTTAACGCTTAAAGCGGAACTGTCACATATATAAAATTGACCCCCTATTTAATTATTAGGATACTGGTATTCATGGAAATAATGTCTATAAAATGCTGGTATTATCTTGAGACATAAGTTTGTATGGGACTCACATCAACATGACAGTGCAGACATCTTGCCGAAGTGGGATCTGTGCGCCTTCACCGTACAGACGCACTGCAACTCCCTCATCAGTGAGGAGACAGGGACGGACAGACCAGGCACACAGATCCCACTTTGCCAACATGGCTTCGCTATCGTGTTTGTGAGTCCCATATGAACCTTTGATTGCAAACACTATTTTCTTGATTACCAGTATACTAACAATTAATTGGGGGTCAATTATATGTACATGATGGTTCTGCTTTAAAGGGATAGTAATGTTAAAAGCAGCTCCATTTAATCTTCATAGTATTTGTGCCATGGAGAGTGTTATTTCAATACTATCAAAGTTGTAGTTCAAAAGTAATTCAATGATAAAGTTTCCCCTCCCGCCCCTTTTACCTAGTGTAACCCGCCTCCCCTCAGATGTGGAATCTGGTCTCTTAACCGGACAGATCACAGTAAGGGACGATATTCTTACTGTGAGAACGATGAAAGCCCTGCCCCCCTTGACAGGTTTTTCCCTTATGCTCACTGAATATTGTCCCTCACTGTGATCCATCCAGACAGTCTTGCTGCTCTGAGGTGAGCAGTGTTACATCAGTAAAAGGGGTGGGAGGGGGATACTTTATTATTCAATTACTCTTGTACTACAACTCTGACTACTAAAATAACACTCTCCATGGCCCAAATCCTATGAAGATTAACTGGAGCTGCCTGATTTGTGAAAGATTACTATCCCTTTAAGGCCATATCCACAAAAGAAGATGAGCGATTCTGGCACAGACCATCAGCGCTATGGGGGACAATTAAAAACTACCAGTAAATTAAATGGAGAGTTTAAGCTGTTGGATACTAGAGAGGTTGCCATACCATTGCAAAGGATTCAAGCGGTGAAACCCCCTTTGCAATCAGTGGGTGTTTTGTAAATAATTTCTACCCTGTGGTGCTGATGGTTTGTTCCAGAATGTCCCTCTTTGCATCCACAGGGTTACATATTGGTTTAATATTTGGCTAGTAAAGGGGTGTAAATGAGATGTACTAAGAAATCTGGTGAAAGCCAACTGCACCATAGGGAATAAATGCATATTCTCCAAATTAATAATTCAGACGGGGCTTTTAACCCTTTGAGTGCCAAAGAGTTAACCAATGCATTGCATTGGATACACCTCTGGCACTCAAAGGGTTAACCCTTTGGATTCTATGGATTCTATGGATTTAAAATGTAAATAAATGGAACTTTTTTATCGCCTATTGTGCAGTTGGTTTGCTCCAGATTTTAGAACATCCTCCTCATTAATATCTAGCAGGTGACACTTACAGTTGCAACAAAGTTATGCATGTGAACTAGGCCTCAAAAAGGTAAGTAAGTATAGAGGCCTATGGAGCTGTGGGAAAATTTATCACAGTAGCCAATGAATGGCCAATCCACTGAGCACCAGCAAGTAATTGCTGCCATCGCACAACGCCTCTCTGCAGTCGAATGCAGCAGCGAGGTGAGTGAAGATACATGGGCTGCAACACCTTACCCATGTGGAATGCAAGCTGGGTGCTGGGTTGTATAGGTAGGGTCATTGGTAGCAGGAAAAAGGGAAGGGGTCATGCCACTGTACAGATCTCTGGTTAGACCTCAGATGACCACAAATTCTAAATCCGTGCCACACACACCCCAGGGATTTTCATATCTCCTACACACAGCCTGAGCCCAGTATTACACACTCAATTATAATACACACAAACTCCAGGGCTGGCACATAGCCGGATATATGCAGACCTCCTACACACTGCCTGAGCCCAAAATACACACCCTGGGTACAGTTAGGAGATCTGCATATCTCCTATACACTGCCTCAGTACAACATACACACCCCTAACTATCCATTCACTGAAACCAAAAAAAAAAAAAAAAAGGCTGACTGTCACCTCTTGGGGTCTGCAATTTTAAGCAAGCACCACATTCTGTTTTTTGCTGAAAACAGTACTCTTTTCTCTACAGCACTCGCCGCACTGTCCATTCACTGCCACACACACACTACTACCTCAGTCCTTACGCCCTTTCGCTCCAAGCCCCTACACCCTTTCACTGACAGAGACACTGCTACCTCAGTTCCTACACCTTTTCACTGCCACACACACTGCTACCCTGGCCCCTATGCCCTTTCCCTGCCACACACACGGCTACCCTTTCCCTGCTACACACAATGCTACCCTGGCCCCTACGCCCTTTCCCTGCCACACACACTGCTACCCTGGCCCCTACGCCCTTTCCCTGCCACACACACTGCTACCCTGGCCCCTACGCCCTTTCCCTGCCACACACACTGCTACACACACTTCTACCCTGGCCCCTACGCCCTTTCCCTGCTACACACACTGCTACCCTGGCCCCTACGCCCTTTCCCTGCTACACACACTGCTACCCTGGCCCCTACTCCCTTTCCCTGCCACACACACTGCTACCCTGGCCCCTACTCCCTTTCCCTGCCACACACACTGCTTCCCTGGCCCCTACGCCCTTTCCCTGCCACACACACACACTGCTACCCTGGCCCCTACGCCCTTTCCGTGCCACACACACTGCTACCCTTTCCCTGCTACACACACTGCTACCCTGGCCCCTACGCCCTTTCCCTGCTACACACACTGCTACCCTGGCCCCTACTCCCTTTCCCTGCCACACACACTGCTACCCTGGCCCCTACTCCCTTTCCCTGCTACACACACTGCTACCCTGGCCCCTACGCCCTTTCCCTGCCACACACACTGCTACCCTGGCCCCTACGCCCTTTCCCTGCTACACACACTGCTACCCTGGCCCCTACGCCCTTTCCCTGCTACACACACTGCTACCCTGGCCCCTACTCCCTTTCCCTGCCACACACACTGCTACCCTGGCCCCTACTCCCTTTCCCTGCCACACACACTGCTACCCTGGCCCCTACTCCCTTTCCCTGCCACACACACTGCTACCCTGGCCCCTACGCCCTTTCCCTGCCACACACACTGCTACCCTGGCCCCTACGCCCTTTCCCTGCCACACACACTGCTACCCTGGCCCCTACGCCCTTTCCCTGCCACACACACTGCTACCCTGGCCCCTACGCCCTTTCCCTGCCACACACACTGCTACCCTGGCCCCTACGCCCTTTCCCTGCCACACACACTGCTACCCTGGCCCCTACGCCCTTTCCCTGCTACACACACTGCTACCCTGGCCCCTACGCCCTTTCCCTGCTACACACACTGCTACCCTGGCCCCTACGCCCTTTCCGTGCCACACACACTGCTACCCTGGCCCCTACGCCCTTTCCCTGCCACACACACTGCTACCCTGGCCCCTACGCCCTTTCCCTGCCACACACACTGCTACCCTGGCCCCTACTCTCTTTCCCTGCCACACACACTGCTACCCTAGCCCCTACGCTCTTTCCCTGCCACACACACTGCTACCCTAGCCCCTACGCTCTCTGTCACATACACTACTACCCCAGTCCCTACACCCTTTTGCCGCCACACACACACACTTCTTAGTCAGTCCCTAAGCCCTTTTGCTGCCACACACATAGCTACCTCAGTCCCTATGCCCTTTTGCTGCCAGACACAATGTTACCTCAGCCCCTACTCCCTTTTGCTGCCAGCCAAAATGCTACCCCAGCCCCTTCAGCCTTTCACTGCCACACACATTTGTCAGTCCCTAAGCCCTTTTGCTGCCACACACACAGCTACCTCAGTCCCTATGCCTTTCCCTGCCATACACACACTGCTACCCCAGCCCCTACGCCCTGTCACTGCCTCGCACACTGCTTACACCCCAGCCCCTACTCCCTTTCACTACCACACACACTATTACCCCAGCCCCTAAACCCATTCCCTACACCCTTTCGCTGCCCCAGCCCCTACACCCTTTCACTGCTACACAAAGTGCTACCCAAGCCCCTACACCCTTTCACTACCACACACACTGCTGCCCCTATGCCCTATCACTGCCTCACACACACTGCCACCCCAGCCCCTAAACCCTTTCACTGCTACCCCTACGCCCTATTGCTGCCAGAGACACTACTACCCCAGCCCCTACTCCCTTTCGCTACCACAAACACTACTACTCCAGCCCCTAAACCCTATCGCTGCCTCACACACTGCTGCTCCAGCCCCCACACCCTATTGCTGCCACACACACGTATAGCCCAGCCCCTAAACCCTTTCACTGCTGCTCCTACACCCCATCGCTGCAACACACACCGCTAACCTGGCCCCTACCCAGCCCCTGCGCCCTTTCGCTGCCACACAAACTGCTGCCCCAGCCCCTACACCCTATTGCTGCAATACATACTGCTATCCCAGCCCCTACACCCCATTGCTGCCTCAAACACTGCTACAACCTTTCACTGTCGGAGACACTACTCTCCCAGTCCCTACCTGCCCTTTTCGTGCCATACACATTTCTATCCCAGTGCCTACATTCCCTTTCGCTGCCACACACACTACTACCTCAGTCCCTATAGCCTTTCACTGCCACACACTGTTACCTCAGTCCCTACGCCCTCTCTGTCACACACACTACTACCTCAGTCCCTACACCCTTTCACTGCTGCCCCTATGCCCTATCGCTGCTACTCCGGCCCCTAAACCCTTTCACTGCCAGAGACAACTACCTCAGTCTCTACACCTTTTCCCTGCCAGCCACACAGCTATCCCAGGCTCTATGCCCTTTCAGTGCCAGAGACACTGCTAACCCAGTCCCTACATGCCCTTTCCATGCCAGCCCCTACAGCCTTTCACTGCTACCCCAGCCCCTATGCCCTTTTGCTGCCGGAGACACTGCTACCTCAGTCCCTACATGCCCTCTCTCTGCAAGCCATACTGCTGCCCCAGTCCCTACATGCCCTTTCACTGCCACACACACACACACTCTCTCTCTCTCTCTCTCTCTCCCCTACCTCAGTCCCTACACCCCTTTCGCTGCCAGCCACACTACCAAAGCCCCTATGCCCTTTCACTGCCACCCAAAACCCTACTTCAGTCCTTACGCCCTTTTGCTATCACACGCTGCTGCCCCTACGCCCTATCGCCATACCTGGGAACTCTCAGGGTTTGACCCTGAGACTCAGGGTGAAGAGCCAAAATCTCAGGATGAGAGAGTTTAGTGCCACCTGTTATATATTATGCTTCAGTTAAATGCTTCTTTTGTCTCTAAATTGGTGCCACTAGTACCAGAAAGGCAGAGGGAGAAGTCCTGCTTGATTTGTGTGTGTTCATGAAGTGATATCTGTAAGATGTTGTATGTTAATGTCTCAGTGAATGCTGAATGGAGCGACTCTCGATTACAGCAATGAGGGATATATCGTGGATAATCTATATTGTGGGAAATGTAAGGGTTAATACTTACACAATCTCAGGGTCAGCTCATTTTGAAAGTTCCCAGATATGCCTATCGCTGCTACCCCAGCCCTATGTCATTTTGCTGCCAGCCACACTACTACCCCAGCCCCTTCAGCCTTCCCCTGCCACACACTGGTACCCCAGTCTCTAAACCCTTTCACTGCTTCCCCTACGCCCTGTCGCTACCACACACACACTGTACCCCAGCTCCTACTCCCTTTTGCTGCCACACACTGCTGACCTAGTCCCTACAAGCCCTTTCCCTGCCAGCCACACTGCTACCCAAGCCCCTTCAGCCTTCCCCTGCCACACACTGGTACCCCAGTCCCTAAACCCTTTCACTGCTTCCCCTACGCCCTGTCGCTACCACACACACACACACTGTACCCCAGCTCCTACTCCCTTTTGCTGCCACACACTGCTGACCTAGTCCCTACAAGCCCTTTCCCTGCCAGCCACACTACTACCCCAGCCCCTATACACCACTACACCCTTTCGCTGCCACACATACTGCTGCCCCAGTCCCTACACCTTTTTGCTGCCACACACACTGCTACCTCAGTCCCTACACCCCTTTTGCTGCCAGCCACACTACCCCAGCCCCTTCAGCCTATTGCTGCCACACACGCTGCTACTCCAGCCCCTAAACCCTTTCACTGCTACCCCTACGCCCTATTGCTGCCACACAAACT
The DNA here is from genome assembly GCA_037306005.1 of Rhinophrynus dorsalis. Taxonomy (NCBI): domain Eukaryota; kingdom Metazoa; phylum Chordata; class Amphibia; order Anura; family Rhinophrynidae; genus Rhinophrynus; species Rhinophrynus dorsalis. The sequence goes on along the minus strand of CM074728.1, from coordinate 91,312,221 downwards.
GCTACCCCAGCCCCTCCACCCCATTGCTGCCAGAGACACTGCTACCCCAGCCCCTATTCCCTTTCGTTACCACAAACACTACTACTCCAGCCCCTAAAGCCTTTCACTGCTGCTCCTACACCCCATCGCTGCAACACACACCGCTAACCTGGTCTCTACACCCTTTTGCTGCCACACACACTACTACCTCAGTCCCTACAACCTTTCCCTGCCAGACACATTGCTACCCCAGCCCCTACACCCTTGCCTGCCAGTCACACTGCTACCTCAGCCCCTACACCCTTGCCTGCCAGTCACACTGCTACCCCAGCCCCTACACGTCTTTCCCTGCTGGAGACACTACTACCTCAGTCCCTACACACCCTTTCCCTGCCAGCCCAGTCCTACACCTTTTCGCTGCTACCCCGGTCCTTACACCCTTTTACTGCTATCTCAGGCCCTACACCATTTCGCTACCACAAACACTGCTACCCCGGTCCTTACACCCTTTCTCTACTGTCCCTACGTCCTATCGCTGCTACACATACTGCTGCTGCAGCCCCTTCAGCCTTTCCCTGCCACACACACTGCTACCTCAGTCCCTACGCCCTTTCACTGCCAGCCACACTACCCCAGCCCCTTCACCCTATTGCTGCCACACACACTGCTACCCCAGCCCTACGTCCTTTTGCTGCCAGCCCCTACAGCATCTCAGTGCCACACACACACTTCTACCCCAGCCCCTATGCTCTCACTGCCAGAGACACTGCTGCCCCTACACCCTTTCGCTGCCACACACATTGCTACCCCAGCCCCTAATCCCTTTCAGTGCTGCCACACACATTACTACCCCAGCCCCTATGCCTTTTCACTGACAGACACTACTACCTCAGGCCCTACATGCCCTTTCACTGCCAGTCACACTGCCACCCCAGTCCCTACGCCCTTTTGCTGCCACACACACACTACTACCCCAGTCCTTAGATGCCCTTTAACTGCTGGAACACACACACACACACACACACACACACACACACACACACACACACACACACACACACTCTACTACTATTTCCGTGCCAGCCACACTGCTGCCCCAGTTCCTACACCCTTTCGCTGCCAGAGACACTGCTACCCCAGTCCCTGCTCCCTTTCGCTACCACACACACTGCCACCCCTACACCCTTTCGCTGCCAGAGACACAGCTACCCCAGCCCCTACTCCCTATTGCTGTCTCACACACTACTACCCCAGCCCCTAAACCTTATCACTGCTACCCCAGCCCTACGTCCTTTTGCTTCCCCAGCCCCACACACTGCTACCCCAGCCCCTAAACCCTTTCACTGACAGACACTACTACCTCAGTCCCTACATGCCCTTTCACTGCGTCACACTGCCACCCCAGTCCCTACGCCCTTTTGCTGCCACACACACTACTACCCCAGTCCCTACACCCTTTTGCTGCCACACACACTACTACCCCAGTCCCTACACCCTTTTGCTGCCACACACACTACTACCCCAGTCCCTAAATGTCCTTTCCCTGCCGGAACACACACACACCCGGTCCCTAAACGCCCTTTCCCTGCCAGGCACACTGCAGGAACACACACACTACTACTACTACTACTACTACTACTACTACCCTGGTCCCTACTGCCATTTCCGTGCCACAAAAACTGCTGCCCCAGCCCCTACACCCTTTCTCTGCCAGAGACACTACTACCTCAGTCCCTACGCTCTTTCGCTGCCACACACATACCCCACACCCCTTTTGCTGCCAGCCACACTACCCCAGCCCCTATGCCCTATTCCTGCCTCACACTACTACCCCAGCCCCTACTCTTTCGCTACCACACACACAGCTACCCCAGCCCCTAAACCCTATCGCTGCCACCCACACTGCTTCCCCAGCCCCTAAACCCTATCGCTGCCACCCACACTGCTTCCCCAGCCCCTGCAGCCTTTCAGTGCCATACACAGTGCTACCTCAGTCCCTACACACTGTCGCTGCCACACACACTGTTGCCCCTACGCCCTTTCACTGCCAGTGACACTACTACCTTAGTCCCTGAGCCCTTTTGCTGCCCCAGCCCTTACTCTTTCACTGCCAGAGACACTACTACCTCAGTCCCTACGCCCTTTCCCTGCCAGCCACACAGCTATCCCAGTCTCTACCCCCTTTCGCTGCCACACACACTGCTACCCCAGCCCTTTTGCTGCCAGAGACACTGCAACCCCAGTCCCTACACCTTTTCCCTGCCAGCCACACAGCTACCGCTGTCACACGCACTGCAACCCCAGTCCCTTTGCCCTTTTGCTGCCACACACACTGTTACCTCAGTCTCTAGGCCCCTACACCCTATCGCTGCCACATACACTGCTCACCTATGCCCCTTTTGCTGCCAGAGACACTACTACCCCAGTCCCTACACCCCTTTTGCTGCCAGCCACACTACCCAAACCCCTATGCCCTTTCGCTGCCACACACTACTATCCCAGCCCCTACACCCTATCGCTGCCACACATACTGCTACCCTAGTCCCTACGCCCTATTGCTGCCTTCACACTTCTACCCCAGCCCCTACATGCCCTTTCACTGCTGGAGACACTACTTCCCCACAATCCCTACACTCCCTTTTCGTGCCACACCTGCTTCTACCCCAGCCCCTACTGCCCCTACACCCTGTCGCTGCCACACACACATTGCTACCCCAGCCCCTAAACACTTTTGCTGCCACACACTACTACCTCAGTCCCTACATGCCCTTTCCCTGCCAGCCACACTACTGAATGCCCTTTCACTGCCAGAGACACTATTACCCCAGTCCCTACTCCCTTTTGCTGCCACACAGTTACCTCAGTCTCTTGCCCCTTTCTCCCCCACCCCAGCCCCTACACCCTTTCGCTGCCAGAGACACTGCCACCCCAGCCTCTATGTCCTTTTGCTGCCACACACACACCTCAGTCCCTACACCCTTTCCCTGCCAGCCACACAGCTACCCCAGTCCCTACACGCCTTTTCACGGCCGGAGACACTGCTACCCCAGTCCCTACCACACACACACCCCTCCACCCTTTCGCTACCAAAGACACAGCTACCCAAGTCCCTACTCCCTTTTGCTGCCAGCCACACTACCCCAGCCGCTACTCCCTATTGCTGCCTCACACACTGCTACCCCAGCCCCTACACTTTATCGCTGCCACACATACTGTCAGCCCTACGTCCTTTTGCTTCCCCAGCCCCTACAGCCTCAGTGCCCCACACACTGCTACCCCAGCCCCTAAACCCTTTCCCTGCTAGCCACACTACTAAACGCCCTTTCACTGCCACACAAACCCCTACTCCAGACCATACGCCCTATTGCTGATTCACACACTACTACCCCAGCCCCTACTTCCTTTCGCTACCACACACAGTACTACCAGAGCCCCTAAACCCTTTCACTGCTGCTCCTATGCCCTATCGCTGCCACACATATTGCTGCCTCTCACACTGCTATCCCAGCCCCTACACCCTTTTGCTGCCACATACACTGCTACCCCAGCCCCTACATGTCCTTTTACTGCTGGAGACACTACTACCCTACAGCCCCTACACTCCCTTTTTGTGCCACACATGCTTCTACTCCAGCCCCTACTCTCTTTCACTGCCACACACATTGCTACCACTACCTCAGTCCCAACGCCCTTTCGCTGCCGCACACCTCTACCCCAGCCCGTATGCCCTTTCACTGCCAGAGACACTGCTACCTCAGGCCCTAAGCCCTTTCCTTGCCAGCCACACAGCTATCCCAGCCCTTACACCCTTTTGCTGCCAGCCACACTGCTACCCTAGTCCCTACTCCCTTTTGCTGCCACACACACTGTTACCTCAGTCTCTAGGCCCTTTCGCTGCCACACAAACCCCTATCCCAGCCCCTACACCCTTTTGCTACCACACACACTACTACTACCACCCCCCCCCAGTCCCTACTGCCATTTCCATGCCACAAAAACTGCTGCCCCAGTCCCTACACTCTTTCACTGCCGGAGAAACTGCTACCCCAGCCCCTACGCCCCCTTTCACTGCCACACAAACACCTACAGCCTTTCGGTGCCAGAGACACTACTACCCCAGCCCCTATCCCCTTTCGCTGCCAGAGCCACTGCTACCCCAGCCCCTACAGCCTTTCGCTGCCAGAGACCCTACTACCCCAGACCCTACGTCCTTTCGCTGCCACACACACTGTACTCCAGCCCCTACGCCCCTTTCGCTGCCCGAGACACTACTACCCCAGTTCCTACACCCCTTTTGCTGCCACACACTACCATCCCAGCCCCTGCACTCTCATTGCCACACAAACTGTTGCCCCAGCCCCTACGCCCTATTGCTGCCTCACACACTACTACCCCAGCCCCTAAACCCTTTCACTGCTGGAGACACCCCTACACTCCCTTTTCGTTCCACGCACATTGCTACCCCAGCCCCTACAGCCTTTCGCTGACAGAGACACTACTACCTCAGTCCCTACACGCCCTTTCACTGCCAAACACACTGCTGCCTCAGTCCTTAAGCCCTCTCCTTGCCAGCCACACAGGTATCCCAGCCCCTATGCCCTTTCGCTGTCAGAGACACCTAACTCACTCCCTACACCCTTTCACTGCTGGAGACACTACTACCCCACAATCCCTACACTCCCTTTTCGTGCCACACACATTACTACCCCAGTCCCTACTCCCTTTTGCTGCCACACAAACCCCTACCACAACCATGCACACTACTATCCCGGTCCCTAATACTGCTGTCCTAGTCCCTACACACCCTTTCACTGCTACCCCAGCCCCTACGTCCCTTTTGCTGCCACACACACTGCTGCCCCTACACCCTTTTTGCAGCCACACACACACACTGCTACCTCAGTCCCTATACCCTTTCGCTGCCACACAATCCCCTACCCGAGCCCCTACGCCCTTTTGCTGCCAGAGATACTGCTACCCCTCTGATACTCCAAAGGGTTATTCACTGTCTATATGTTGTACACGGCAGTTTCTGTACACTAATAGTTTAACCCCTTGACGGTGCTAACACGTCATGGGCAAATTTGAGTTAAGGACCCATGACATGCCAGCACCATCATGGAATTCAGGGCTCCCTGCGCGGCTGCACAACATTATGGGAGCCCTGAACCAGAAGGGGGGGGGGGGAATGGTACGTGGTCTTTAACAACCATTGGCGGTTATGGCACGTGATTGGTTGGTTGTTTTGCTTTGATTCATGGAATTCTGGTCGCCCCACGCGGCTGCACACCGTTCGGGGAGCCCGGAACCAGATAAAAAAAAAAAAAAATATATATATATATATATATATATATATATATATATATATATATATATATATATATATATATATATATATATATATATAGTCCTTAAGGGGTTAAAGTGACGGCTGCATGTGTGAGCGGCCGTCCTTAAGGGTTTAAACAGACTGGCAACACCGACCCACATTGCTAGTAATGTAATAACTTTGGAAATCTAGAGTTTTCACTGTTACCAACATAATGGAGCTATTGTACACATTGTAAGGAGTGACTGTAGCTGCAGTCCATCTGTAACATTACTAACCCTTCAAGTCTGCCTCCTGATGCTTTGTATATTAGCAGATCAGAGAAACCCTCACAAACTGCCATGTTGGCAAACCAGTATTATGTATTTGCTTTGTATAGTGCTGGAGAAGTTTGAAATGTGTTTGAGACCTCTCAGGGACTCAGATGACAGAACCAAAGGAGTAAGTCTAACACAGGCACATTTTTTTTCTGCAGAGAGGTCGGATAGAAGAGGTAGTAGTCAGTGATGAATGCAGAGGAAAGCAGCTAGGAAAACTGTAAGTATCTAACCCAGCTCCCATCACATCCAACCAGATGTTGGCTGGTTAGGGATGATAGGAGAGGTCTCTGTTCCTTTTCTTAATGGCTGCTCCTGTAGGTGATGGTATGTTAAGGCAGGAATGCACAACCTATGGCTCTCAAGCTGCTGGAGTACATATCCCAGCAACCTGACAGCTGAAGAACGATGTGGTACAATGGCACATTTGCTTACTAGTAATTACCTTTGCAGATAGTAATTATTAAAATAATTTCTAATTTTTTTCTTACCAACACCTTCCTCTAATCTCTAATTTTATATGTCACTGACAAGGAATTCAGTGAATTTGTGTTTCTAGAGCGCTCCTGAGGGACTGTCCCCCTGACCGAAAGATCTGACAAACAAATTCATCACGCTCCCTAGCAGAGGCATATTAACCCTTTGAGTGTCAGTTTGCTTTGCAATGAGTTGCATATCCCTCTGGCACTCAAAGGGTTACTTTTAAAAGCAGTCCAGATGAAAATACACAAAAAAAGAGGGAGTCAGAACGAGGTTGACTTATTTTAGTGACACCTCCCAATCTTAGGAATAATCTCCTGACATTGGCTTCTCTGGTTACAGTGCACATTTTTTTTTTTTAAGTGATTTTTTTTAATTAAGCGGAACTATCACCCGATAGAAAGTAATTCTCCAATAATTAGGTATATAGTGATGTGTCTGGTAATAGCACTGTTAAGAAGCATAAGTACCAAGATCTGAAGTAATCCTTTTTCTGGGACTGACGGCCAGGCTCCTTGCTGTAGAGCCATCAGTCCCTTGCAGCGCCTCCTAGAGGTGACCGGAAAGGACATTGCAGGTGCACAGACGTCTCAAAGCCAAGGAGTCTGCGTGCAGACTGCCGGTCTCAGGAGGAGGAGGATTGCTTCAGAACTTGGTACTTCTGCCTGATAATAGCTCTGTTAAGGAGCAAATCTCAATATAGCTAATTATTGGGGAATGACTTTCTATAGGGTGATATTTAGATGAAATCTCTCCAGGCAATGCAAGTACCTTGTTGTACTCAGCAGACAGTAAATTATTCCTATAACAAGTTGAAAGGCCACAGTTCCACCTCTGTAGGCATGAGCAGTAGAGAGTGTGATAACACTTAAATTTACCTTTCGCGTGGTATAATGGTATCAAACACAGTTTTGCAATGCGATGTATACCTCTATGCCACTCAAAGGTTTAAAATTCTCCAAACAGTAGGAGTGTGCTTGTTTTATTCATCAGAATAAGAAAATGTACTGCTGTTTGTTTAACCTCTTGGTTGCTAGGTCTCCAACAACCAAGGGGTTAACAGAATGACTGCCTTGGCTAGGATTTAACTCTAAGACTAATTCAGAACAACACTTTATTGTTGGCACCCAGCTGTATTTATAACTCCATGTGAAGAGTTAAAGGGATAGTAATGTTTCAAAATAAAAGCAGCTCCAATTAACCTTCATAGTATTTGAGCCATAGAGAGTGTTATTTCAATACTGCCAGAGCTGTCGTTCAAGAGTAATTGAATGCTAAAGTATCCTCCTCCGTCCCCTAAGATGTAGAATCTTGTCCTGGGACCAGACAGGTAGGAGCAAGAGAATCTTGACAGATTTTTCCCTATGCTCAGTGAAAATGTTCCCTCTCTGCGATCCATCCGGGCAGTGTTACATCAGTCAAACTGGCGGGAGGTGGATACTTTATCATTCAATTACTCTTGAACTACAACTCTGACAGTATTGAAATAACACTCTCCATGGCCCAAATAATATGAAAATTAACTGGAGCTACTTTTATTGTGAAACATAACTATCCCTTTAAAGGGATAGTAATAATTATTACTAATCCCTATATTAAAGTTATATTAAAAATAAATGTATTGCCCCCAGTGTCATCTCTCAAACCTTTACCGTTTGAGAGCTAATCGCTCCTACAGTTGCCCTCTCCCTCCCCTGAAGTCAGCGTTGTAGCTGACGGAAGGGAAATCCGTTCTTACCATCATCAGGCGGCTCTGCAGCAGAGCCGCGATCGCGTTAAAAAAAAAAGTTTCACTAAAACGGTCTTCTACGTGTGCTTGCAAACCAAGCACATGTAGAAGACCATTTCAGTGAAATATCTTTTATTAACACGATCGCGGCTCTGCTGCAGAGCCGCCTGAAAGTCTTACGACAGGCATCCCTGCAGTCAGCTAGAACACTGACTACGGGGGAGGGAGGGGGCAACTTTAGGAGCGATTATCTCTCAAACCATAAAGGTTTTAGAGATGACATTGGGGGCAATACATTTATTTTATTTTTAATATGACGATAGTAATAATTAAGTATTACTAACTCTTTAAAGATGAAGAAACCCAACCGTTATCTTATTATGACCATAAAATCCCAATGGCACTATTAATTTTGACTGTGCCTTTGTTCAAGAGACAACATTCAGTACTGATTTGAAGATGTGATCTCCTTGGAGGCAGCTATGACAGTTGCTGGCAGAGTAAGAACCTACAATCTTTGGCCATTGAAGGGTTAAGATATTGTGGAGTGGGTGGAGCCTGTGTCCCATGGTCCTGCTAGCAACTGTCATGTCCACCTCTTGAAACAGGGTACAAAGGCAAAATTCAGAGGGCCACAGTAAGGTAAGCAAGGTATTACTTCTCTAACAAGTCATTGACTGTCACGTAGGCCTTGGTCACACTGGCAAAAACCCAATGTTGTAATTGAAAATCACTGACTTGGTCACCCCTGTGAACTACCCAATATATAACAAACAATTCTATCCATTCTGAATAAGGCTTTATTCTAATTGTTTTATTTTCTACTAGGTTACTGTCTGTACTTACATTATTAAGTAAGCATCTCGACTGCTATAAAGTTACGCTGGAGTGCAAGCCCAAGAACGTTGCATTTTATGAAAAATTTGGCTACGTGTCATCAGATGAAACCTACATGCAGCGCCGGTTCTTTGACTAACGGCCATTTGCAAGTCACCAAAGCTACAGGCACCAGTTCAGTTGCTGTAATATAAAATGTGTAAATACATTGAATTTTACAATATTTTTAAAAACAAAGGGGGTGAATCTATCTTTACTTTATTATAAATATTGAAAGGTTTGTCTTTTGGGTGGGTTGAAAATTATTTTTGTCACGATTCAAGTTGTACGTTTGGTACAGTACAAAGGTACAAATGCTGATGTTCTAAGAGCTGGAAAAAACTAACTTCTCACCATAGGAGAAAAATAAAATACCCACTAATTTAAATTAAGCTTTTTAAACCCTTGCTTGCTAGAGGGGTTGCGTTGGAGACCTCTCTCTAGTAATCAAGGGTTTAAAGTGCCCCCCAAATCATTATTCACAAAGCAATACTAGTATTATCCTGAACAAGTCCGACATTAATGAGAAATCCAACTTGTTCCGAGATTCACTGGCAGGCATCTTGCTGTAGTGGCACCTGTGCCGTCAGTCACTTCCTGTACCTTAAGGTACAATGCAACTCCCCATCCCCAATCCTAGAGGAGACCGGAACTGACCGTGCAGGTGCACAGATGTTTCTTCGGCAATATGCCTGCTTGTGCGTCTTGGAGCAAGTTGTATTTCTCAATAACGCCACACTTATTCAGAATAATATTGATATGCATATCGCTGTGTGAATAATAATTGGGGGGGCACTTTAATTTGAGTTAAAAAGTTCCACTTAAATAAATTACTTTTTTAAAAATTACTTGGGATTATATTTTTTCCCTGTGATGAGCAGTTGGTTTTCTCCAGTTAGTAAATTAGTCTCGGAGTGTGCTTATTATATAGAGGAGTCAGGGGCATTTGCTGCAATTGCTAATTTTGAGTTCAGGAAAAATACCATTTGAAGGCAAAGAAAATGGTCTTCAAACACTGTTTAAACTCTTGCACTCTAGAGACATCTCAAGTGCATTGCTTTGCATTGAAATGTCTCTAGCATGCAAGGGGTTAATCCAAAATACCTCAATGTTGGGGATGGCTTTTATTAAGATGTCCCTCAAAAATAAATGTTACCAAATGTTTACAGGTTTTCAAGGTAGATGTTGGCAGCATCTAAAGCAGGGGTAGTTAATGGGTTAGGTATGAATGTAGCATCGATTCTTCTACATGTAGAACGCTGTGTAACTTTGTAATGTGCATTACGTCATTTCTTTTTATATTAAAGGGATAGTAATACTTCAAAATTACTATCCCTTTTATTGAAACACTGAATTAAATGCCACCAGCGGCATCTCTCAAACCTTTATGGTTTGCGAGATAGCCGCTTTTAAACTTCTCCGCTGACGTCAGCGTTTTTGCTGCAGCAGGGGAGTCCGTTCATTGAATCAAGCTGAGGCTCTTCAGCAGAGCCAGATCTCGTTGTTATGGAAGACAATATCCTTCACTAAAACGGTCTTCTACGTGTGCTTGGTTACCAAGCACACGTAGAAGACCGTTTTAGTGAAGGATATTGTCTTCCATAACAAGATCTTGGCTCTGCTAAAGAGCCTCCGCCGGTCCCGGGACCAGATTTCCCTGCTGAAGCAAGAACGATGACGTCAGTGGAGAGAGAAGTTTAAAAGCGGCTATCTTGCAAATCATAAAGGTTTGAGAGATGCCGCTGGTGGAATTTAATTCAGTTTTTCAAGGGCTTCAATATAAGGGATAGTAATGTTGAAGTATTACTATCCCTTTAACATGTCCCGCTCCTGCCCCTTTTACTCATGTCACAAATCATCCACTGAGAGCTGGTCCAGATGGATTGCGATGATGTACAATCTTCTCTCAGCATAAGGAAAAACCTGCCTTCCTTCGTCAAAGGGAGCAGAGTTTTCCTTACACTGATGGACAGAAGATTGCCCCTCGTGGTGATCTGTCCTATGACCAGATTTCAAATCTGAGGGGAGGCTGATTGATTCAAGTAAAAGTAGCGAGAGGGGGGACACTTTAAAATAGAATAAAACTGAAAAACAAAACGTTATGCGTGATTACAAAGGTACACATTGTTATACAAAAGTATATAGAAGTATCTATATTGTATTCATGCCTTGAAATGAGCCCTCCAGCTTTAGAAATACAACTCAGCAGGCCCCAGTGGCTTCCAACAATAGACTTCACCTAATCTAAAGGAATCTAACTCCTCACTTACATTAACCCCTTAAGGACCGTCGCACACGCGTGGCCGGCACTTGCGGACCACGGGGCATTTTTTTTTTTTATTAGCACTTCCGGAGCGGCGTGCAGCCGCGACGGGAGCCCTGAATGCCATGCCTTGCCAGGACCATCATTGGTCCTTAAGTGCCGGACCTCCGTGCCGGTCCTGGCACGGCAATGGTCCTTAAGGTGTTAATATCTGACCAGGAAATCTTAGTTTGTTACACACACATCATTTAAATAGCTGGAATACAATGAAATATGGCAAACATCGCTGCAAGCAAAAACAAATATTGATGCACATCCATATTGCTTTACACTGCAGCACATTCTCACATAATATAGCTGTGGCATACTAAATTTGCCACCATGCCAAGGTACCCCATTTAGGCAAGACTTAAACTTAATTTGCTTTTGTCCTGGGAGCTGACTCACCTACTTTACTCTCTCTATAATGGAGAGAGATTTAGTAACATTTTATAGTGTCCTAAAAACAACAGGTATACTTACCAAAACCCGGGACGAGAGTTGTATATTTTGGAAGTCTATACGTTTGTTAGTTCAAGCACCCCTCCCACCGCCAGGTACAATATGAAACTCTAATCAGTCTCTCTCCATTATAAACAGTTAGGAGAGATTCAGTTCCCAGTACAAAGCAAATTAAGGCTAAGATTTGCTTAAATGGGATATCTATTGTGTGACAAACTTCTTCATATTTAATCCTTTGAGTGCCTCTGGCACTAGAATGGGTAAATATGGATTTGCATTAATAATTTTGACAATTCTAATGGTCACTGTGAATTTAACTTCTGCAAAATTTCTTTTAAAAAGTTAGAAATGCCCGAATTTAAGTTGATTCATTATGGTAGATTTAAAAAAAAAAAAAAAAAAAAGTATCTGGAGAAAGTCCTCTCTCTCAAACAGTTATGGGTCGAGAGATATTTGCCGCTAAAGATCTCCTTCCCTTCTCCTGAAACAGGAGATAGTCGTCCTGGGACCAGCCATCGGCTCTTCAGAAGAGCCGAACTAGCGATCTTTAAAAAGAATTGCTTCACTGGAACGGTCTACAAAGTGTGCCTTGTTTGCAGGCACACTTTGTAGACTGTTCCAGTGAAGTAGTTCTTTTTAAATCTCTCTATATTGGTTCTGCTGAAGAGCTTCCGCGAGTCGGCCAACATAGATCTCCTTCTGTCAACTTTTTACAGCTGACATCAGGAGAAAGGGGGGGGGCTTTAGCAGCGAATATCTCTCAAACCATAAAGGTTTGAGAGAGAGGACTTTTTCCAGATTTTTTTTTTTTTTTTTTTTTTTAAGTCTACCATATTGCATCAACTTAAATTCAGACATTACTAACCCTTTTTAATAAGCATTGAATAATACAGCAATGGAGGAGATATGAATGCTATACTCCAAGATACTCTTACTGAAGTGCTGGAGGGAGGTATATGGAGTCCTCCAAAAGTGCATCATCCCACACGCTTCTGAGCTGCTCTAATCCTTTACTAATAAGACTCCTTGTAGAGCAACAATACACAGTATTTATAGTGGCCACTAGGGCATTCTGCCCAGATTAAAACAAGTGAGGTTTTACAACAGAATTTAGTGTTCCTTTAAGGCCTTGTTGAAAACATCCTCTTCATAGTGTTAACCTTGTTCAGTGCCAGTGGGGTGAGCAGTGCAGTTTTTTGCACACCTCTCTGGTGCTTAAAGGGTTAATGACCAACACTGCTAGAGAAAAAAAAAGTTTTAAATGAATAACCCTGTAACGTGTACTGAAAAATATTTAATGGTGAATGTTGGAAGATACTCTTAGGGCCTTAACCCTTTGAGTGCTAGAGGGGTATGGAACACATTTCTTTGCAATGCATTGCGTACCCCTCTGGCATTCAAAGGAAATTCTGATGAATTTTGCAGCAGACCAACAAACCGAATGGAATAAAAATCCAGTTGATTCTAAATGGGGCTCTTTAACACCTTGAATGTTGGAGACCTAGCATTCAAAGGGTTAATCTAATTTAATAAAGGGGAATTCTGGGAACTGTTGGGGCATCTCACATTCATATAACCCTTTGAGTGCCAGAGGGGTACACAATGCATTGCATGCCCATCTGGCATTCAAAGGGTTAATTGGGACTTTTAACTCTTTGAATGCTAGGCATCCACTGTATTACATGGTCAGTTGGTTTGCCCCAGAATTACTGCTGTCTTCATTTGAACATAAGAAGCTTCAAGGGATAGTAATACTTCGTTTTTTTATTTTATTTTGTAGGCGTTAAAAAAAACACAGAATGATATGTCTTTTCTCTCAAACCTTTATGGTTTAAGAGATATTCACAAGCAAAGTATCCCCCACCCTGTTCAGTCAGATCAGAAGGGAGGTGCCCAGGTAGACTGCAGAGAGGGACAATCTTCAATTAAGATAAGGGAAAAAGCTGAAAAACTTGTCGGGGGGGGGAGAAAGAGGCTTTCATTGTTTTCATAGAAAGAAGATTGTCCCCTGCTGTTATCTGTCTGGTCTTACAACCAGATTCACATCTGAGAAGAGATGTCTTACACTAGGTAAAAGGGGCGGGAGGGGAAACTTTGCTTGTGAATATCTTATACCATAAAGGTTTGAGAGATAAGACTTATATCGTTCTTCATGTTTTTTTTAATGCCTACAAAATAAAGTTAAAACAAAGTATTACTATCCCTTTAATGCTGTTTGTGTATGTACGCTGCTATACAGTGAACTGCCCTACAAATGCTAAACATTTTTCAGGAAAAGGATTATTAAGAGCATGGCCCCATGTTATGAACGCAAACTGGAGTTATTCTGGAGTAAACGCACAACAACATGGGGGGGAGTGGACATATCACCTTGAATTTACTTTACAGATTTGAAAACTGCCCGTGTGTACAGTTAACCAAAATTCCAGCAGATGCATAATTTAGGAAATATTCACACTAAATCTGGGAAAAGTGAAAGTTTCCTGGTACTGCACAGAGCTTCATTAGCATATGGTAACAAGTATGAATATTTGCTGATTGCATATCTGAAACTGCATTAAAAACAACCAAACCTGAATTAAGCTTTTAATCCTTTGAATGCTAGAGAGATCTCCAATGCATTGCAAAACTCTATTCAAGTACATGAGAATTTAGGATTTTTTTTTTTGTCCCCTCAGGGGCAGTTTGTTTATTCCAGAATAACCTTTATAAATGTGGGCCATGGAATTTCAAAAAGCTTTAAAATTGTATGAGATGTTCTGATTTATATACCATTTTTCCCTTTTCATATTTTTCCTAGTGGTGGAATTAATTTATTGAAATGTATTTAATATACAATAAATTTTTAATCAAATTTAAAGAAAGATTGCGTATAACGGGAAATATTTCCTGAGCTTGTGTAAATTAAGGACATTGCACTTGTCAGACTGCGATTCATTGGGTGGGAGTGTGAACATACAATTAGCATTTCAAAAATGCCTTTATCACCTAAAACATGGATAAGCAATGTAAGGCCCTCCCTCCAGCTGGTATCAGGCTACAACTATTGGCTGATAAGGAAAGATGGGAGTTGACCAGGATTGGACAATCAGTTACCTCTCACAATGCCATTAAAGGGATAGAAATGTTTCACAAAAAAAGCAGCTTCAATTAATCTTCATAGTATTTGGGCCTTGGATAGTGTTATTTCAATACCGTCCAAGTTGTAGTTCTAGAGTAATTGAATGATAAAGTATCCCCCTCCTGCCCCTTTTAGTGATGTAACACTGCTCACCTCAGAGCTGCAAGACTGTCAGGATGGACAATGTTCAATTAGCATAAGGGAAGAACCTGTCAAGGGTGGCAGGGTTTTCCTTATGCTCACAGTAGGAAGATTGTCCCGTTAAGCAACCAGATTCCACATCTGAGGTGAGCAGTGTTACACTAGGTAAAATGGGGGGGAGGGGGATACTTTATCATTCAATTACTCTTGCAATAACACTATGGCTCAAATACTATGAAGATTAACTGGAGCTGCTTTTTTATGACATTACTATCCCTTTAAGGTTTCTAAGCTCTTCAGCTGTTGGACTTTGATTCCCATCATGCCCTGGTATAGAAAGCTGTGTACCTTTTAACAAAAGAACCTATATCAGATGCAAGTCACATAACACCGTATTCAGTAAGCTAAAGAGGTGCAATTCTAGAATAATCCAATTGCGCCATAGGGGAACAATGAATTTTCAGAAACTACTTAACTATGGCTTTTAACCCTTTGAATGCTAGGTCTCCAACACCACCTCACAATGTGTTGGAGACTTAGCATTCAGAAGATTAAATACACCCATTTGAATCAATGGTTTTTTTTTTTAAATGTTTGCTTCAGAATTGCACCTCTTATTGAACAGCCCATAGAATATAACGACCACCAAGAATGCACTTTCATGTAAAATTATGATGCAGACTAGTGATGTCATTTAAAATAAAATCCAACATGAATTAAACAATGCACAATGATCGTAACAGGACTTTATAAAGCAGACGATTCAAAAAGAAGGAACATTGTTGTTGATAGAGAACTGCGGCTACAAGAAGCATCATCATTACAGAAATGGTAAAATGTAAAAATGAACATTTACATACCCTGTAATAACTTGTATAGCTCTAAACTCCTCTGCTTACCTCCGGTAAGTCTTGCAGAACATGATCAAGGCTGGGTGATGTCGGCGCCAAATGAGGCCTTGTGGAAGATTACACTCAACTTTATTCAAAAAGAACAGACCCCATGTCGACGAGTGTACAATCAATGGGCTCCTAAAATTGTCTACTGAAAATCAACAAAAGCATCTACATTTCTGTCAAAACATTTACATGTGTTCGCTTTTTAAGGAACCTTGATGGTCCTAGCGAGCCATGAGGACCCATGACATGCCAGGACCATCATGGAACGCAGGGCTCCCCGCACGCCATTCAGGGAGCCCTGAAACGGCGTTAAAAAAAAAAAAAAAAAAAAAAAAAGTCATCCGTGGTCCTTAAGGGGTTTAATGGGCAGTGTAGGATGCATACAAAACCATTTTAAATGCTAGACTGTTCCCAGTAAGCTGCTGGGTGACGTTTGCTCCCACCGAGTTACTCAGGAGAAGCCCATTGATGGTAGATATGCAGACATGAGCTTCCATGGAGTTGAATACAGAGGAAAGTAATCTCCCATGAGATCGTCACTCAACATTGCAAATAAGGGTAATGGAAGCACTTACAGCTATGGGAACTGCCTAGCATTTAATAAAGTCTGTATGGACCCTTTTATTGTCACAATACAATTATATACGCAAACCTCCACTTTAGGATGTGCTCTCATTGATTGCCAGTTACTATAGTCCACAAAAAAAAAAAAAAAAAAAAAAAAAAACACAAAAAAAAACAAACAACCCACCACTAATCTTTGAGCTGCATTTTTGGTCAATACATTTATCAGATGTAAAAGTTCCTGCACCAAAAGAACATTTACATCAGTTGGCTATAACCTACTGGGATATTTAAAGCAAGACATTTTTACTTTTCATAGATATGAGTATATTAATACATTTTAGACAGACTTAATATTATGTACTAACTATAAAGGCACAGTACTGTTTCACAATAAAAGCGGATCCAATTAATCTTCTAAGTATTTGGACCATGGAGAGTGTTAATACTGTCACAGTTGTAGTTCAAGAGTAACTGAATGATAAAATATCCTCCTCCCACCCCTTTTACTGATGTAACACTGCTCTCCTCAGAGCAGCAAGACTGAATGGATCGCAGAGAGGGCCAATCTTCAGTAAGCATAAGGAAAAACCTGTCAAGGAGGGCAGGGTTTTCCTTATACTCACAGTAAGAAGATGTGACCTGTCTGGTCAAGAGACCAGATTCCACATCTGAGGGGAGGTGGCTTACACTAGGTAGAAGGGGTGGGAGGGGGATACTTTATCATTTAATTACTCAAACTAAAACTCAGACAGTACCGAAATAACTCTCCCCGACCCAAATACTAAGATTATTTGGAGCTTCTTTTTTTTGTCAAACACTACTATCCCTTTAAAAGCCAGTATCTCAGAGAATACTGCATTATCCTATATAATAATTCGCTAAAACGTGTGTAACACCTCGTCATGCATAGTAGACACTGCTGTGCGTGCTGCAGTCATGCGCAGTAGAGACTGCCCGTGCTCTGTATCAGCCACAGCGCGGGCAGTCTCTACCGCGCATGACTGCCATGTGATCGGGTGGCAGTGGCACTGTGGCCCGTGTAACGGGCTCTTCAACTAGTATTTAAAAACTAAAAAGGATTCGGTGCATCGGAACATTCAAATCAAGGCAACTTTAATGCAGAGAATAGTTCACCTTTAATAAGAAGTCATTACTGTCCTTAAAAATGAAGACCCCCTTTTTTTTTTTTTTTTTTTTTTAAAGTTTGAGAGACAAAGGGGTTCAAATGTTTAACCCTTTAAGTGCCTGATTGCGTACCCCTCTGGCACTCAAAGGGTTAATTTATTGTAAAGCAACGTGTTGAGCACCACTTCAGCACTTTTTTCCCATCTCTGGATTTAACCAAACTAAAAAACACACCTTCCCAAAAAGTGTACAACTAAATCCAAAGTAATTTTTACAGTCCGTTTATTTGGAAAACATCAGTACAATTTGTTATGAAGGAACAAGAGGTTGAACTTCAGGCCAAAGCCACAATATAAATTGCATAATAAAAAGGATTTTGATACTTTAGAATGTTATAGCAATATTTTGTACAATCGAATTCTATCATCAAGTATGCTTTCGTATATAATCATGTTTTTTTTAAAAATTTCAGAACTTCTAAACCTATAAAAATGTATTTACAAAACAAAAGTTTTAGCAAACGTTTCATTACTAAAGCCTTTTCTTATAAATTAAACAAATAACATTTTATAGAAACAGTTCTTTCCCCTGTCATTTGCATTGTGTATCACTTAATATATTATAGAAATAAAGAAAAAAAAAACCCAAAAAAACTTCAAGTATGAAAGTGCGTTATTGCAATAATACCTCTTTGCAAGTCTGAAAAACGTGGGATTTTTAGTAAAACTGTTGCGTAAAAAGTAGTAAAACAAATCAGTGCCATCTAGTCATCCATGGAGAAATCATAGTGTCTGAAAAGCCCAACAGCAGCACCTGGGCAAGGACATGAATGAACTCGAACTCCTCTTCTAGTGATAAGTGCGATTAATTCTGAACCACCAGTTCCGAGCTGCACTAACCCGACCTGTTACTATCCTTCTTGGGTCGCAGAAACCTGCATGTTTCCAAGCTCGTCTTCCTCGTCAAGTGTTCGTTTTAGACTTCCTAGACAGAACAATTTTAAGTGAAAATAAGAATATACACACAGAAGGATATACATACAGGGCCGGATTTACCGTTAGGCAGAGTAGGCATCTGCCTACAGGTGCACCCCACAGAGGGGCGCCTGTCATTGAGACCCTTTAAAAAAAAAAAGTTGCCTCGCCACCCGCACTAACCCCCCACAGCTCAGTCAGGTCTATGCCTCCTTCAGGACAGACCTGTAGATGCTGCACTCCCTCATCAACTCTTTAGTATTACAGAGCGCTGGGAGATGACATCATCTCCCAGTGCTCTGCATGAAGAGAAGACCACGCGGGAGCTCCAGCAGCTACAGGTCTGTGCCAAAGGAGGCACATACAGACCACTCCTGCCGCTGGACCACCAGGGAAGAGGTAGGAAACAGACGCTGGGGGACAAGATGGAGACAATGGCAATATGGAGCTGATGGAGGGGCAATGTGAGTAAGTTTGAGCTGATGGGGGGCAATATGGAGCTGAGGGGGGCAATGTGAGAGTAAGTTGGAGCTGATGGCGGCAATATGGAGCTGCCGGGGGATAATGTAAGGGCAATATGGAGATGATGGGGGCAATGTGGAGATTAGGAGCATTGTGGAGGTGTCCAGTGGAGATGGCCAATTGGGGGGGGGGGCTTCAGATTTCTGTGCCTACAGGTTCCTGAGATGTAAATCCGGCCCTGTATACATACATCCTAGTAATGAGGTTGGAAACAACAACTCCCATTGCCCCAAAATCAAAAATGATAAAGTGTTCTGGCATGTAGTCTTTAACCCTGAGTGTCATGTGTGCTCAGCACACCACACCCATTTAGCAAGTCATAAAGCTGCAAAGTGCAGGGGTAGGCAGATTTTGGCATTCCACTTACTAGGAGACTACAATTACCATCATGCCTTGCCAGTCATTTTTTCAGTGATTTAAAAAATGAACTTTATTTAATCAAATGAACTTCACATGCTTGATTTTTTTTTTCTATCTTTGATTCAATCAAAATAAAACCTAGTTCATTTTAATACTTGGATCGAGAGAGAATGCTTTGCCCATTAAATCAATTAAACTTTTGATATCACACAATTTGTGCATTTCATCTTTACAAGTCCCCCGTCATCGGAGGTGGCGGCAACTGGGGAGGGGGAAGAGGCGGAGATGGACAGGCTATGGTACGGCACTGTCCCTCAGCCTGTCATGAACGGACATTGCGTGCTTACATTAAGAAACATATCTCAGTCAATATATCACTTAAAAAAACAAACAAACAGACGTCAAGTGTATTGGCATGGTACATTCATATAAAAAGCACTTTCCTGGAGGTGAGAGTTCCCCTTTAAGAGGCACAGTAGTGCTTAAAGGGATAGTAATACTTCGTTATAACTTTATTTTATTTTGTAGGCATTAAAAAAACATGAAGAACGATATAAGTCTTATCTCTGAAACCTTTATGGTTTAAGAGATATTCACAAGCAAAGTGTCCCCCTCCCGCCCCTTTTACTGATGTAACACTGCTCAGCCAGATCAGAAGGGAGGTGCCCAGGTAGACTGCAGAGAGGGACAATCTTCAATTAAGATAATGGAAAAACCTGAAAAGCTTGTCAAGGGGGGCAGGGCCTTCATTGTTCTCACAGGAAGAAGATTGTCCCCTGCTGTTATCTGTCTGGTCTATGGACTGCATTCCACATCTGAGAAGAGATGGCTTACACTAGGTAAAAGGGGCGGGAGGGGAAACTTTGCTTGTGAATATCTCATAAACCATAAAGGTTTGAGAGATAAGACTTATATCATTCTTCATGCTTTTTTAATGCCTACAAAATAAAATAAAGTTAAAACGAAGTATTACTATCCCTTTAATACTGAAGAGAATGTAGATTTCACAGTTTATCCTGCTGACTACAACAAAGGTACTCCCACTGCTGAGAGACATTGATTCATAAGTTACTGCAGCTCAACACTTGCATTTTGTTTGAGTGTAGAGTGTAGTACGTCCATGGCAGGACATTTTACAGTGGCATTCTATTTGACAGTTGTTGTCAGAGACCATAACACTTCACAGGATGCTGTAGTAACGGAGTTACTGATATTTCAGACCATGGCCGTACTAGAAAAAAGACAAATGCGGCTAAAGCTGCGATAAGTTTTGAATAAAGCATCTCTCAACAGTGGGTGTCGCGTTTTATTACACAACAGGATATGTTTTTTCATATTATATGATACGATTCCTTTGAAAGATACTGTATCTATATGGGGTCCAACTTCATCTGCTAGAGGGTCAGGTTCATTTTTTTAATTTCTATAGGTCTTTAATGTTTATGGGGTGAAAAGAGAATTAGCAAATACATATCAAATTTCTTCTATACGAAAATACTAGCCAACTCAAGATATGCATTTTAACGTTCTCGTGATCCTTTTCTCTCGGTGCCTAAGGAAACAGATGCACCGTACTGACGAGACCCTAGAAGTACAAAACATATGTGTGGGGCTGGCTTGTACTGTTGTGCAGAGCAGATGTTCCTGTCATTTCAGAGCTACACTGCCCCCTTCTGGGTGGGGTCAGACAGAAGCACATGGACGTTACTCCTCTGTAATGGCAATAAGAGCTAAAAAAATGATGCTCATCAGTGCTAAGCACACAAAGGAAAAGAGAAGTATTGGTTTTGTGTGTTCTCAATATGTATTTCACAATTCTTTGGCTTGAAAATGAAACAGATGCAATACCTGTAGCACCGGATTGTTGTATAGATAAAGGTCTTCCAAGTTGCAGAGGAGACATCATTTTGATGGTTAATTTTGCTAGATAAATGGCTTCATATTCCTAGGAGAAGACACATTTTGATCAATGTGTTGCACATCCCTCTCGTCCTTAACCCTCTTAATTATGCCAGACTGGTATCCAACAAATTGTATTCCAGAGACGTATCCAATGCAAAGTGTTAAGTGTATCTATCACCTTAATTCAAGTTTGCATATTTGAAAACTGCATTAAAAACTGCCTATATGTCATGTTAATCAAAAGTCCAGCAGATGTATAGTTTAGGAGATATTCACACTTGTATTTCTTGACAAAGTGAAATTAAACACTTCCTGGTATTGCACAAAGCTTCACTAGCATATGAAATGTCACTGAAACTTCTACTAGCATACAACATCACTGGAAATGCTTAATTAGTATATGAAACCAACTCATGCCACACTGTGCCGCAATTAGCATACATTAGCATATGAACGAAATGTGAATATCTCCTGAACTGTACGTTTCCCGGACTTTTGGTTAACATGATATATAGGCAGTTTTTAATGCAGTTTTCAAATATGCAAACTTGAATTAAGGTGATAGATCCACTTTAAACAGTTAATCCACAAAAAGAATTACAAAAAAAACACGAAGGACAATAATCCATCAGAAAGGAGAGCAATCGAACTATACCATACGTGAAAAATGTAAATGCTCAATATTACAGACACGAATTGGGGACGCTGACTGCCACAATATCACATGCCAAGAGAGAATGTATGAAAAGAAATCACTCACGTTTTAATGGTGGCCGGCTTTATCCTCAATTAGCCGGCAAATTCACATGCAGAACTATAAAACCAGTCCTGTTATAGGAACTCCCATATCACCGGAACTCCTCATAGACATTTGAACAAAGTTTGGTTCCTGATGAAGGAACGTGTTGCTCTGAAACGCACTGAACCTTCCATACAAGATAACTTTGGACAGATTTCTATTAATGTTTAAAAATTAAAGGAGTCTTTTTTTTTTTTTTTTTTTTTTTTTATAACCACTTGTGTCCACAAGGATTTCCGGTGACACAGGAGTTCGCCTAGCAGAACCGGTTTATATTCCTGCATGTGAATTTGCCGGCTAATGGAGGATAAAGCAGACCAACAGTAAACCGTGAGTGATTTCTTTTTATACATCCACTGTTGGCACATGTGATATTGTGGCGGTCAGTTTCTGTCTTTCGAGGAGCCTGTTGAGGTTTTGTTTGGTGTGAACAGAGATGTACATGTATAGACTGAGAGGAGGCAGTCTGAATCCTTAATTTAAGATTGCTGTCCATTATTAACGGAATTATGTCTAGCAAGTGCTGTGGAGTGTATGGGGAGTCATATTACATTGTTATAAGGCACGATTAGTGTCCCCTTTTTTGATTTAAATGCAGCTTTTAACCCCTTGAATTCTAGAGGGGTCCAGTGCACTGTGAAGCTTTCAGAAGATTAAGAATTACAGTTAAAGGGTTATTTAGGCCTGTATTTAGCTTGCTGCTATATTGTAGATGTTAAAAAAAATATAGTATTTGGAGAAAGTCCCATCTCTCAGACCTTTATGGTTTGAGAGATAGAACATTTTAAAGTTTCCCCCTCCCTCGTGTCTCTTGCTGTCAGTAGAACGCTGACATCAGGGGAAAGGGGAAATTTAGCGTTGAATTCCTCTCACACCGTAAAGGTTTGAGAGATGGGACGTTCTCTGTATAATATATAATTTTTTTATATTATAAATACAGGCATTAGTAACCTCTTTTAATCAAAGGGAATTTAGGGAAATTTTATTTGTCCCTTATGCTGCAGTTGGTTGGCCCAAGAAGCTGCATCTCTCCAGCTTCCTGAAACGGGCCCATCTGGTAATATACGTCAGGCAGAAGTGGAGCAGATCTGAGGTGAACCAACTGCAACACAGGGAACGAATACATTCCCACAAATTTAAAGGGTGCTTTAACCCTTCGAGTGCTAGAGGGGTAACGCAACGCATTGCAATGCATTGTGTACCCTCTGACACTCAAAGGGTTAAATCCCTTTAAATGCTAGGTCTCTCCAGTGCATTCCAAAACAAGGGTTTGGTGCCTTACTTAGCTTCACCCTTTGAGTGGCAGACAAGTGAGCAATTAATTGTTCACCCCTTTGGCACTCAAAGGGTTACATAAGAATTTTTTTTCACGCCAGTAACTCCAAATATGCATCTAAATCATGTAAATAATACCTGAAGTTGGTGGACAAATCCAGCATTGGGATTTATACAGAATCTTCTCTCTTGGACATAGGCGAATGCATCCCTGGATCAGAAAGGGAGAGGCTGGTAAGTTTCATTGCACGCACTGAAGAATCATTCAAGAAGCAAGAGTCTGAACTCATCAATGAATCAAGGAGTTTGTAGCTACTTACTACGTAAAAGTCCATTTCTACTATGCTGCGTGTAAGAGGGGCTTGCATAAAGCTGAATGCTGTTTTATACCACTTAGGAGGAGGAGAAAAAAGCAGCAAACACTCTGGGCTTTTTGTTCAAAAGAAACTGGAGCCATTTTTGAATAAACCTTTAGATTGTTCGATTTTGGGCAGAGACCACACTTCCAGTGTTTTCCATTGTTAAGCACTTGTAATCCTGTATTGTTTAAACCCTTAAAGGGATAGTAATGTTTCACAAAAACAGCAGCTCCAAATAATCTTCATAGTATTTGGGACATTCAATACTGTCAGCGTAGTAGTTCAAGAGTAACTGAATGATAAAGTATCCCCCTCCCGCCCCTTTTACCAAGTGTAAGCCACCTCCCCTCAGATGTGGAATCTGGTCTCTTGACTGGACAGCTCACAGCGAGGGACAATCTTCTTACTGTGATCATAAGGAAAACCCTGCCCCCCTTGACAGGTTTTTCCTTATGCTTACTCAAGATTGTCCCTCTCTGTGATCCATCCGGACAGTCTTGCTGCTCTGAGGTGAGCAGTGTTACATCAGTAAAAGGGGTGGGAGGGGGATAGTTTATCATTCAATTACTCTTGAAATACAACTGACAGTATTGAAATAACACTCTCCATGGCCTAAATACTATGAAGATTAATTGGAGCTGTGAAATATTACTATCCCTTTATGGCCCAAATACTATAAAGATTAATTGAACACCACAAATCTATATATCATTTTTTCCCTCTCTTTGTTACCTTAGGTGCTTGCGGATTAATTAGTCTTGGTGGGTGGTTATTTAGTGTAAAGCTGGGAAGGTTTAATAGAGTGGATTACATTTTATAACCCTACTTGTCCTTATTAAAAGCTTGTAAATAGTGCATATACATTAAGTGAAAAAGATGGAAGTTATGGTTAAGCAAAGGCATAGTAAAAATGCCCAAATTTCTCTCATCCTGTGGTGCAAAACAGCACTGACCCGTAAGGGGTTACATCTGGAAATTGTACTTGTCCATTATGATGAGGCTGTTTGCCCCACAATTACACAACATTTTCTTCTTAGTGCATTAGCCTCAGGGAACTTGCACTTTTCCTTTAAATGCCCTTGCCTGCTGGGACTTGTTCCATGGTTAGGCCGAGGGGATGTTTAAATGAACATGAACAGTGAAGACATAGGAGTGAGTGCAGATACTGAAATGACAGAGGGGCGCATCTAATTGTATCTAAAGCTCATGTGTCATATATAATGTTTTAGTTGACAGATATGCATGTATCCCATACCTGTATTTTATTCCAAATGTTTCCATAATATAAGCGATTACTAAGGCAGCACTTCTGGAGATCCCTGCATTCCCATGGATAAGAACCTTTCCTGCACGAGAAAGAAACAGAGTGCAAATCAATTCCAGGGACAGTAATAAAGCACCACACAGAGGCAGGCAGGCAGGCAGGCAGGCAGGCAGGCACGCACACACAGGTAGGCAGACACACAGAGGCAGGCAGACCCCAAAAGGTGCATTTCTGAGGCAAACCATCTGAACTATGGGGAGATAAATGTCCTAAATTCCCACTAATTTAAACAGAGTGCATAATACTGTTAGAACTCTAGACCAGGGCTTTCTAAGTTCAGTCCTCTAGGGTCACCAACAGGCCAGGATGTAAGGATTTCCTGATTAATCACAAGTGAGTCAGTCACAATGAATGATCCACTGATTAACTCACCTGTGATTAATCAGGGAAATCCTTATATCCTGGCCTGTTGGTGACCCTAGAGGACTGAACTTGGACAGCCCTGATCTAGTGTATTCATTTTTAAAGTGTTGGAGACCAAGTATTCAAGAGGTTACATTTCCATTGAAATGTGACAGTAATGCTTAATACTGATTTTATATATATATTTGAGGGTTTATCTTGTGTAATTGAAGGTACGTCCATTGCTGAGACATGTTTGTTTCATTCAAAAGAAAAAAAGTCATTGCAGCTGAAATGTGCATATTTTGAATGCAGTATTTACATGGCCTGGAATTTCAGTGGTGCTGTTGCTACAGAAGCATATGGCCCACTGACCAGAAATGCCCATTCACTGCTGTATCAACAACAAAGATTTCAGTCCATGGAAGTACTACACTGAGAAATGCATATTGGAGCTACAATAACTTTTAAATAAATACTTTCACAGAAGTTTGAATACCCAAGACTTTCTCAGCAGGATAGACCATGCAGTATTATATATCTATATCTATATCTATATATATATATATATATATATATATATATCTATATCTATATATATATATATATATATATATATATATATATATATATATATATATATATTTATTTTTTTTTTAATTATTTTTTTTTTTCCCCTCTGTCGTCCAATACAGGTTACTGGTAACTTTGGGTAGGCGATCCGCCCCTT
The DNA here is from genome assembly GCA_037306005.1 of Rhinophrynus dorsalis. Classification (NCBI taxonomy): domain Eukaryota; kingdom Metazoa; phylum Chordata; class Amphibia; order Anura; family Rhinophrynidae; genus Rhinophrynus; species Rhinophrynus dorsalis. Next base: position 91,286,307 of record CM074728.1, on the reverse strand, counting down.
TAAGTAGGCAGGAACAATTCTAGAATTGACTGCAGGGGGTGGAGCCTACCTTCCCTCCTTGGCTGCAGCTAGCCAACCAGATCCAGAAAGATTTGAAAACAGGCAAGAGAACAGTTCTGATATTGTTTTAGAATCTTTTTTATTTTTCTGTTAGATATGGAATACCACCATTAGGCGGATTACCATGACTGACAATGTCCTTAGATGTGGCTAGCTCAGTAACCAGGTGCTTTTTGTGGACCTTAAACCCGGAGGGGGAAAGTGGCTCATCAGATCGCACAAAGGGTTTCGGCTGTTTTAGCTCAAGATCTAGTTCCAGCCAAAAAGCTATCCTCTGGTGGGGAAATTCATCTCCACCATGGAAGCAGTCCCGTTTGCTACGGCTCACACCAGGGAGCTCCAGCGGTTTGTGATCCAGGTATGCAAGGGTCAGCTGGACCTTCTGCAGGCGTCGTTATACCTCCCTCTTCATGTGGAACGGAGTTTGTTGTGGTGGCTCAACCTCTCCAATCTCCTGAAGGGCAAATCCTTCCTGATATCCTTCTGGACCATGGTGACGACAGATGCCAGCCTCTCCGGCTGGGGAGCGGTCCTGGGTCGCCAGAGTGCTCAGGGACAGTGGTTTCCGGAGGAATCATTCCTTCCAATCAATGTATTGGAACTTTGGGTAATATTTCATGCCCTTCGTCACTGGATGCCCCAGCTGGAAGAATGCCCAGTCTGGGTTCACAGTCACAATAGCTAACAAACTGATTACTCACCTGTTAGCAGGCAATGAGGGCATGGGTTGGGAATCACTGGCTTAACCCTTTGAGAACCACGTGTTGCGTACACCTCGGGGGGGGGGGGGTTGTAGACCCAAATGAAACAGAACTCAGTATGTGCAGTAATTTAAGGGGATAGTAATATTTCAAAATAAAAGCAGCTGCAATTAATCTTCATAGTGTTTGAGCTATTTCAATACGGAGTTGTAGTTCAAGAGTAATTGAATGAAAGTATCCCCCTCCCGCCCCTTTTACTGATGTAACACTGCTCACCTCAGAACAGAAAGGTGGTGTCCAGATGGCTGGCAGAGAGGGACAATCTTCAGTGATCATAAAGGAAAAAAACTTAAAAACCTGTCAATGGGGGGGGTAGGGTTTTCATTATTCTCACAGTAAGAAGATTGTCCCTTGCTGTGATCTGTCCGGTCAAGAGACCAGATTCCCCATCTGAGGGGAGGTGACTTACACTAGGTAAAAGGGGCGGGAGGGGGATACTTTGTCATTCAACTACTCTTGAACTTCAACTCTGACAGTACTGAAATAACACTCTCCATGGCCAAAATACTATGAAGATTAATTGGAGCTGCTTTTATCTTGAAACGTTACTATCCCTTTAACTCCTCAACAACCCTTGACGGTCCTGGCACGTCATGGGTAGATTTGTGTTAAGGACCCATGTCGTGACAGGACCGTCATGGATTTCAGGGCTCCCCATGCGGCTGCACACTGTTCAGGAAGCCCTGAAACAATCTCAAGAAAAAAAAAAAAAAAAAAAAGGTCCGTGGTCCTTAAGTGAAGGGCTCATGCTCGATCAGCCATCCTTAAGGCCTTAAAACAAAACAAACACACAGAAAGAAAATCATAGCATACCTCCGGTTTGTATACACCCGTCAATAAATTCCTTTGACTGTAAAGAAAAGAGAACTGAGAATGTAAAGAAAACATTTAATCCGCTTTTATTATTTATTTACACACTTATAAAACAAGGATATCCAAATTATGAAATATTTATATTCCTTGAAAGGTCATGCTTCAGGGGACTATTTGGAATCAAGCCTGTCAAATGCATAGATTCATTACAGTGCAGTAACAGTCCCAATTTTAATTAAAAAAAATAAATAAATGATACATTTTTAGAATTAAACTCACCAGATGCTACAGAAGTCTGTAAAACATTGTTTCACAATACATTAGACCAGTGGTTAAAGGGGAACTACCACCCCGCAATAACTTAACATGCATTCATTCTTCATCTGGCGACTAGCTGCTTAGTAGCGCTAGTCGCCAGAAATATTACCTGGTTCCAAAGATTTTGCCTTTTTACCGATGCTCACAGGAGCAGGAAGCACGGACATCTCGTCACAGTGACGTCTGTGCGCCTGCGCTGTCAGTCCCTTTTGGAGCCAAGTGGCTCCAAAAGGGACTGACAGCGCAGGCGCACAGACGTCACTGTGACGAGATGTCCGTGCTTCCTGCTCCTGTGAGCATCGGTAAAAAGGCAAAATCTTTGGAACCAGGTAATATTTCTGGCGACTAGCGCTACTAAGCAGCAGGGACTGACAGCGCAGGTGTCACTATGGAAAGATGTCTGCGCTGTTTCCTGGCTGTCAGTCCCGGGAGCAGTAGGAATTCTCAATAATGAGGTAATAATTCTAATAATTTTAGCAGCTAGTCGCTAGGTGGGTAATTATTTGGGGCCAAGTTTCAAATAGATGGTAGTTCTGCATTAACCGTTTGCAATGCATTTCGTACCCCTCTGGCACTCAAAGGGTTAAGTATATTGCGGAGTCTTCATTATTATCAGTGTAACAGTGTGCACTATTTTACTTTCACGCAGTTCTCAAGTTTTTCAATATAGAAGGATCCCCCGCCCACCCCTTCTGGCCATGTGACTGCAGCTCTGTCTGATCTGGACGGATGCACCGAGGGACAACCTTCTGTATGCAAATGGAAATCCTGCCCTCCTTTGTCAAGGGGGGCAGGGTTTTTTCCTTTTACTTACTGACTGAAGACTGTCCTTCACTGCAGCCATCCGGTTCTGGGACCAGAATGAGGATCCGTTGGGAGGCGGCCAGAAGGTGTGTGGGGGGGATCATTCTATATTGAATAACTTGAGTACTACGTAAATATAAGGAACTAAAAATAGCGCAATCTGTTAAATTTATAATAAAGAAGACTCAACGATATACTTAATTTAACACATTACTATCCCTTTAACAGTATAAAAGTGTTTTGGAAGCAGATTGCTCAGTAAGAAGGCAGTGTATGATGTCACACTTATCAGTGCACTGCAACCTTCCTCTAAGGGCTGCACAGACACTACAGAGCCACAAACTATTCTAGTTTTTATTTATCCCTTTGAGTGCCAGAGGTATCCCAGATACCTCTCTGGCTCTCAAGGGGTTATAGTGAAGTGTGTGTGTGTGTGTGTGTGTGTGTGTGTGTGTGTGTGTGTGTGTGTAAAAACATTTCATGATGTACAGTGTGAACCCACAGAAGAGATACTTACCGTTGGGAAAAATCGTATTATGTTTTCAATGGGGTTATCAGCAATGTCCAGGACTAGATATCTGTGAACAGAAATGGTTTACGATAAGGAAGTAGTATACAGGTCTATATATACAGGAGCCACACAGTCTCAGCGTAAAATTATTTTACATGACAAACACCACAACTGTACCCCTTCTGGACATGTGCACAAGCATTCAAAGAGTTAAAGGGATAGTAACACTTTGTTTTATCTTGATTTTATTTTGTAGGCATTAAAAAAACATGAAGAACGATATAAGTCTTATCTCTCAAACCTTTATGGTTTATGAGATATTCACAAGCAAAGTTTCCCCTCCCCGCCCCTTTTACCTAGTGTAAGTCATCTCTTCTCAGATGGGGAATCCAGTCTATAGACCAGACAGATAACAGCAGGGGACAATCTTCTTCTTATGAGAACAATGAAAGCCCTGCCCCACTTGACAAGTTTTTCAGGTTTTTCCCTTATCTTAATTGAAGATTGTCCCTCTCTGCAGTCTACCTGGGCACCTCCCTTCTGATCTGGCTGAGCAGTGTTACATCAGTAAAAGGGGCGGGAGGGGGATACTTTATCATTGAATTACTCTGGAACTACAACTCTGACAGAATTGAAATAACACTCTCCAAAGTCCAAATACTATGATGATTAATTAGAGCTGTTTTTATTATGAAACATTACTATATCCCTTTAAAAGCATTCCTCTGAGTCTTCTTTACATTAAAACGAACAAAATGCGCTATATGCAAGCCCTTAGTTTTAAGTACTTCAATAGCTATGGAGAGATCAAGATCGCCCTCCACCTCCTGAATTTCAGATTGGTTGCGAGACTCAATGAATGCAGTGAAGGACAGACTTCAGTAAGTATAAGGGAAATCCTGCCGCCCTTGACAAAGGAAGTCAGGATTTCTTTCCTTTGCTTACTGAAGTTTGTCCCTCGCTGCAGCCATCCTGACCAGACTGCAGCTTCTGGTGACGTGCCAGAAAGGGGCGAGTGGGGGATTTTTATCAATGCATTACTTTTGAACTACAGAAAATGAAGGACTTAGATATTGCACATTCTCTTAGTTTTAATATATAGGGAATGAAAGAAACCCTAAGCCAGAAACCCTTTATAATGAGGCACACAATTCAAAATATAGCAAGAATACAATATTAAGTTATCAGATATATTACACAAAAAAAAAAAAAAATATATATATATATATATATATATATATATATATATATATATATATATATATATATATATATATATATATGAATATGAGAGAGAGAGAGAGAGAGAGAGAGAGGGAGAGAGAGAGGGGGGGGGAGAGAGAGAGAAAGAGGGGGAGAGAGAGAGAGAGGGGGAGAGAAAATTTTGCTACTGTTATGAATTGAAATATAAATATCTGATTGTTTTAGGCGACCCCTGGCAAATCGTCATTTGACCCCCTAAGGGGTCCCGACCCACAGGTTGAGAACCACTGCCCTAGGATAAGCAAATGAAAAGAACTCTTTCACACTCATAGTCTTACCGAAATAACTGCTGAAAGTTTGGTTTAATAAAATTTGCTTCAATACTTTGTCTTATGCAGATTACGTGGGTTATTCCATATTTTTGAAGAATTGGGAGCTGAAAAACAAACCACAAAATCCAGTTGAATCCTCACCAAATGCAAGTAGAAAGTCACTTAGAGTGAAACATTACAGCAATACTTCTTTCCCCTATCAACCACTTCATTCCCCTATCAACCAACAGATCATACAGTAAGAATTTCCTACTCTGGAAGATGGTTCATTAAACTTAATATTATTTCAAACTGTCACAATAGGCTGGAGCAGTTACTAGCACATTCTAGGAAGAGTTGCAGCCCATGGCTCAGCACTCTGGTACAGCAGCAGAAATGTCCACCAGGATATCAGGGGGCACCGTCACTAAAAGTTTAAGGAGAAGTAACAACTCCAAATAACGCCATTTACCTTACTATTACCAGAAACTTCTACTGATCCCTATGAAATATGCACTTGTTCAGGACAGCACCTTTTCAATCAGACCTGGATGTAACGTTCATGGAGGCAGTCCCCCTGCCCAAACGAGAGGAGTGTGCAAAGCACCACAAAACAATGCATTGCACATTCCTTTGATCCTTTAAAGGGTTAAGATCACTGTGTGAAATGGGTGAAGTCTGTGTCCTGTGGTCCTGCCAGCAACTGTCATGGTCTCCTCCATGGATATTATGGCCATAACATTCAAACTGATTGAAGAGATTAACTCTTGAATATAGACATGATAGCAAGTTCACTAGGGTCATTAGGATTCTATAGCCATAGTAAGGTAAGTAGACAGTTTTTAGAATGTGTTACTTCCAAAAGTCCCAGGCTGAGTTCTCAGTTTTTGAACTAAATACCTCACAGAAGTGAGAATGCTTTGTTTTGCTTAGAAGGAAAACACCTATTTATACAGATTCTATAACGCCTTTAAAAAGGAGTTAATCCCTTGGTTGCTAGAGAGGTCTAGACAAGTCTTTATAAACGTCCCATAAATGGAAATTTGTCCCAACAGCTGACGGACTACACATTTCATCACTCTCAGCAGTCTAATAGCTATCTAAGAGGTAGGAAAACCTTTGGCTCTATGGCTGTTAGACTACAACTCCTATCACCCCCTACCTACCAAATGCTGATAATAGGAATAGTGCCCCAATGACAGATGAAGGCCCATTGTCACATAGCTGTCTGGCACAGACATAAAATACGACTGGTATCAGACTCTCTCACTTACCTTGCTTTTCATTGCTGCTGAATAGGGACCCAAAAATAAGCCAGGTAAAATTTCCTTTAAAAAATAAAAAAAAAAAATTATAGTAAAAACACCAATAAATTTAATAAGATAAAAAATAAGTCAATATTTCATTTGTCAAAAAGAACGTCATCTGTCCAATGATAGCAGTCATAAAAGGATAAATATACCTGCATCTCCCTTCTCATCGGATATGTCCAATCCTTCAAGAAAATGAAATGTTATTAATACAGAGGACACAAAAAAACAAACAAAAAAAAAAAAAAACACTATATAACTGGACATTTCTGTAAACATTTAGGTGTGTACAACACAGTTAAAGGGACAAAACATCAACACTGTTCACATTTCTCTAGCACTTGAATGCATCAGGGACCTATTCATCAAGGTAAAGAGGTGCAACTGGGGATACGATTACCACAGACGTAAACTTAAAGGGGTACTAATGTTTAATCCAAAAAGCATCTCCGACATTATTAGGAAACTTCTCTAAATAATAATAACAAAGGCAGAAATTAGCTATCCCCTATATGCATCAAGGGTGAGGTTTCAGATGTCTGTCCATCCAGCTACATAGGGCCATAATAACAAGGGTCATGTTTGCAGTAGAGGTCTTTCGTAAACTTTAATTGGTCCTACCAAGGAGGTGGAGGCACAGCCAATTATTATATCTATGGAGCAATAGTGGACAATGTGAGGCCCTTCAGATGCTCCTGCAACTCCCCAGACTGCAACTCCCCAGATCACATTATGGTTAGAATGGTGAAAATAGAGACTAATTCCAGGATGCTATGGACTTCTCCAATTTATCTGACACCTCTCTAGCACCTACAGGGTTAAGGCTGAACAATGCAAGTGTTAAAAAAAAAAAAAAAAAAAAAAAAAAAAAAAGATGATATGTAAAACTAAGTAACGAGAAGAGGCAAAGAACACAGTGTAGGGTTTGTGATAGACAGAAGTTATCCCCCCCCCGGCACTGTGCCAGTAGGCCTGAATCTTGCCAACCACAGACCTATGTACATGCTGTGCTGTATAGATATCACTGTTTGATTACAGCTGTAATCTGGTCATGTGCTCACACACCAACTGACCTAGCTGAAACTGTAAAATACAACATGATGTCACATGTAAAAGGTTCCATACATTTGGGGAACTTAAATGGACAGCAATACTTGAAATGCAAAAAAATGTATGTTGTAGGATTTATCCCCCTTCAGTAAAACAAAGGTACTCCCACTGCTGAAATGTGTTTTATTACAATAGTTAGGGCAGGTGACGACTAGATTAAAATAATACTTATCTCACCTCTCAGAACGATATAATTCTAAAGAAATCCTTAATCTTCAGAGACCGGAAGCCAGGCATCAGCACAGACCTCTCATCTGCGCACCTTCGCTGTCAGTCCCGGTCTCCATTAAGAAGTATAGCAGTGAGCCCCAAGGTAACCGGAAGGGACTGACAGCGCAGGCACGCAGACTGCACTAACCTGGCCATCAGTCATGGAAGATTAAGGATTTCTACAGAATCGTGTTGTTCTGAGAGGTAATATAACCTTTATTAAGCTAGTCACCACCTGCCTAATTATCGCAGGGCAAATTTACTTATGGTGAAAGTTCTGCTTTATAAAGTTATTACAGCTCAAACTATTTTTTTAGGTTCACTAAAACGGTGGCCTGAAATTGTACAGTGGCGCTGTTGCTACACCATCCTATGGAGATTTATGGTCAACTGACCAGGGTTGTCCACAGGATGGTGTTGCAAAAGCGCCACTGTACAATTTCAGACAACTGTGATATTGCACCTAAAAAAAAGTATGAACTGAAATAACTTTTGAATAAAACTCCTTTCAGCAGTGGGTGTAACCTTGTTTTACTCAAGAGGATAAACAATACAATATCATACATACATATATATGTACACATATTAAGTATTGCTTTCTCTTTAACGACATTTACCACTGCAGTTTTTGTCAAACTGTGTTCCTTGTAAGTCCATGTTTTTTTGAAGTACAAGACGTTCCATAGAACAAATGTTAATAATGGAGGACAAGGGAACAAGCCTGGGGAGAGGGTGGAGAGGAGACGAGTGTGGGAGCATGTGTCTACCATGGACATTAGAACAAGGCTGGAGTGTCATTGTATGTATGGTTCTGTTTCTCCCTGTGGAAAACTGGAACATTTCACTCCGTGCAACTGTCTTGTTAGACCTCTCTTGTAATAAGCACTATAATCTAGACTCCCTAGTAAAATAATAATTAAAGCGGAACTTTAAGATAATAGCCAGTTGCCATGCATTCAATAAATGCATGGCGACTAGCTTGAAAACAGATGTCTTACCGTTAAAAATACATATGTCTAAAGGAATCCATCCCGTTTCGGGACTGACGGGCAGGTTAGTGAGGTCTATGCGCCTGTGCCGTCAGTCCCTTCCGGTGTCCATATGGTGCACTGCAGTCTGCTCTATGGAGACCGGGACTGACGGCGCATGCGCACAGACAAGATGTCTGCGCTCTAGCCTCAGTTCCGGTCTCCAAACTGGACGGATTCCTTTAGACACACGTATTTTTTACGGTAAGACATCTATTTTCAAGGTAGTTGCCATGCATTTAATGAATGTATGGCAACTGGCTATTATCTGCAAGTTCCGCTTTAACTGGTAAACAGATATGTTTAATGTTACATTTTAATCATACGTTATCAGTAACAGCATTAACAGGGTTGCATCAGAATAGCATTTCAAACTAAAGGGTTCCACTGTGGCAAAAAGTTTGAGAATCACATGTGTTTTTCAGCAAGTTGGAGTAGCAAGTCTGCTGCTGCGCTGTGTCTTGCATAACAGAGTACAGCTTCTTAACCCCTTAAGGACCAGCAGTCCCAGGGCGTGCCGTCCCTTAAGGACCACAAAGGAAACTTTGACGTGCCGTCCCATGTGACTGATCACGTGGGGCGGCATGTCAAACGGGGCACTGGAAGAGATCACTCCAGTCTTGGAGCGATCAACTTCAGTGCCCGGTATTACTCACCGCGCTCCTGTTGGAGCGCGGTGAGTAAAAGTACGTAACGTGCCAGGACCGTCACTGGTCCTTAAGTGCCGGACCAGCGTGACGGTCCTGCCACGTCAATGGTCCTTAAGGGGTTAAAGGGATAGTAATGTTTCAAAATAAAAGCAGCTCCAATTAACCTTCATAGTATTTGGGCCATGGAGAGTGTTAGTTCAATACTGTCAGAGTTGAAGTTCAAGAGTAATTGAATGATAAAGTATCCCCCTCCTGCCCCTTTTACTGATGTAACATTGCTCACCTCAGAGCAGCAAGACTGTCCGGATGGATCACAGAGGTACAATCTTCAGTGAGCATAAGGGAGAAACCTGAAAAACCTGTCAAGGGGGGCAGGGTTTTCATTTTTCTCACAGAAAGAAGACTGTCCTTTGTTGTTAGCCGTCTCATCTTAAGACCAGATTTCACATCTGAGGGGAGGCGGCTTACACTAGGTAAAAGGGGCAGGAGGGGGATAGTTTATCATTCAATTACTCTTGTACTACAACTCTGACAGTATTGAAATAACACTCTCCATGGCCCAAATACTATGAAGATTAATCGGAGCCGCTTTTATATTGAAACATTGCTATCCCTTTAACCTTTGGAGTGCTTTGCAATGCGTTGCATACCCCTCCGGCACTCAAAGGGTTAACCAGGGAGATTGGAGGAAGCTATTTTTGCTTTGTGCTCCTGAGCAACCAAACTGCAGTTCAAATAATATATGACTTTTTTTTTTTCTTTTTTTTTTTTTAAATGTACAGAAACCATTGCATATAGATCAGTAAACTTGAGAACATGCCCGTTTATACAAGAACCAGTTGAACAGCCCATTACACGGGCCACAGTGCCTCTGGCAGCCGGTCGCGGGGCAGTCACGCACAGTGGAGACTGCCCGCACCTCGGCTGATACAGATGTATCAGCCGCGGCGCGGGCAGTCTCTACTGCGATGACTGCCGCATGCGCAGCAGTGTCTACTGCGCATGTCGGGCGTTACACACAACTTAGCGAATTATTATATAGGATAAGTATTTTAATACTTGATAACTAGATTTTGGCAGTCCTTGTGGAGTAGACTTGGAACACGTCATCTAACAGGTGTATGGCCTTAACAGTGAATGTTTGTTCTGAAAAACCTGGCAATTACTCACATTTAGAGCATAAAACAATCTTTTAACTAAAGTACATAGCAGGGACCATACGCGCACACACAAAGACTAGCAATAATGGCGCAAACCAACAACTTCGCAGAGGACAAATACAAATTCTGATTGATATAAATGGAACGGAAAGTATCAAACACATTGCGTCCAATGATGAAGTTCCTATTTTGTGCACAAGACCATTTTACTTTTTTAACTCTCTGCATGCCACAGCGTAATCCATGCATACCTCTCTGGCACACAAAGGGTTAAATTATAGAATAGTTCACTACGCGGAAAGAAACAACCCACTTTTCAGTCTCCTAAAACATGGTAACTAATCAATTGTTGGAATTACCCTGCTGCAATTGGGAGCAGACCTCCACAAACAGGAGTATTTTTTACCAAGTAATGGGACTTTGTAAAACGGCCAAGCGCTGCACTATTGAATCCCAAAACAACTCAGCTGTTCAGGGGGTTAGAAAGTGTACCCATTCGGCTAAATAGTAAGTCCTAAAACTGGCTTTCCACCACAAACTCCAGATTTGCGTTCTAATTCCCCAAAGACCCGTTGTTTTTAAATCTGATACACAGGGTCTATGGGACACTGAACACTATCCTGAACGATGCAGCAGAGATATACAAAGGCCCATGAGGGATCTCCTTTCAGACCTTGTTCTGCTCACCTTTTGGTGCGTCAAAAATGACCATGCAACCCCAGCGTAATCGGCAGATCTGTCATACGGCAACAATGTTGTGATAGTTGGTCTTTAAAAAGTAACAGTAAGGCCTAAATCTAACCTTGCTGAAAAGAGTGGTCATGTGTCACTGGCCACTGCCATTTTACACCAGCAGCTCAAGGGTTAATACATACCAAGTTGCTCACCTAGTCCAATTCTGGTAGGGTGGTGAGAATGCCTCCACTACTCCCTGCTTGATAATATGGTGTTAAAGGAGGACAAACTTCCCGATTTCTCAAACTCCCTGTTACTACAGAGATGAGATTTTAGCTCCATTCAACAGTAGTAGTAGCAACATGGAGTTTGTGAAGTCAGGAAGTTTATTGTTCTTAAACACTATATTACCAGTTGCCAATCAAACAGGAAGTAAACAAGGCATTCACGTGACCCTGTGGGAATTGGAGTGGGATCTTCAGGAGGTATGTGTTGTGTCTGGCATCCAAAGAGTTGACGAATGTGCAGTTAGGGGGTAAACAGATAAATATACCGCCCCCCGCATTCCAAGAGTAAGTGTCTGATGTAGGAATCTCTGGGCACACCCTCAACTCATTGTGGGCAAGGCTGGCACCACCGAATCCCCCTGTGAAAATATGGATCTATATCTATAGGCTACTGGCATTTTCTGCCCATATCTACATTCTTTCATCCTACATTTCACCCTTCAAGTGCCAGAGAGGTATCCAACACATTGCTCAAAGAGTTAAATGCTGTGGTACGTGCACTATGGATCACATACGTCTAACATATAAATGGGATGCATTGCACAGTAGCAGTGTACATTATGTGCTGCCTTTAAACAAATAAAAACCAAACATTCTCTGCATTTTACTATTATACTTTTACACAAAACTGTATGGACAGAGAATGTGCAGCCTCAACCTGACCTCCCTTATACACACCCTTCCAGCTGTCCTTCTTACTTCCCACCCCCCTACTGTTAACAGGGTCAGCGCTAGCCTAAGGCTTAGGGCGCCGCAGCAGAGGGGCCCCGAAACAGGGGAAACTGCAATTTTTTTTCCATAAAATTATATCTGCCATGACTGCTAGGGAGCGCTGATTTACACTACAAAGCGGTAAGGGAGGAAGTTCAGGAAGTGATGTCAGACTCCCGCCCCTGAGGAGGGGGGGGGAGAAGAGTAAAAGTGGATGAAAAAGAGTAAAAGTGGATGAGGCATGAAATGGAACCCCTTGGAGAGGTGAGAGGGGCTGAGGGGTCACACACCCAATTTATCTGGGACCCAGTCTGCCATACACTGAGTGGGAGTGCACTGCACTGTATCCATATAATTGTCTCCTGTATCACAGGGACTGTATGGGTGTATGCCCACAACTGTCTGATAAAGCAGTGGGAAATCTGAGTCTGTTCAGCGGTTGAAGACTATAAGCCCCATTGTCTGCTTTCAGCAAACTGCTGTGTGGGTGATCGGAGTTGTAGTCCTGAACTGCTGGAGGGCCCCAGGTTGCCCACCACATGTCTCATATATCACAGTGGCAGTGGCCTTTATATCCATATCAAGGGTTGTATACTGACAGCTAACATATCACAGGGAATCAATTTACTCACAAAACACCAGGCTGTATCTACACCACTGTCACTTATGTCTCACCGGCCCTGCACCTACACCACTGTCACTTATGTCTCACCGGCCCTGCACCTACACCACTGTCACTAATGTCTCACCGGCCCTGCACCTACACCACTGTCACTAATGTCTCACCGGCCCTGCACCTACACCACTGTCACTAATGTCTCACCGGCCCTGCACCTACACCACTGTCACTAATGTCTCACCGGCCCTGCACCTACACCACTGTCACTAATGTCTCACCGGCCCTGCACCTACACCACTGTCACTAATGTCTCACCGGCCCTGTACCTACACCACTGTCACTTATGTCACACCGGCCTATATATACACCACTGTCACTTATGTCTCACCTGCCCTGCATATACACCACTGTCACTTATGTCACACTGGGCTGTATGTACACAACTGCCTAATATATCACACTGGGCTACAAACACATGACTGTCTTTTAGTCAATCAAAGCTGTCTATACACATTACTGTATCATATGACAACATAGAAGCGTACACACAGCTGCTTTGTATGTTATTCTAAGCGTGTATTCTCCGAAGTCTAATTCTGGGACGGACAACTTGAGGCTTTCCAGCTGTTGTGGACTACAACTCACAACACCATCAGCCAGCCACTGGCAGAAGACAATAGGACTTGCACTCCACAACAGCTGGAGATGCTTACGTTATTCACACTTGCTCTGTCTAGCAGATGTTATTATAGAGTTGTCTTCCTATAACTGTCACTAATGGTATTCTATTACTTTCCAGTCAGAACAGCTTCTTACCCAACTGTCTTTCTATACACACAACTACGTAGTATGCCACATGTTGATTTATATACACAAACTAGCAGTGTGGGATGGCATTGCCCATCTGTTTTCTTGGAGGTATCCTTGTATTCAGTTATCTTTGGTGGAACAGACACACACACACACACACACACATTATCATACATAGATAGGCACAGATACACACACATATCCACATTCATACATAGATACATACATATTATTATACATAGAGACTCAAATACACATACATAGAAACAGAGACAGAAAAACACACATACATATACAGACATGAACACACACACACACCCATCATACTGCAAAAACTAAGGAAATGGGTATGTAGCTCTGCTAGAGTTAAGCATTACTTAAAAAAAAACAAAAAAACAACACAACGACTGGCAACGCTGTCCCACACCGCTAGTATTTATTTAGAAAACAACAACAGAGTACACCGAACTGGAATCCCTTTTTGTACATTTACCCTTTGAATGTCAGAAAGCAATCGTTCACAAAATGAATGTGTGATTAGCTGGATTAAGAACAAATTACAACATTATGCAAGCCTACTATATAAAACCACAGATAAAAATATATAGGGAAAGAACCCGTCATTCAGAGATGGGAAAATCCCAGGAGCCAGGACTCCTAAGAAGTCAGTGTTAGCACCCAAAATGTTGGAATTTTCTATATACATGCCTTTGCTGGTGCTCAATATTCCAGATTTCTCAACATTTTTGCCTGTCCCCAAACAGGGTTCACAATAATATCAGGCCATGCAAAGATTATGAAGACAAAATGCCAACTGTTGCTTGATTTGGTTCAGATGCTCATTTGTAAGTGCATGAAATTAAATTTGAGTACACATTTTGTCATGATAGGCACATTGGTCTATTACAGCGCAGAATTATAAAGATACATTTGAGACAGTTTATGGAATTCATCAGGAAGTTTTATGATACAGGGAAAGGATGCACGTAACAGTTAATTGAAAAATAATCCCAACACATAGGTCATTGCAATGAGTTGTACACCCCTGTGGTCCTTACAGGTTTAACCCTTTGAGTGCCAGAGGGGTACACAACACATTGCAAAGCAGCGTGTTGTGTACCCCTGTAGCACTCAAAGGGTTAAAACTCACAGCAGAGATGCAGACTACATCATTAGCAATCTGGTATTAACTGGTGACTTTCACAGTCTTATTATTCAGGGAAAATAATTTTTAAAAATCTTTTAACTATTTGAGTGACAGATAGGTATCCAACACATTGGAACACAGATACCTCTCTAGAAGCCAGAGAGTTAAATTGAAAAGTGGTGATCAATAGAAAAGCTCCGCAAGACACTGCTCACTTATCTGTCATAAAAATGACTAAGGGACAGTTATTAGCCCAAACCTCCAGTTGCTTAATATGAACTCAGTTTTGTCTCCTCCGACTACAATCCATTATATTAACCATACAAAATCGAGGTCAGTGGTGGGCAGCAGGTGTCTCCAACTGCTGTTAGACTACAATTCCCATCACTTTTAGTTGGCAAGCTGTAGTCCAACACTTTGAGACTCACCATTTGCTAATCTATGGGGCAACAACGTAACGGCCTCCAGCTGCCGTTGGGACTAATAACAAAATACTATCGCCCTCCACCAGCTAACTGAAAACAATGTCATTTGTAGTCCAGCAACAGCTGGAAGACCTCGTGTCAAACACTCATGATACCCACCCATGATATATTTAATAAAGTGAGACAGTGATGTTATAGTTTCATGCCTACAGCCGTACACTGTATGCCTCCTTCTCTGACAGACCTGAGACCCAATAGGAGACACACAGAAGTCTGACAGGCCCCCTGCTCACCTCGGCCTCCTCCTTACACTGCGGGAGGGAAGGGAACTCCAGCTTCACGTCCTCCATGCTCACCGGCTGGGAGGGATGAGGCGGAGATAGCGGCTCAGTTGAAACCCACAACAGGACCAGCCAGCGGATCGCATACAGCCCCAGCCGCCTCCAGTAGCAGCACCACCGCCATGCTGAAGCCTACAAACCGACACAGCGTGTACCCGGCGTCACTACACAAGCGGCGGCGCGCACGTAACAACTCTAGGACTTGTCAACTGTGCGTCATACGTGCGGAGACGTAAGGATGAACTTGTCTCATGAGCTTACATACATTGACATATCCGTGAGGGGTGGTAAACACTTGGCTCTCCAGCTGTCTTCCAGTGTTGTACTACAGTGCTGTTAGTTTGCTCCAAAATTGTACATTGAGGTTCAATTCAATAAGCTAGCCTCTTAACGGGGGGGTTCTGGAGGACCAAGGCACATTTTTTTATTTTTTTTTTTTCATCTTCTTTTTCACAGATATGAAATTAGGACTCCACGATCACAAACTTCCATAAGGTGCCAGGCCTGTCACCAGTCCTTAATGCCCTGGATAGCCATGACAGTGCTGGCACATCATTGTCATTAATGTGTGTGTGTGTGGGGGGGGGGATTAAAGAGAATTAATATTTGACATCAAGCTCACTACAGGGGAAAAATGAAAATCCCCATTGATTTAAATGTAGGTTTTAAACCCCTGAGACCTACAATAAACATATTACACAGCAATGCACTGACAACATGTCTAGCATTCAGTGGGTTAAACTCCCCATTAAAATCATTAGGAATTTGGGAAGTTTTTATTGGTCCATATGACACAGTTCATTTACTCCAGAATGTTATTTCTTTAGTTTATGAAATTACATTATGCCTGTGGTGCTTTAGCTATTGCTGGACAACAACATACGTCAGTATTTTACAGCCAATTGCTGAAGAACATTTACTTTAAGGCAGGGATGGGCCAATATGTGGCTCTTAGCAGGTATTGTACTACAGCTTCCATCATCCTCAACTATATTTTTATTAAAGCACAAGCATCATGTTTTCCTAAGGCTGTGATAACTAAATAAAAAATAAACACATAGACACAGTTGTGCTGCTCCATCTTATATGTCTTATCAATTACAATTTTCTAAATTGAATACAGGAACATCCATATAACGGGCAAAGGTGATGGGCTAGACTATTGAATGGGTGCCAGGTGGGCGCCTCTCTGAACGCTCCCAATATACAAATGAATAATAAAAGAATTCCTGCACTCCAATACAAAAAAGTATGATCCAGGGATCATGAGTAAGCGCTTTATGCGTGAAACGCGTGGATCTGTTTTAATATGTTGACAACCGTCTAGCTGAAGTGCCTAGGAGATACAAGTCTCTCATTGTCTTATTACACGGCCTGAAGATCTACGGTACTTTTTTAATTGATGAATAAAATTTTGGAGTTTTAAGAAAATGGGCATTTGACTTTTTTGTATTGGAGTGCAGGAATTCTTTTATTATTATTCATCTAACTAAATAAAAAGCCAGGGGGCTGAGCTGGGCAGCAGCGTGATGTGTGATAACCGGGAATAAAGTACTGCGATGTTTACTGACACTGAAGACTTAGGAAGGTTAGGTCTTTGAATCATTTCCTCCCTCTTTATGCATTTGTGCAATGACATATATGTTTTTCTTTCTTTTTCCCCAATATGATTAACACTTTAAGCATCAGACAGGTGGGTAATTCATTGCAAATACCTGCTAAACTACCATGGGTGCTGTAGGTGCAGAGAACAGCTGGCTATAGGGGCCAGAAGCACAGAGAGGGGGAGGGGGGTTTAGGATTTGTCAATAGTTTATCGTGAATGGGATTCCAAAAAGTATTTTAAAACAGGGCCCTCTGACTTATTCTGCTACTGCTTCGCCCCATGTGTTTATAACCTTTATTACAGCACTGCAGAAAGAAGCAAGTGATTTTTGAATATGAAGTTGCGCCTTGCTATATTCACTTCATACATCTCAGTAAATAGTGCATGGAGATGGAGCAGTGATTCCTGGTACACACAATTGATTGATTTATTTTGTTTCTTGCCCAGTTTGCAGCTTCAAGTTCTTGAAACCTGTATTGGAGGTGATAGACGGGTACCTGGAACTTATCACACAGTCAGTGCATGCGTGTGTGCCAAGTCTGCACCTCAGCTTACAGCGCTGACCACTTCATACAATGACAGAGCTTATCCCTTCTGAGTGTCAGATGTATCCAACCGATTGCAATGAATTGGATACATCTCTGGCCCTCAGAGGGTTAATAAAAGCAGTAGTAACAGGTTTCTACAAAAGCAGCAGAACAAGGCAGCCTCACACACGCTTAGTTCAGTATTCACACTAAAGAGGTGCGATTTGGGTGCATACCAAATACATAACGAAGTTGAATTGAAAATGCCATAGATTCCCAGTCATTTAAATGAGGATTTTAACCCGCTGGATGCTCCAGTTGTCTCCAAGTCATTACACTTCAATGTTTTGAAGACCTCTTGAGCATTCAAAGGGGGGGTGGGGATAATAGCTCCATTTAACCCTCTGAGTGCCAGATGGGTGTACAGTGCATTACAAAGCAATACACCAGGCATCCCTTTGGCACTCAAAGTGTTAAATCAAAAACACTTTCATTTCCCTCCTATGGTGAAGTTGGTTTTCCCCAGAATGGCACCTCCATCACCTGATGAATTTGTCCCTTGGTCTTCTGTTGCCATCCTCGAAAACAGTTCTGGATCACATTTTTTGCACAGACATCTCTGCCATTTACCATATCATCACAAATATTATTACCACCACCACAGTTGTTCAGTCAGTGGCATAACCAATTAGATGACCCCAGCTGGATTTAGAAACCACTCTAGGCCTCTCAAATGCAAGGAACACATTGATTTGACAGCTCACAGTTTCCAAATTTTATTATTGCAGGAACACAGCAAACTTTCTAGGGGATGCTGCCACTCTGTCAGAAGAATAATACTAGCTAGTACAATTTAATTACCATGACCACCCTCATATCACTGTGGGCAGCGTGACACATCAGACAGGTACAGATCCCCTGCAACCTTATCTGGTAGACATTATAATAAACAGACAATCATTTGTAGGAAATCCCTAGGACTTAGAGGACTGCAAAAAAACATCTAAGAAGCAGTCTTCCAAGTAGTTGGCTACAGAATACATGGTATATATTAAAAATATATATATTATATCTCACTCTATCTATATATCTATTCCAAAATAGTATATATATATATATATATTCCAAAATAGTATATATATATATATATATATATATATATATATATATATATACCATTACAATCTAAGATTATATTTTGTTCATGTCCAAATGGCCTTGTTCAGTGAGCGTTTAATGTTGTGTATGCTGTATGTATTGCTATAAAAGCCAAGGGGCCGCATTCAAATGCAGGTGCTAATTTTATCTCTGCTTTCATCTCCAGGTTTCCCCATAGACTTCAGTAGGAACATTTTTGATAAAACGGGAGGTAACATTTATCACCTGCATTTTGAATCCGGTCCAAGGTCTGTTACTGTGGTTAATTCACGCTGCCCTTGTATTCAGAAATTATGTTATCTTATATCAACCCGTTTGCATATAATCCTGGACAATCAATGGGAGCCCAGGAAAAGGCAGGGATGGCTGCTCCCCTTAGAGCAATATATAAGACTAGATTTTAGGCCTCTGAAAACAAAGTGATGTTTTACAGATACTAGCAAGAAGTACAGGTTAATTAAAGGGATAGTAACCCCCCAAAAAACTTGAAGACAAATGCTAGTAAGAAGCACAACATAACTAACTCCTTTATCCCCATCTCTCAAACCGTTATAGTTTGAGAGATGTAAGAAGAGAAAGGCCTCTGCTCCCTCCCCCTTCTCATGCGTCAGCTGTATAGCGGACGTTATGAGATTTTGCTTCCGTGACCAGACTGTGGCTCTTCAGGAGCGCTGTCATCTCGATATCTCGGTATAATTACTTCATCTGTATGGTCTAAAACATGTGCCTGGCTTGCAAGCACATGTTGTAGACCATACCGATGAAGTAATTATACCGAGATATGTAGATGACAGCACTCCTGCAGAGCCACCATAAGTCAATCGACCAGATTCTGCCTCTGACAGCTTTACAGCTCGTCAGGCAGAAAAGAGAGGGAGCGGAGGTCTTTCTTCTCTTACAGCTCTCAAACCATAACGGTTTGAGAGATAGGGATAAAGGAGTTAGGTATGTTGTGCTTCTTACTAGCATTTGTGTTCAAGTTTTCTGGGGGGTTACTATCCCTTTAAGTGTATATAACCTCAATTAAAGGGATAGTAATACGTAAAATCTTCAAAAAATTATGTTGTAGGGTTTTTCCCACTGAGTAAAACAACAGCACTCCCACTGTTGAAATGTATTTTATTCAAAACAGTTCAAACTTTATTTTTTTCAGGTGCAATATCACAGTGGCCTGATTTCGTACAGTGGAGCTGTTGCTACACCATCCTTTGGAGGACAAACCCTACAAGTTTTTTTTTTTTACATTTTAAATATTGCTATCCCTTTAATTTTAGATGTTAGTGTTCATTTAAGGTCATTATTTTATTAACCGCAGGGGCAAAGCTGTGCCAATATTGCTAGTACTATATTTATTATGCATATACCATAAATTATACAGAAATATAAAAAAGTATGATTAGTAAATCCAGTATAAATAGCAATGTATAAGTAATAATATATGCTTGCAATAAGAAAAGTATTACATACCAATAATCCTGCAGCAAATCTCTCTCGCTCTCTCTCCTGTCCTGTCTTATCATTTGTATCATCTATATTTATATAATTGACAAGTAAGTTTTGCCAGACCTTTTTCTATTCAGAATGGATCATTATGAATGAAACGCAATATGCAATTCACCGCATACAGTACTCCACTCAGTTTGCCAAGCGCTATAGGCCAAACATATACCCCACTCACCAGACCATATATGCAATACACTAAAAGCTATACTCAGTTCATCCAACAGTATATGGCAAACACTATAATTAATTCACCAAATGCTATAATCCAAACACTATGTCATTCGCCAAACGCAATACACCAAAAGCTATATGCAATTCAAACAGTATATTCCAAATGCAATTCGCCAAATGATACATACGCAATTCACCAAAAGCAATATGCTACACCCAATTGCCAAAATAAATTCACAATTCGCCTAGCACTGTTCACCAAATACTATACGCTATTTGCAAAAACGCTATATGCAATACGCCAAAACTTATACGCAACTCATCAAAACAGTATATGCCAAACGCATTACACCAAACAATATACACCAATTCGCAAAACGCTATACGCAAGACGCTGTAGCCAAAGGTTATATGTAATAAGAACATCTCTATACTCAGTGGGCAAAACACAATATGCTGTAGGCTATATGCAATGGGAAAAACTATAGTCCTCAGCAGCTGGAGGGCCACAGGCTATCTGTCCTGGTACTAGATGCTTCTCCAACACACTGCTTCACAAAGTGTTCGAAAAGCCTCTAGCATCCAAAGGGTTAAGTCAGGACCATAAAAACCCCTCTACACATAAAAATAACTGTGAAAAGCATTTCTCATTAGATGTTATTGTTTATTTGGTTGTTGTTCTTTACAAACGTTAGTAGGTTTGTGCTTCTCTGCTGCATTCTGCCCATTCATTTCTACAGCTCTCCTTTATAGCAGAAATGGGGATCTTCATGGCAGCCAGCTTAGGTCAGATTGGTCAGGTTTATCAGATTTGTCCTTTTTCTGAATAACAAGTTTCATCATGTTCTTAAAAGTGCGTTTCTTCTTACGCTTTCCATTTTCTGTGCCTTTCTCACTCTTTCCATTTTCAGTAACATTCTTGCTCTTTCCTTACTTATACCTTTCTTCATCATCATGTCTTCTATGTGGATTTCTTCCTGCTCTTTACTTATTTCGATCACCATATTTGTAGGTGCCGATTCCTGCTCTTTGTAAGTAGCAACCGGGATATCGATGTCTGGAGCCTCTGGTTCAGTCCGGGTATCAATATCTACAGAGGCTGGTTTCTGCTCTGTGTATGAATCCATCTGAGATCCAACCTCTACAGAGACTTCCTGCTCTTTGTAAGTAGCAACTGGGATATCGATGTCTGGAGCCTCTGGTTCAGTCCGGGTATCAGTATCTACAGAGGCTGGTATCTGCTCTGTGTATGAATCCGTCTGAGTTCCAACTTCTACAGAGACTTCCTGCTCTTTGTAAGTAGCAACCGGGATATTGATGTCTGGAGCCTCTGGTTCAGTCTGGGTATCAATATTTACAGAGGCTGGTATCTGCTCTGTGTATGAATCCGTCTGAGTTCCAGCCTTTACAGAGACTTTCTTCTGTACGTATTCGTCTGTCTGGATCTCACTGTCTATTAAGGCTGGCAAAGCTACATAGAAAGGCTCTGCCGGCGTTTCATCTATGCGATAGTACTTATAGCAATGTTTAAAAAATACAATCACAGTGAGATAAACAGCTAATAACACGAGAAACGCAATTATCACACTGAACAGTACAATGTGATCCCTCATAAAAGATTCTTTATCCTTTCCTTCGCTACTGTTAGAATTTGAAGTAATGGTATATTTCACGCTTGCCACTAAATGATACCTCTCCTTTGTGTCGCATTGATAAGTAAGGTCTTCTTTCTCTCCGTAAACCTCAAGAGTTCTTGTCTTATCAGGTAGAACACGAGGAGGTTTTCCTGTAGCAAATACCTTCCATTCATAGGTAAATTGCTTTGCCGAAGCCACGGAGAAGCAAGCTATACGCATAGGACCATTTCCTTTATCCACAAGCGTAGTCCTTCCACAATCTACAGATCTTTGGCATTCTGCAACTGCCACAAGACATCTCTGTTTACCTTCTGGACATTTACTGGTTCGATAGATCTCCTGATAGCCAATGCCACAACTCACTGAGCAAGGTCCAGAACGAACATCGGTCAAGATCTCATTTTCATCAGAAGCTAGTGGAAGCTCCTCCACCACAGGGTTCAATCGAACCTGTTCTGGTACAGGTCTGAAGTCTCCAGGTGCTGATTTTGAGACAAGAAATATAATGACGTATATCCACCACAACTTTTCAGTCACTGGACAAGCCATTGCACTCCAACAATTGGGTAAACTAAATGATTATTGATGCTTGACACACTGCCTTATATTCACATTCTCCAAGCCTGCATCAGTATGGAACACTGTGATGTCACAGTGCCATTTCACCCACAGAGTTCTATAATGTTACCAGAGTTCTATTTCCTGTCTCCACTACAAGAATCATAGTTCTGTTTTGTTTGAGACTAAGGATTCTGCAGTCTCATTAACCATTTCAGTGCCAGGGTCTTGTGGAATTTCTGTATCCTGCTGGCCAGACACATTTTCACCAGTTTTGCTTGTCATCTGTTTAGACATGATTTCCATTGGTAACTTTCTAGTTATATATGGAAAACTAGATAAAGTTATTTCACAACAAATATTGCTTTTCCAAGGTTCATCATAAAAACTAAATTTTGCATTATTCGACAAGGTATGATGTCATAAATATAAAAAGAATAAAAAAAAAAAAAACAACTTGTGCAGCTATTATGAACTGTTTATCAAACACATTTATGTTGGTAGCCAAAATTTCAATTCACGAACCTCCTGAGTACAAAAATACTAAATATGTATAATTTTATCATGGGTACACATTGATAATCAATAAAATAAGCTGTGGGTATATAATGGTTAAAACACAATTCTCCATTTAGCTAGTTATTTTTATTACAGCATTGTATATAAACTGTTATTTGCAGAATGTTTTAGAAACTTTGAGGGAGATTTATAAAAAACAGCTTTTCTTGCCTTTTACGGAACAGTCCTTATGGCACGGCGAGTGGATATAACGCTAGGTCTGATTTAACATTGATTAAAGGGAGGTTTATAAATATGGCGTTATTTTGCATATTTTAAAGACTGAAATGCTTAAGGACAGAATATATGGTGTTAAGATTCTGGCGATATCTGCCTCCATCCTGCCTCCTTCAGTGTCCCGTGCAGCCATCTGTGCCTTGTATGCTCTCCCACCACTCTATGGAACATACAGGTGAATAGAGTCACTCCATGGTGGGAAGATCCTGGGGCCTACCGGGATTGCTGTACTACAGTTCTGTCTGGCCTCGACCAGCACAGTGCACCCTACCTTATAAGCGGCTTTTGCTCTTGGTCGCAAGGGTGATTTACGGCGATCTTGCGATCATATCCCCTGGTCAGGGAGACACATCCGTCCCACCTTCAGCTTCCGCTGTATAGCCCTTGCCTCTTGGTCACGTGAGCAGCGCCCCCTATCCTTCTGGCTGGCAGGGGACCCAGTGATCTGCCTCTTGGCTAAACAACAGAATGTGACCACAACTTGGACTTTGGCTCAGCATCAAGGGTTAGTGAGAGTTTTTAACCCTTTCATCAATACAGTGCTTTGCTACCCTGGACCCTACCCTCCCGGGCCAGCTTCTGCCAAACCCCCTCCCCATGGAAGCCTCTCTCCTGGCCACCCTGATGAAAAATAAGAGACATATGACATGTAACACGATACTTGTATGTTGACACTTAACCCTTTCAGTGCCGCATACATGGCCAATGCATGAGTCCCGTTTGACATCTGTGTGGCACTCAAAGGGTTAAGCATAAATGTACAATTAACTCTCACATAGCTTTGGAGTGCTGTCCCGGTGGCTCCTACTGCCTCCCCCTCTGCTCCCAGTGCTTCCCCTGCCTTCTCCTACCCCTTCTCTCCCTGCTTCCTCCAGCACTGGCTGCCATCCACTCCCCCTTCATTTGTCTGACTCATTCTTCTCCACTTCCTGCCACTTTGTGGGGCCGCACAACTGGGGCACACACAGACTATAAGACAGCTGGTTAACCCTTTGAGTACCTACGGACTCCACGATCACAAACTTCCATAAGGTGCCAGGCCTGTCACCAGTCCTTAATGCCCTGGATAGCCATGACAGTGCTGGCACATCATTGTCATTAATGTGTGTGTGTGTGTGGGGGGGGTTAAAGAGAATTAATAATTGACATCAAGCTCACTACAGGGGAAAAATGAAAATCCCCACTGATTTAAATGTAGGTTTTAAACCCCTGAGACCTACAATACCTGCAACATATTACACAGCAATGCACTGACAACATGTCTAGCATTCAGTGGGTTAAACTCCCCATTAAAATAATTAGGAATTTGGGAAGTTTTTATTGGTCCATATGATACAGTTCATTTACTCCAGAATGTTATTTCTTTAGTTTATGGAATTACATTATGCCTGTGGTGCTTTAGCTATTGCTGGACAACAACATACGTCAGTATTTTACAGCCAATTGCTGAACAACATTTACTTTAAGGCAGGGATGGGCCAATATGTGGCTCTTAGCAGGTATTGTACTACAGCTTCCATCATCCTCAACTATATTTTTATTAAAACACAAGCATCATGTTTTACTAAGACTGTGATAACTAAATAAAAAGCCAGGGGGCTGAGCTGGGCCGCAGTGTGATGTGTGATAACCGGGAATAAAGTACTGCGATGTTTACTGACACTGAAGACTTAGGAAGTTTAGGTCTTTAATCATTTCCTCCCTCTTTATGCATTTGTGCAATGACATATATGTTTTTCTTTCTTTTTCCCCAATATGATTAACACTTTAAGCATCAGACAGGTGGGTAATTCATTGCAAATACCTGCTAAACTACCATGGGTGCTGTAGGTGCAGAGAACAGCTGGCTATAGGGGCCAGAAGCACAGAGAGGGGGAGAGGGGTTTAGGATTTGTCAGTAGTTTATCGTGAATGGGTTTCCAAAAAGTATTTTAAAACAGGGCCCTCTGACTTATTCTGCTACTGCTTCGCCCCATGTGTTTATAACCTTTATTACAGCACTGCAGAAAGAAGCAAGTGACTTTTGAATATGAAGTTGCGCCTTGCTATATTCACTTCATACATCTCAGTAAATAGTGCATGGAGATGGAGCAGTGATTCCTGGTACACACAATTGATTGATTTATTTTGTTTCTTGCCCAGTTTGCAGCTTCAAGTTCTTGAAACCTGTATTGGAGGTGATAGACGGGTACCTGGAACTTATCACACAGTCAGTGCATGCGTGTGTGCCAAGTCTGCACCTCAGCTTACAGCACTGACCACTTCATACAATGACAGAGCTTATCCCTTCTGAGTGTCAGATGTATCCAACCGATTGCAATGAATTGGGTACATCTCTGGCCCTCAAAGGGTTAATAAAAGCAGTAGTAACAGGTTTCTACAAAAGCAGCAGAACAAGGCAGCCTCACACACGCTTAGTGCAGTATTCACACTAAAGACGTGCGATTTGGGTGCATACCAAATACATAACGAATTTGAATTGAAAATGCCATAGATTCCCAGTCATTTAAATGAGGATTTTAACCCGCTGGATGCTCCAGTTGTCTCCAAGTCATTACACTTCAATGTTTTGAAGACCTCTTGAGCATTCAAAGAGGGGGTGGGGATAATAGCTCCATTTAACCCTCTGAGTGCCAGATGGGTGTACAGTGCATTACAAAGCAATACACCAGGCATCCCTTTGGCACTCAAAGTGTTAAATCAAAAACACTTTCATTTCCCTCCTATGGTGAAGTTGGTTTTCCCCAGAATGGCACCTCCATCACCTGATGATTTTGTCCCTTGGTCTTCTGTTGCCATCCTCGAAAACAGTTCTGGATCACATTTTTTGCACAGACATCTCTGCCATTTACCATATCATCACAAATATTATTACCACCACCACCACAGTTGTTCAGTCAGTGGCATAACCAATTAGATGACCCCAGCTGGATTTAGAAACCACTCTAGGCCTCTGGGACCACTCTTAATTTCAAATGCAAGGAACACATTGATTTGACAGCTCACAGTTTCCAAATTGTATTATTGCAGGAACACAGCAAACTTTCTAGGGGATGCTGCCACTCTGTCAGAAGAATAATACTAGCTAGTACAATTTAATTACCATGACCACCCTCATATCACTGTGGGCAGCGTGACACATCAGACAGGTACAGATCCCCTGCAACCTTATCTGGTAGACATTATAATAAACAGACAATCATTTGTAGGAAATCCCTAGGACTTAGAGGACTGCAAAAAAACATCTAAGAAGCAGTCTTCCAAGTAGTTGGCTACAGAATACATGGTATATATTAAAAATATATATATTATATCTCCCTCTATCTATATATCTATTCCAAAATAGTATATATATATATATATATATATATATATATATATATATATATATATATATTCCAAAATAGTATATATATATATATATATATATATATATATATATATATATATATATATATATATATACCATTACAATCTAAGATTATATTTTGTTCATGTCCAAATGGCCTTGTTCAGTGAGCGTTTAATGTTGTGTATGCTGTATGTATTGCTATAAAAGCCAAGGGGCCGCATTCAAATGCAGGTGCTAATTTTATCTCTGCTTTCATCTCCAGGTTTCCCCATAGACTTCAGTAGGAACATTTTTGATAAAACGGGAGGTAACATTTATCACCTGCATTTTGAATCCGGTCCAAGGTCTGTTACTGTGGTTAATTCACGCTGCCCTTGTATTCAGAAATTTTGTTATCTTATATCAACCCGTTTACATATAATCCTGGACAATCAATGGGAGCCCAGGAAAAGGCAGGGATGGCTGCTCCCCTTAGAGCAATATATAAGACTAGATTTTAGGCCTCTGAAAACAAAGTGATGTTTTACAGATACTAGCAAGAAGTACAGGTTAATTAAAGGGATAGTAACCCCCCAAAAAACTTGAAGACAAATGCTAGTAAGAAGCACAACATACCTAACTCCTTTATCCCCATCTCTCAGACCGTTATGGTTTGAGAGATGTAAGAAGAGAAAGACCTCTGCTCCCTCCCCCTTCTCATGCGTCAGCTGTATAGCGGACGTTATGAGATTCTGCTTCCGTGACCAGACTGTGGCTCTTCAGGAGCGCTGTCATCTCGATATCTCGGTATAATTACTTCATCTGTATGGTCTAAAACGTGTGCCTGGCTTGCAAGCACATGTTGTAGACCATACCGATGAAGTAATTATACCGAGATATGTAGATGACAGCGCTCCTGCAGAACCGCCATAAGTCAATCGACCAGATTCTGCCTCTGACAGCTTTACAGCTCGTCAGGCAGAAAGGAGAGGGAGCGGAGGTCTTTCTTCTCTTACAGCTCTCAAACCATAACGGTTTGAGAGATGGGGATAAAGGAGTTAGGTATGTTGTGCTTCTTACTAGCATTTGTGTTCAAGTTTTCTGGGGGTTACTATCCCTTTAAGTGTATATAACCTCAATTAAAGGGATAGTAATACGTAAAATCTTCAAAAAATTATGTTGTAGGGTTTTTCCCACTGAGTAAAACAACAGCACTCCCACTGTTGAAATGTATTTTATTCAAAACAGTTCAAACTTTATTTTTTTCAGGTGCAATATCACAGTGGCCTGATTTCGTACAGTGGAGCTGTTGCTACACCATCCTTTGGAGGACAAACCCTACAAGTTTTTTTTTTTACATTTTAAATATTGCTATCCCTTTAATTTTAGATGTTAGTGTTCATTTAAGGTCATTATTTTATTAACCGCAGGGGCAAAGCTGTGCCAATATTGCTAGTACTATATTTATTATGCATATACCATAAATTATACAGAAATATAAAAAAGTATGATTAGTAAATCCAGTATAAATAGCAATGTATAAGTAATAATATATGTTTGCAATAAGAAAAGTATTACATACCAATAATCCTGCAGCAAATCTCTCTCGCTCTCTCTCTCCTGTCCTGTCTTATCATTTGTATCATCTATATTTATATAATTGACAAGTAAGTTTTGCCAGACCTTTTTCTATTCAGAATGGATCATTATGAATGAAACGCAATATGCAATTCACCGCATACAGTACTCCACTCAGTTTGCCAAGCGCTATAGGCCAAACATGTACCCCACTCACCAGACCATATATGCAATACACTAAAAGCTATACTCAGTTCATCCAACGGTATATGGCAAACACTATAATTAATTCACCGAATGCTATAATCCAAACACTATGTCATTCGCCAAACGCAATACACCAAAAGCTATATGCAATTCAAACATTATATTCCAAATGCAATTCGCCAAATGATACATACGCAATTCACCAAAAGCAATATGCTACACCCAATTGCCAAAATAAATTCACAATTCGCCTAGCACTGTTCACCAAATACTATACGCTATTTGCAAAAACGCTATATGCAATACGCCAAAACTTATATGCAACTCATCAAAACAGTATATGCCAAACGCATTACACCAAACAATATACACCAATTCGCAAAACGCTATACGCAAGACGCTGTAGCCAAAGGTTATATGTAATAAGAACATCTCTATACTCAGTGGGCAAAACACAATATGCTATAGACTATATGCAATGGGAAAAACTATAGTCCTCAGCAGCTGGAGGGCCACAGGCTGCCTACCCTGGTACTAGATGCTTCTCCAACACACTGCTTCACAAAGTGTTCGAAAAGCCTCTAGCATCCAAAGGGTTAAGTCAGGACCATAAAAACCCCTCTACACATAAAAATAACTGTGAAAAGCATTTCTCATTAGATGTTATTGTTTATTTGGTTGTTGTTCTTTACAAACGTTAGTAGGTTTGTGCTTCTCTGCTGCATCCCGCCCATTCATTTCTACAGCTCTCCTTTATAGCAGAAATGGGGATCTTCATGGCAGCCAGCTTAGGTCAGATTGGTCAGGTTTATCAGATTTGTCCTTTTTCTGAATAACAAGTTTCATCATGTTCTTAAAAGTGCGTTTCTTCTTACGCTTTCCATTTTCTGTGCCTTTCTCACTCTTTCCATTTTCAGTAACATTCTTGCTCTTTCCTTACTTATACCTTTCTTCATCACCATGTCTTCTATGTGAATTTCTTCCTGCTCTTTACTTATTTCGATCACCATATTTGTAGGTGCCGATTCCTGCTCTTTGTAAGTAGCAACCGGGATATCGATGTCTGGAGCCTCTGGTTCAGTCCGGGTATCAATATCTACAGAGGCTGGTATCTGCTCTGTGTATGAATCCATCTGAGATCCAACCTCTACAGAGACTTCCTGCTCTTTGTAAGTAGCAACCGGGATATCAATGTCTGGAGCCTCTGGTTCAGTCCGGGTATCAATATCTACAGAGGCTGGTATCTGCTCTGTGTATGAATCCATCTGAGTTCCAACTTCTACAGAGACTTCCTGCTCTTTGTAAGTAGCAACCGGGATATTGATGTCTGGAGCCTCTGGTTCAGTCTGGGTATCAATATTTACAGAGGCTGGTATCTGCTCTGTGTATGAATCCGTCTGAGTTCCAGCCTTTACAGAGACTTTCTTCTGTACGTATTCGTCTGTCTGGATCTCACTGTCTATTAAGGCTGGCAAAGCTACATAGAAAGGCTCTGCCGGCGTTTCATCTATGCGATAGTACTTATAGCAATGTTTAAAAAATACAATCACAGTGAGATAAACAGCTAATAACACGAGAAACGCAATTATCACACTGAACAGTACAATGTGATCCCTCATAAAAGATTCTTTATCCTTTCCTTCGCTACTGTTAGAATTTGAAGTAATGGTATATTTCATGCTTGCCACTAAATGATACCTCTCCTTTGTGTCGCATTGATAAGTAAGGTCTTCTTTCTCTCCGTAAACCTCAAGAGTTCTTGTCTTATCAGGTAGAACACGAGGAGGTTTTCCTGTAGCAAATACCTTCCATTCATAGGTAAATTGCTTTGCCGAAGCCAAGGAGAAGCAAGCTATACGCATAGGACCATTTCCTTTATCCACAAGCGTAGTCCTTCCACAATCTACAGATCTTTGGCATTCTGCAACTGCCACAAGACATCTCTGTTTACCTTCTGGACATTTACTGGTTCGATAGATCTCCTGATAGCCAATGCCACAACTCACTGAGCAAGGTCCAGAACGAACATCGGTCAAGATCTCATTTTCATCAGAAGCTAGTGGAAGCTCCTCCACCACAGGGTTCAATCGAACCTGTTCTGGTACAGGTCTGAAGTCTCCAGGTGCTGATTTTGAGACAAGAAATATAATGACGTATATCCACCACAACTTTTCAGTCACTGGACAAGCCATTGCACTCCAACAATTGGGTAAACTAAATGATTATTGATGCTTGACACACTGCCTTATATTCACATTCTCCAAGCCTGCATCAGTATGGAACACTGTGATGTCACAGTGCCATTTCACCCACAGAGTTCTATAATGTTACTAGAGTTCTATTTCCTGTCTCCACTACAAGAATCATAGTTCTGTTTTGTTTGAGACTAAGGATTCTGCAGTCTCATTAACCATTTCAGTGCCAGTGTCTTGTGGAATTTCTGTATCCTGCTGGCCAGACACATTTTCACCAGTTTTGCTTGTCATCTGTTTAGACATGATTTCCATTGGTAACTTTCTAGTTATATATGGAAAACTAGATAAAGTTATTTCACAACAAATATTGCTTTTCCGAGGTTCATCATAAAAAATAAATTTTGCATTATTCGACAAGGTATGATGTCATAAATATAAAAAGAATTGAAAAAAAAACAACAACTTGTGCAGCTATTATGAACTGTTTATCAAACACATTTATGTTGGTAGCCAAAATTTCAATTCACGAACCTCCTGAGTACAAAAATACTAAATATGTATAATTTTATCATGGGTACACATTGATAATCAATAAAATAAGATGTGGGTATATAATGGTTAAAACACAATTCTCCATTTAGCTAGTTATTTTTATTACAGCATTGTATATAAACTGTTATTTGCAGAATGTTTTAGAAACTTTGAGGGAGATTTATAAAAAAACGCTTTTCTTGCCTTTTACGGAACAGTCCTTATGGCACGGCGAGTGGATATAACGCTAGGTCTGATTTAACATTGATTAAAGGGAGGTTTATAAATATGGCGTTATTTTGCATATTTTAAAGACTGAAATGCTTAAGGACAGAATATATGGTGTTAAGATTCTGGCGATATCTGCCTCCATCCTGCCTCCTTCAGTGTCCCGTGCAGCCATCTGTGCCTTGTATGCTCTCCCACCACTCTATGGAACATACAGGTGAATAGAGTCACTCCATGGTGGGAAGATCCTGGGGCCTACCGGGATTGCTGTACTACAGTTCTGTCTGGCCTCGACCAGCACAGTGCACCCTACCTTATAAGCGGCTTTTGCTCTTGGTCGCAAGGGTGATTTATGGCGATCTTGGGATCATATCCCCTGGTCAGGGAGACACATCCGTCCCGCCTTCAGCTTCCACTGTATAGCCCTTGCCTCTTGGTCACGTGAGCAGCGCCCCCTATCCTTCTGGCTGGCAGGGGACCCAGTGATCTGCCTCTTGGCTAAACAACAGAATGTGACCACAACTTGGACTTTTGGCTCAGCATCAAGGGTTAGTGAGAGTTTTTAACCCTTTCATCAATACAGTGCTTTGCTACACTGGACCCTACCCTCCCAGGCCAGCTTCTGCCAAACCCCCTCCCCATGGAAGCCTCTCTCCTGGCCACCCTGATGAAAAATAAGAGACATATGACATGTAACACGATACTTGTATGTTGACACTTAACCCTTTCAGTGCCGCATACATGGCCAATGCATGAGTCCCGTTTGACACCTGTGTGGCACTCAAATGATTAAGCATAAATGTACAATTAACTCTCACATCTCTGCGTACCTTTACCCCACTGCCCAGGGATCCTACTTCTCACTCACAGCACTGGGGGTACCCAGCATCACCCAGTAAGCTTTGGAGTGCTGTCCCGTGGCTCCTACTGCCTCCCCCTCCGCTCCCAGTGCTTCCCCTGCCTTCTCCTACCCCTTCTCTCCCTGCTTCCTCCAGCACTGGCTGCCATCCGCTCCTCCTTCATTTGTCTGACTCATTCTTCTCCACTTCCTGCCACTTTGTGGGGCCGCATAACTGGGGCACACACAGACTATAAGACAGCTGGTTAACCCTTTGAGTACCTACTCTCTGGCACTCAAAGGGCTTAACACCATTATGCTTCCTTTTGTCACAGAGGTAGGTAGGTGTAGGTGGGTGTGTGTGTGTGGGGTATTTAGAATATTGGGGTAACTATATCAAATTCCCTTTATTCCCATTCAAACACTTTACAAGACATTGGGTAACAAAGGTAAATCAGTTTCATTTATATACAAAATTCAAATTTCACAAGAATTAAGAATGAATTGCATGAATAGGTGGGACGATATGGTTGGCCAGGTGCTGAAGGATGAGGAATGGTCTGACATTTTTAAAAAGAATACCAAGATCTTGTATAAATTCCAACTGAATCCATTAAGGACTGGGAAAATCTGAGGTGGATTTCACTTAAGGACTGGAGCAATTTTGACTTTTTTGATTATGGCTTTGTTCAACCATATTTTCTTTTTAATTTCTTTTGTACAGCCACACAAATTATACACAGTTTTTTTAAGCACAAGTATGGCTTTCTTTTCATACCACAATTATATGAATACCTCATCGTTTAATTTGATTAACATAGAAAAAAGAGAAAAACATTTAAAAAAAACAACATTTTGCTTACATTTTCCTGTCAGGATTTGCATACTATTAGTTCATTACAAAAAAATACCCCTAAATATATTCATTTGCTTCTCCTGAATATAAGAGTATCCCATATGCCTGGTATTTCAATCCCTTTCTTACATTTACAAGGTAAATATTACAAGATGGACACCATTATTTCCAACCTGTAATTTTTCAACAATTGGCATGTGAGCATCATAGCTTAGTTGATGGTGCCAGAACCAAAAATGTCCCACAAAGGTATATGTTTCTGAAAACTAGACAACATAAGGTAAATAACCAGGAGAATTCTGGAGTTTCTTATGCAGTTATTTTTCCAGAAATATTTTTCAAAATTATGGTAATATTTTTTTTTTTTTTGTAGTTTTCACACTTATATTTTAATATTACTGTTGATATCAAGCACGGGATAGTAGAACATTTTAAAAAATGCATTAATTAATATTCATCTCTTTCTTCTGAGTATGGCAGTACCCCATATGCATAGGTTTCTCAAGGTTTGGGGAAGATACGGGGCCCAAATTGGAACATGTGCTTTTCCAGTTTCACACTTTGAATGTTCACAGCTTGCATCACTGGTGCCATGTCTCATCTGGGGCTGTGTACCAGTGCTCTGCTTTAAAATTTCCCCCGAAAAAAGTGTATATTTTTGGAAAGTAGACACCCCAGGCTTTCATTTTAGGCATGTTTTCAAATTTGTTATGCAGCCATTTTACCACCAATCCCTCGTAAATCTTGATGT
This sequence comes from Rhinophrynus dorsalis, assembly GCA_037306005.1. NCBI lineage: Eukaryota > Metazoa > Chordata > Amphibia > Anura > Rhinophrynidae > Rhinophrynus > Rhinophrynus dorsalis. The sequence goes on along the minus strand of CM074728.1, from coordinate 91,252,573 downwards.
AAGTAAAAATTTCAGCGTTTTTCACACTTAGGTTTCAGTGTTGATGTGAATTTCAAGCACATGATAGGTGAATATTTTTAAAAATGCATTGTTTAGTGTTCAGCTCCTTCTTCTCAGTACGGCATTACCCCATATGCATAGGTTTGTCAGGGTTTGGGGGTAGCTACTGGGCCCAGTTGGAACATGTGTGTTTCCTTTTAGAGACATGCCATTTTTACAGCTGGTGCCTTGTCTCATTTCGGACTGTTTGGCAATGCTGCAATGAATTTCACCCCCAAAAGTATCTGTTGTAGAAGAGTGGACAACCCTAGCTTTCATTCTATTTGCATTTTATACATTTTTTCGCTGCCACTCTATCACCAATCCCTCCCAAAGCCTACAGTAAGGAAGAGAAACACCATTTTTTCACACTTATATTTTAGTGCTGCTCTGGATTACAATCAGATGATACTTGCAGATTTTTTAAGTGCTTTACATTAGTGGTGAGTTACATTGTCTAAGTATGGCAATGCCCCATATGCATAGGTTTGTTAGGGTTTGGGGGAGCCACTGGGCCCAGTAGAGAACATATGTGTTTCCATTATCAGACATGGAAAAAACTTAGGGTGCTTTGCTTCCCATTATATTTTGATAGTGTTAGATCTAAACAGGGATGTGTTTTGAAAAATAAAAAAACAGGATATTTCAGGGGGAAAAGTGGCCAAATAATAAAATAAACTTTACAGCACTAATGCATTGTGCCCGAGTGGTATTGCTTGAAGCAGTCACCAATGCAGAGGCCAGATTTGGAAGGGCAATCAGGACAGTAACTGGTGGTGTCTGTCCGTATTCCCTTGCTGTAGCAAACTCTGCAGCGCTTCTGTGGTTTGTTCTTTTGGGGAGTTGGGGGTATTTTATAAATCAAGTGTTCTACCCCTGGTCTTGTTGTAATTATTTCTGGCGCACCTTGAAACAAAAATAGGGAAATGAGTTGTAGCTGATACTGTAAAAAAACTACATTTTGGATTGGGGTTTGCCAGTTTGAAAAGTAAAAATGAATTGTGTACTGCAGTCTGCATCATATAGATGGCACCTTTTTTGTACCATGCCCTACACTTTCTCATAGCGAGGTATGGCTGCATTAGTTGATCACACAGATCAACTCCCCCCTTGTTCTTGTTATATTCCCTGATGCAGACTGACTTTCTCAGTACCCCTGTCCTGCCACGAACAGTGACTGCCAAAGTTCTGTCCTCATGCATGGTGGTCAGCATATAGACATCTTTTTTGTCTTAATAAAGTTATTTTAACCTTACCAGTCAGGTCTGAGTGTTCAAAAACCGTGACACTAGTAGGGTGATCAGAGAGGGGGAAATGTATTGATCACTGCAATAACAGTGATCAGTGGCGTTAAAATGGATTTTTTTCTTTTCTTTTTTTTTTTTTTTAACTTTTAAGAGGAGCAGGAACGCTGGAACACGATCTGAACTCTCGAACAAGATGTTTGTCTGTCTCTCTCCACCTCAGCAGTGTGTAAGATGGAGGGAGGCAGAGATATGTGACAGGGACTGTATTTGTAAATACTGTCCCTGTCATTCTGCTTCTGCAAAATGTGATTTGCTTATCTAGCTAATTACATGTTGCAACCATGTTATTACTGGCTGAAACTAAGTACCCCGGTATCGGAGCACTTAGTAACAGCCAGCCCGCACTCTCCCTTTGCTCCGTGAGGCGACGATGGGAGATTTTAACCCATGATGTACCGGGACCGTCATGAGTCCTTGTAGCAAATCTACCCATGATGGTCCCTGTACTTCATGGGTCATTAAAGGGTTAAGGGATCAGTCCTTTAGAATGTTACATTTAACATACTTGGTCCCTGCAAAATTATTGCTTATGTACCCAGATTTGCCAGATTGCTGTTTCTGAAATTGTGGAGAAAAAGGAATATTTCTACACATTTGGTGGGAATGCAAAATAGTTAAAAAAAAACAAACAAACAAACAAACATGGGGAAAGATCAGCTCATTCCTGTCAGACATGTTGGGTAAGAATATCATACTGATATATAGCAAGCTGTCTTGGGGGAAAGAGTGAGTAATACTTTAAAATATGAGGACAAACTAAAATGTAATTTGCTTATGTATAAGAATAGTGATAGCATCTCACTGGAAAGAACAAAATATTCCTTTAAAGAAAGTCTTAGAAAAAATAAGTCAAGTTTGTCATAACGAATACCTCAGTTCGACAGAGAATAACACACATGACAAGTATCTACAAATATGGTTGTAACGGGCAAACTGTCTGGGCCTACGGACTTCGGGCCCATTATTAAAAACTAGCGCATCATTTAGAACTTTATGCCGGCCTAAGAGACTGAATTCCTAGCTTTGACTCACGTTGGAGCGTCAACTGGCCAAGGTTGGGTCAGCTCAAGTGAATGGGATTAAAAGACTAAAACGGGTCAGATTATGTTCTACACCTCCCAGCTAGGAGCTCCTTACCCAGTCTCCTGGCTTGACACATTGTCGTAAACTTTGGGACTGGGCGACAAACAAACTACACACTTCTACCCCCTGGCCATTGTTCCCAGAATGTGTATTCCAGCCCCTCAAGCCTTTGTCTATTGTTCACTCTCGCCCTTTTGTGTATAATCCAATCATGTTTGCCCTATTGTGTAATGCCTGAGTCATCTGTTTATGGTTCTTTGTATTCTGTACGCTGTTCTGGATGTATAAAAGACTGCACTGTGTTCCAATAAAGTTGAGTTAGTGTTCGACTAAGAAGTCTTCATGTGTAATTATTTCTTGGATGGTCTAAAGAGTCCCCTCTGACTCCCATCCAAGAGAGGTATCCAGAGCCGTGTGACCCGAATCTTCGCCTCGACTTCTCGACTCATGCCAGTCCGCCTTTGCCGACTCAGAGTCAAATCCCTCCCATCGACTCCAGCTCTACGCATACATCGAATATGGTCCTGGTGAGATGATGCAAGATCTGTCGACTGCCTGACTAGACAACTTCGACCCTGCTGACTTTCGTTGACTTCGACACGGAGTCGACAACTCGAAATTGATGCCCACTCTGTCGATTGCTCTGGCTATTCTCTGACTGGCAGATATGACATAAGCCAGCCGCCTTTGGGAGAGAGGATTCTGGTACGATGGCCCAGGACATCCAGACTCATTACAGTCATCTCCGTGGTTAAATAGTTCCTTAAGAAAAAATGACAATTTTTTCTTTCTGTTATTTGTATTTTTGTTTCAGCCCTCCAGCTGCGTAGGACGTCTCAACTTCTTCAGATACCTGCCTCCCACTACTGTCTTCAGTTTTCCTTTTGGCCAAGCTGTAAAGATGCACGGCGTATACATATTACAAAAGGGTAGGGTATGCCGTGTAGGGACACAGATGAAATACAAATAACGGTAAGAAAAATTTCTCATTTCTTCTGTATCCCTCCCCGGCATTAGTATGGGGACTTAAAAAGCAGTACCCAATGAGAAGGGAGGGGAGGCTAAAATATAACCGCATAAAGAAACATGGAAGGATCCTACCAAAGTTCAAGTGGTACTACTGTTTCCAGGACCGTCCTTCCATACTTGACATGAGCAGAAGACTGTAAGTTCAGGTGGTAGTGCTTGATAGGGGTGGATAGCAAAGACCAAGGAGCTGCCTTACATATGTCAGAAGGAGAAGCCTCTGCTTTCTTAGCCCAGGAAGTGGACATGGCTCTGGTAGAATGAGCTCTGAGATTTTTTGGTGCCAGGTGCCCAGCTTCTGAATATGCCAATCTGATGCATTCAGTAATCCACCTGGCGATGGCTGCCTTGGAGGCTGCATTACCTTTTAATCTTCCCTAGAAATATATAAAGTCTGAAGTCCTAAATTCTTCTGTCCTATTTACGTAAATGTAAAGAGCGCTAACCTCTTCCAGATTATGAAACTGAACCTCCTTGGTCGCTGAAGGGTTAGCACAGAAGGAAAGAAGCACAATATCATGGTTCAGGTGGAACTCTGAAATCACTTTACCCCTAAAGGATTGTAGCGGTTTGTTTGACACACAGACACAGTAGGTTTGGATAAAACACAGTTTTATTAAGCAATTAGCAATACCATAACCCTCACAGGTCATGTAGTATATTCTCAGTATAATACAGACACAAGACAGGTTACATTTACATATGCCTACACAGGTCCAGTATAAACATAGAGTCCATGACACGATATACTGACACAGGTCAGGCAGAGTTTGAAGGAGTCCCAGTGTATCGGTACTGCATGGGTTAATGGGCTTCAGCAAGTGTAGACAGACCCATGTGAGGTTAGGTCTGATAAGAAGCTCACCCAGGATAGAGAGCTTAAATACGTGTGACGCCCAGTAATAGGTTAGCAGACAATGGTGAACTGCCTGAGCAGTAACGGAGGCTGAGCAACATAGAGCACTGCCGGAGCAGTAACAGAGACTAGGCCACGTGATCACTGCCGTAGCAGTAACGGAAACCAGGCAACATGTACTCTGCCGTAGCAGTAAACGGAGACTAAGCCTCTTGCACTCTGCCGTAGCAGTAACGGAGGCTAGGCCACTTGCACTCTGCCGTAGCAGTAAATGGAGACTAGGCCACTTGTATTCTGCCGTAGCAGTAAACAGAGACTAGGCCACTTGCACTCTGCTGTAGCAGTAACGGAGACCAATCGACTGGAGACTGCGCAACTGAGCATTGCTGTGACAGTAACGGAATGAGCAACTGAGCAACTCGCTCTGAGGTGGCAACCAACCGGGAACATCTAGAATGACAAGCCAATAGGAATGTCGCCGAGGCGACACAGAGGCAACCGGAGCAGGAACGTCAGCCAATCCAAGTCGGTACACGGAGCAGGAACGTCAGCCAAGCCGGGTCGGTACATGGAGCAGGAACGTCAGCCAAGTCAGGTCGGTACACAGAGCAGGAACGTCAGCCAAACTGGGTCGGTATAGTGAGCAGGAACGTCAGCCAAGCCGGGTCAGTACACGGAGCAGGAACGTCAGCCAAACCGGGTAGGTACACGGAGCAGGAACGTCAGACAAGCCGGGTCGGTACACAGGAGCAGGAACGTCAGCCAAGTCGGGTCGGTGCACAGGAGAGGGAGAAGCAGAATGGTCAGGCAGTCCGGGTCGGTTCACAGGCAGGAGGTGAGATTCAGAGTAGTCAGGCAGGCGGGGTCGATACACTGAGAACAACTGAGATCAGGAACAAGCGCTGGTACTGGAACACCACGAAAGGGCACCATAGAGGTGCCAGAACCCAGCATTTAAAGGCCATACTGGGTGGGACAAGCACAGTATAGCCAATAGGAGTAGAGCAGGAGTATAGACTGACAGAATGTCACAAAAAGAACACGGGCACCGTGATAAGGATGGTTTGAGTTTGAGGACTACCTTATCCTGATGAAAGACCAAATAGGTGTTTTTACAGGATAAAACTTGGAGATCATTGATTTTACCTGCTGAGGTTGCGGCCGTGAGAAAAACTACCTTTAAGGTAAGATTCAAAGACCTTTGCCTTCGATAACTGGTCTTACACCAGGTTCAGATCCCACGGTGGAATAATACTATGGATAGTAGGCCTGATCTTAGAAATTGCCCGTAAATACCATTGAATGAGGTAATTTTCTGTCAGTTGAATAGCTAACACAGACAAGGCTGACACTTGGACTCTGATGGATGCTGGTTGCAGTCCTTTGAGAAAACCATCTTGCAGGAATTCCAGTATTCTGGAGATACTGATGGGAGGATCTTGAGGAAATTTGCTTTAACCAGCTAGAGAAAGTTGATCACACTCTAGAACACACCCTTGAGGTAGACTTCTTTATTCCTGCAATTATAGTATCTGCTACTGCTTCCGATAATCCTTTGTTTTTCAACATGAACCGTTCAAACTCCAGGCCGTCATATTCAAAAAACTGGGGTTGGGATGACAAACTGGTCTCTGAGTAAGTAGATTGGATGTCACTGGAAGTCTCCAAGGCGGCCTCCAGTAGCATCACCACTGCCATGCTGCAGCCTACAAACCGACACAGCTTGTACCCGGCGTCAATACACCAGTGGCGGCGCGCACTAAACCACTCTATGACATGTCAACAGTGCGTCATGCATGCGGAGACATGGGGCAGAGGGTGGAACATGTCATAGAGTGGTTTAGTGCTTACATACAATGACATATCCGTGAGGGTTGGGAAACATGTAGCTCTCCAGCTCTTACAGTGTAGCACTAATCAGATGGATAATCGCTGAATGAACATATACCTGATATCTGTCCCCATTTTAAATGGAGTCTTAGCTCAGTAGTGTTTGGCACTGTTGATCAAAATGATACCCTCCAGCTGCTGCCAGCCTACATCTCCCATAATTCCCCTCAGCCTCTGTGTTAGAGCAAGCAGGAACATAGGCCAGTATTAATAACAGTAAACTGGAGCTGTTATGGAGTAAACCAGCTGCACCATAGGGGACAAATACAAATTCCTGTTAAGTCAAATCAGGCTTTTAACACAGTAAAATGCTAGAGATGTCTAAATGCATTGGGTTAAAAAGCTCTGTTGGAATTATTGTCCCCTATGGTGCAGTTGGTTTACTCCAGAATAACTCCAGTTTTTTCTGCCGATGCATTTTTTCCAGCACCGTAATCTATTCAAATGTCTGTGCTGTCAAAAACTACCGGCAAAAAAAAGAGCTGTCGTGAGTTAAAGTTAAGAGGTGTTTTCATCCATCGAAAAGGATGAAAACACCGTAAATTGCAATGTAAATGTCTGAGTTAGCCAAGAACAGGCGATAAGGGACTCAAGTTATCCCAGGAAAGTTAGCACCTATTTTTTTTTTAACTTGAGTCCCTTATCGCCTGTTTAAACAGCCGACACAGACACTTGAAGTTAAAAAAAAACCTAAGTCCTCAGTGGATGTATTGATATGGGGCTCTAAGCACCATATCAAACATCCAAAGTATAAAAAATGTGTCAGACGTTATTAGAATTAACCCTATGAGTGCCAGTGGGGTATAATTACCCCGGCGGCATTCATAGGATTAACCCGACTAAGTTAAAAAACATCACATTACAAGTAACACTTACCATTAATCTTGATGTCCACCGGAGTCCTCAGCTTCCTGGTCATCTTCTTTTCTATCTTCTCTTGTATCTTCTGTCTTCATTCTTCTCTTCTATCTTCTTTCCTCTATCTTCTTGCTGTAAAAGAAAAAGATAAGTTTGAGTTTAAAGCATACATACTTTAACCCCTTGAGTGCCAGAGGGGTACGCAATGCAATCAGCTTTGAGCGGCTGTGTTTTAACTAATTGGCTGGGAGATGCGTAAGCATATGCCAGCCAATGGCTGTGAGAGAATTAGAAGTGAGGTTGCCCATATATAAGGACAGCCTCAGTTCTAATTCCCTCATACCGGAACGGGCATCGGCCCGCGAAGAAGAAGAGGGGAGGGGTGTGCCGCCTTATTCTGTCTACGATGCCGCCTCAGCGCCTCACACAGTGGCGGAGACAGCAACAATTAAACGCTAAGCTTGATTTTTATTTACTTATAGAAATATCATGTCATTGAGATTTATAGCAAACTTTTCATAACATTTTTATAATTATATGGGGGATTTTTATTTTAAGACGAGGCACACTACTATATATTTTAACCCTTTGTGCCCCAGAGAGGTACCCATCGCATTGCTTTGCAATGTGTTGCCTACCCCTCTGGCAGTCAAGGGGTTAAAGAATGTATGCTTTAAACTCAAACTTATCTTTCTTTTACAGCAAGAAGATAGAAGAGAAGAAAGAAGACAGAAGATACAAGAGAAGATAGAAGAGAAGAATTAAGACAGAAGATACAAGAGAGGATAGAAGAGAAGAAAGAAGACAGAAGATACAAGAGAAGATAGAAGAGAAGAAAGAAGACAGAAGATACAAGAGAAGATAGAAGAGAAGAAAGAAGACAGAAGATACAAGAGAAGATAGAAGAGAAGAAAGAAGACAGAAGATACAAGAGAAGATAGAAGAAAGAAGATAAAAGAGAAGAAAGAAGACAGAAGATACAAGAGAAGAAAGAAGATAGAAGAGAAGATACAAGAGAAGAAAGAAGACAGAAGATAGAAGAGAAGAAAGAAGACATAAGATACAAGAGAAGATAGAAGAAAGAAGATAGAAGAGAAGATAGAAGACAGAAGATACAAGAGAAGATCGAAGAGAAGAAAGAAGACAGAAGACACAAGAGAAGATAGAAGAGAAGACAGAAGATACAAGAGAAGAAAGAAGACACAAGACACAAGAGAAGATAGAAGAAAGAAGATAGAAGAGGAGAAAGAAAACAGAAGATAGAAGAGAAGATAGAAGATACAAGAGAAGAAAGAAGATAGAAGAGAAGAAAGAAGACAGAAGATACAAGAGAAGATAGAAGATAAGACAGAAGACACAAGAGAAGATACAAGAGAAGACAGAAGATACAAGAGAAGATATAATGGAGACAGAAGGAGACAGACAGTGGATGACAGGTAAGTTTAACACAGACTTTTTAAAGATCGGTGCTTGACAGTATTTCAGGCACCCATCATTAGTTTAAGTTAAGTCCCCAAAACTGGCGTTATTAGCGGCATTTTGGGAAGTTAATGCACAAAATGGACGTATAGACACAACACCAGTTTTGTGTCCTATCGTCCGTTGTGCTAAATGTCGGAAGGACATTTGAATAACGACCAAGATATTTTATTTTGTCGCTCGGTATCCATTTTGCCCTACCAACATTTTTCTACTCCAACGTTTGGATCGAGCCTTAGAATCTACATTATAGTAAGTTGATGGGTTAATATTTCAGTCAGTATATGCTTACTTACATAAACATAGGGTCTCATGTAGAAAGCAAAAAGAGAAATTCTAGAGTAAAGCCATTGCACTATAGAGGACAAATGAAAACTGACCGTAATTAAATAGAGGTTTGTAACTCCATTTACACACCTGGGAACTCTCTGGATTTGCCCCAGACGCCAGGTTTCCGGTGACAGTGGCCGATTCTTCGGATGCGGGGAGGTTCTGATGAAACTCTTCCCACCTCTACACCTTCACCCGTTCTTCCCGCTTCTCTGGTTCCCCACCCAGTTCCTCCTACTTCCTGCCCGCTTTTGTGATCCACCTTTTTTTTTTTTTTTTTTTTTTTGCTGCAGTTCGTGTAATTTATATCCCCCGGGGACTCCAGAAGAGAAAGTCCACAGGTATGCCTATCCTATATAATAATTCGCTAAGGATGTTTGTCCGAAGCCATCATGTGCAGTACAGATGGCTGCGTGCTCTGCAGTCATGCGCAGTAGAGACTGCCAACGCAGCGGCTGATAAGGAGTGGGGCATTCCGAATTCAGACCGTAGTCCTCTCTGCGCATCTTCCTGGGATCAAGTGGTCCCAGGAAGGTGAGCAGAGAGGACTCCAGTCTGAATTCAGAGCACCCTGCTCTGTATCAGCCACGGCGCGGGCAGTCTCTACTTGCATTACTTCAGCGGCGACACTGTGGCCCGTGTTAATGGGCTTTTCAACTAGTTTAACATAATGTAATGAAGATCTCTCTAGTAATCAAGGGATTAAAAGTCTCACTTAAATCAATGGCAATTGGCACGTACCATTTATCTTCTATGGTGCTGTCAGTTTGTTCCAGAATTGTACTTTGGGGTCCAGTTCAATAAGTTAACATTTTACGGACCTCACAATCATGGGGGGGGGGACGCTGTGGAGGACCAAGGCACAGATGTGATCTGAGATCACAGGACGCGCCATGATCACAAACTTCCATGACATGCCAGGCCCGTCACCAGTCCTTAAAGGGATAGTAATGTTTCATAATAAAAACAGCTCTAATTAATAATCATAGTATTTGGACTTTGGAGAGTGTTATTTCAATACTGTCAGAGTTGTAGTTCAAGAGTAACTGAATGATAAAGTATCCCCCTCCAGCCCCTTTTACTGATGTAACACTGTTCAGCCAAAGCAGAAGGGAGGTGCCCAGGTAGATTGCACAGAGGGACAATCTTCAATTAAGATAAGGGAAAAACCTGAAAAGCTTGTCAAGGGGGGCAGGGATTTCATTGTTCTCATAGGAAGAAGATTGTCCCCTGCTGTTATCTGTCTGGTCTATGGACTGCATTCCACATCTGAGAAGAGATGGCTTACACTAGGTAAAAGGGGCGGGAGGGGAAACTTTGCTTGTGAATATCTCTCAAACCATAAAGGTTTGAGAGATAAGACTTATATCGTTCTTCATGTTTTTTTAATGCCTACAAAATAAAATGAAGTTAAAATGAAGTATTACTATCCCTTTAACGCCCTGGACAGCCGTGACAGTGCTGGCACATCAACGGTCATTGGGGGGGTTAAACAGAATAATGGACATCTAGCTCACTACAGGGGAAAAAGGAAAATCCTCATTGATTTAAGTCTAGGTTTCAGACCCTTGAGACCTAGAATACCTGCAACATATTGCACAGCAGTGCACTGGCAACTTCTCTAGCATTCAATGGGTTAAACTCCCCATTAAAATCATTAGGAATTTTATTGGTCCCCTATGACACAATTTGTTTGCTTCAGATTTGTATTTCTTTAGTTTATTGAATTACATTATGCCTGTGGTGCTTTAGCTATTGCTGGACAACAACATACGTCAGTATTTTACAGCCAATTGCTGAACAACATTTACTTTAAGGCAGGGATGGGCCAATATGTGGCTCTTAGCAGGTATGGTACTACAGCTTCCATCATCCTCAACCATATTTTTATTAAAACACAAGCATCATGTTTTACTAAGGCTGTGCTAACTAAATAAAAAGCCAGGGGGCTGAGCTGGGCAGCAGTGTGATGTGTGGTAACCGGGATTAAAGTACTGCGATGTTTACTGACACTGAAGACTTAGGAAGGTTTGGTCTTTGAATCATTTCCTCCCTCTTTATGCATTTGTGCAGTGACATATATGGTTTGCTTTTTCCCCCATTAGATTAACACTTCACACACCAGACAGATGGGCCATTCATTGCAAATACCTCACACCAGTGGCTAAACTACTATGGGTGCTGTAGGTGCAGGGAACAGCCAGCTTTAGCGACCCTATGAATACGAGAAACACAGAGAGGGTGAGGGGCAGGGGAGTTTAGGATTTGTCAGTAGTTTACAAAGAATGTTTTTTCCAAAAAAATATTTGAAAACAGGTCCCTCTGACTTATTTTGCTACTGCTTCTCACAATGTGCTTATAACCTTTATTACAGCACTGCATATGAAGCAGGTGATTTTTGAATATGAAGTTGTGCCTTGTTATATTCACTTCATACATCTCAGTAAATAGTGCATGGAGATGGAGCAGTGATTCCTGGTACACACAATTGATTGATTTATTTTGTTTCTTGCCCAGTTTGCAGCTTCATGTTCTTGAAACCTGTATTGGAGGTGATAGACGAGTACCTGGAACTTATCACACAGTCAGTGCATGTGTGTGTGCCAAGTCTGCACCTCAGCTTACAGCGCTGACCACTTCATACAATGACAGAGCTTATCCCTTCTGAGTGTCAGATGTATCCAGCCAATTGCAATGCACTTGATACCTCTCTGGCCCTCAAAGGGTTATTAAAAGCAGCAGAACAAGGCATCCTCACACACACTTAGTGCATTATACAAGCTTGAGAGGTGCGATTTGGGCGCATACCAACTACAGAGTTAAGTTGAAGTGAAAATGCCATAGATTCCCAGTCATTTAAATGAGGATTTTAACCCTTAACCTACCGCATGCTCCAGTTGTTGCCAACTCATTACACAGTAATGTTTTGGAGACCTCTTGAGCATTATCCATTAAATAGGTCCATTTAATCCTCTGAGTGCCAGAGGGGTGCCCAGTGATTTACAAAGCAGTACACTGGGCATCCCTTTGGCACTCAAAGTGTTAAATAAAAAACATTTTCATTTGCCTCCTGTGGTGCAGTTGTTTTTCCCCAGAACGGCACCTCCTTTACCTGATGAATTTGTCCCTTGGTCTTCTGTTGCCATCCCCTAAAACAGTTCTGGATCACATTATTTTTGCATAGACATCTCTGCCACTTACCGTATCATCACCGTTATAATAAACCACCACCACAGTTGTTCAGTCAGTGGCATAACCAATTAGATGACCCCAGCTGGATGTAGAAACCACTCTAGGCCTCTAGGGCTGCTTTTAATTTCAAATACAAGGAAGGCATTTATTTGACAGCTCACTTCAGAGAGAGTTTCCAAATTTTATTATTGCAGGAACACAGCAAACTTTCTAGGGGATGTGCCACTCTGTCAGAAGAATAATACTAGCTAGTACAAATTAATTACCATGACCACCCTCATATCACTGTGGGCAGCGTGACACACCAGACAGGTACAGATCCCCTGCAACCTTATCTGTTTGACATTATAATAAACAGACAATCATTTGTAGGAAGTCCCTAGGACTTAGAGGACTGCAAAAAAACATCTAAGAAGCAGTCTTCCAAGTAGTTGGCTACAGAATACATGGTATGTATTAAAAAATATATATTATATCTCGCTCTATCTATATATCTATTCCAAAATAGTATAAATAAAAATATATATTTTATATATATATATACCAATATAATCTAAGATGATTTTTTTTTTTTCATGTCCAAATGGCCTTGTTCAGTGAGCATTTAATGTTGTGTATGCTGTATGTATTGCTATAAAAGCCAAGGGGCCGGATTCAAATGCAGGTGCTAATTTTATCTCTGCTTTCATCTCCAGGTTTCCCCATAGACTTCAGTGGGAACATTTTTGATAAAACAGGGGGGAACATTTATCACCTGCATTTGAATCCAGCCCAAGATCTGTTACTGTGGTTAATGCACGCTGCCCCTGTATTAAAAAATGATGTCATCTTATCTCAACCCATTTGTTTATAATCCCAAACAATCAGTGAGAGCCAAGGAAAAGGCAGGAATGGATGCTCCCCTGAGAACAATATGTAAGACTAGGTTTTAGGCCTCTGAAACTAAAGTGATGTTTTACAGATACTAGCAAGAAGTACAGTTTAATTAAGTGTATATAACCTCAATTAATTTTAGGTGTTCGTGTACATTTAAGGTCATTTTTATGCTGTATACCAGTGGTGGCCAATCAGAGGTCTTCAAGCTGCTGCCAGTCTACAACTCACATCATTCCCCACCAGTCAATAGCTGTAATTGAAATAGTTTATGATACAGGTATTCAATGTTTTTAAATGGGTAATTAGGAATGGTCAAAACAAATCAGAAAATTAGAGGCTGGCTGTTTAACCCTTAGAGTGCCAGGGGGTGCACTCTGACATGCAAAGGGTTCATGTTTTCTTAAGGATGATACTGTAGCCAAGAACAACATGTCAGAGAAAGGTGGCTGAGAGAGAAAGGTTTTTCATTTGATTGGTCAAATCCTATGCAGAACACACAACTTGCTGGGTTTGAAAGACTCATGAAAGGTGCTGTAACAATTTATTATGAAAAGTATATATTGTAGGGCTTTTTCTGCCAGGTAAAACAAGGGTACTTCTGACTGCTTGACAATGCTCCATTCTAAAGTTAATTAAGGTTTAGCTGATTTTAAAGAGAACAATTTCAGGATATGAAGTTAAGATCGATTATTTTACGTTTTGTAACTAACAATACCTTTGTAAATATCCATAAAGTTGTATTCTTCTTGTAATTCTATTTTAAAATTGTACATTGGTACATGCCATTGTTGTGTCCAGAAAGTTTACAGATTTTGTAGAGTATTCCATTTTTAGTCTGATTGAAGGGTGGAATGAGTTAAAAGAATCATGGAATTGTATGAGTTTATACTCTCAGTCCAGATGATAAAAATATAATTCATACATATATATATATTATATATAATAAATCAATCTTAACATCATATGCTGACAGTACTCTCACTCTAAATTAAACTGTCAGTGCATAACCCCCCCCAGGGTGGTGCTCTAGCTAAAGTGTGATAAAGAGGAGAGAAGTACTTCAGTGTTATTAATTCAAGTCCTGTATAATTCTGTGGAATCTGTGCACAAACATCACTCCATCTAAAGAAATCTTGGTGCGTAGGCTCCACGGAACTGGAGAGTATCATATTTGCCTGAGGTATATCTATACATACATGATCACTCTCTCTCTTTATTTATTTATTTTTCTCTGTCGTCCAATCCAGGTTACTGGTAACTTTGGGTAGGCGATCAGACCCTTTAATAGGCAGGAACAATTTTGAGAAGTGACTGTTGGGTGGAGTCCACCTCCTCTCCTTAGCTTGCAGATAGCCAATCCCCAACCAGTAAGATTTGTTCCTTGGTCAAGACACATCAAGAGAACAGTTCTGCTATAGTTTTAGCTTTTTTATTATTTTTCTGTTAGATATGGGATACCACCATTAGGCGGATTACCATCACTGACAATTCCCATCACCCAAATGTGGATAGCTCAGTTTACCAGGTGCTTTTGTGGACCTAAGCCCTGGGGGGAAATCTTGGCTGCAAGTTCTTTCCCCGGGAGTTGCCCACTGAGGCTTCTTCTTGATATATGGTAATCTGAAGACAGAAGATCTGCTGAAGGGAGTGCTGAGGTCCACATGTCCCATGCTTCCCCTCCGCACAGGGGTCTCAGTTGGAGTTCCTATTACATACTCATGCACCCATTGGGTTTATCTGTATGTCTGTGGGGTGTTTGAAGCAAGTTTCTTTTGCCACTGGTTAGCACCTTTTGGGGGGTTCTTGGGCACTTTCCCTACTGGGACCAGTGTTTACGGGGTCTATTGTTTTATTCTAGTGGGCTTTTGAGTGGTTTTACGTTTTCTATTTCACCTCATTAACTTTATGTTCGGCGCCTTTAAAGTGATAGTAATGTTTCACAAAAACAGCAGCTCCAATTAATCTTCATAGTATTTGAGCCATAGAGAGTGTTATTTCATTACTTTGAGCGTTGTAGTTCAACAGTAATTGTCCCTCTCTGCAGTCTACCTGGACACTCCCTGCTGCTCTAAGCTGAGCAGTGTTACATCAGTAAAAGAGGTGGGAGGGGAATATTTTATCATTTAATTACTCTTGAACTACAACTCTGACAGAATTGAAATAACATTCTCCAAGGCCCAAATACTATGTAGATTAATTAGAGCTGCTTTTATTATGAAACATTACTATCCCTTTAAGGCACGCGTTTACCACATAGACGCCATTGCTCCATTCACTTCTGTGGGACTTTACAGTTTGGGACATATCTCTGTAACCGCTCCACGTCAGAGATGGCTCATTTTGTGGGTTTGCCCTTGCTCTGTCATCCAGTCAAGGTTCTGGGAATGTTGGGGACTTTAGGGGACTTTGGGCACTGTTGGGGTACTCCATTAGGGAAACTATGTTTCTCATGAGTCCCTGTTTCGCGAGCTTGTTTCCGATTGGCTCCCGTCACAGCAGCCATTTTGTGTATTCGCAGATCAAGTATCCTACGCAGGGCTTAGACTCTCCTTCTCTCCTCCACAGTTTAACCCTACCAGATAAGTCTTATTTAGCATTTCTGGGGTGCATTTTATTATCATACACACTGTTTTGTAGGTGTTTTGATACTTTGACTGTTTGACTCTGTAAGAATGTCTACTCCATTAGACCTTGGGGCTAAACTTAAGACTAAGGATTCTGGGGTGTCTGTGTCCCCCATTGCTCATTACTCCTCATGTGACTCAGATTTACCTAGAGACTACTCAGGTCATATTTGCCCAGCATGCGCTGCTGCCCCTGAGTCTCCTGCATGGGCCTCCAGCCATGCACTAGAGCCAGTATGGATGCAAGAGTTTAAGGCTACTACCAGGGAACTCTTGTCCACCTTAAAACTCCTTCCATCCACCTTAAAGGGGGTCTTCCACTCGCCCCCATCAGATCTTCCCTGCCTAAACCGCCAGGTGTACCTGATGTGTCTGACTCCTCTGAGGAGGAGTTGTTGGTGGACTCTGATGATGATGACTGTTCCGCTGTTCCTTCATCTCAGTTTTTTGGGGACCCCTTTGAGACGGACCCCATCCCCTAGGTTGAGGGCTTGATCAGGGCTGTGTTGTCCATTCTGAACATTCCCTTGGTCCAGAAGGCGTCTTCTGACCCCTCTGATGTTTTTCAGGAGCCTGTTAGGCCCCATACTTGCTTTCCACCTAACCCCACCCTTGACCGCTTGGTGTCAGTGGAGTGGAAATTTCCTGACAAGAAACCATGTGTCTAGGAAGTTTGCTAAACTTTACCCATTTTCTGAAACAGCCCTCACTCAGTGGGTTCATCCCCCCAAACTGGATGCATCAGTTTACAGGCTTTCTAAGTCCACTGCCTTTCCAGTGGCTGATGCCTCTGCTCTCAAAGACTGGACTGATAAGAAGCTTGAGACTTCTCTCAAGGCTATTTTTGCGATGGCGGGCTCTGCCATTTGCCCTACGTCTGCTGCTGCATGGGTAAATAGGGCTCTGGCTGTTTGGACTGAAGAGCTCAATTCTGATGTCCGTCAGGGGACCCCTACTTCTGACATGTTGCAACTTCTCGCTAACATTGCTGAGGCTCAGAATTATGTCTCTGCTGCCCTGTTTGTCTGTGGTAGCCAGAAGGGCTCTTTGGCTCAAGATCTAGTCTACTGACACGGCCTCCAAGAAGGCTCTCTTGTCTTTGCCTTTTCAGGGATCCTCCCTGTTTGGGCCTGAGCTCAAGGCCACTGGAGTGAAGAGTTCTCACCTGCCAGTGGTCCTGAGGCAGAAGGCGCATGTCAAAAGGAATCATCTTTTTTGTCCCTTTCAGGCAGACCCGCGCCAAGGGACCCAGACGGTCCCTCAGGCTCCGCACTCCTCATCCAAGCCTATGCAGCAATGGAGATCCAAGTCCTCCACGAAGCCCAAGGCTTCCAAACCTTCTTGTGCATGACTCACCAAACCCAGGTCCCCACCCGCAGGTAGGTGGCTGCCTACGCCACTACCTTTTGGCTTGGCAGGCTTCTGTGGCGGACCCATGGGTTTTACAAGTGGTGGCCTCGGGATACAGGATTCCCTTCACCTCTCTTCCTCCTCCAAGGATCTTTGTTTCTCGTTCTCCCTTGGGAGCAGAAAAGCTACGCCTTTTCGAGGCAGCTATACAGGCCCTTCTGGACAAAGCGGTCCTGGAGCCTGTTCCCCCTCAGGAGAGGGGTTTGGGTTTCTACTCCAGTTTCTTTGTGGTTTCCAAGAAGGATGGGGGCTGTCGTCCCATTTTGGATCTGAAGGATCTCAACTCCTTTGTGGTCAGGTCCCAATACAGCCAGGAGTCGCTACACACAGTAATAGCTGCCATGTCCCCTGGGGAATTCTTAGCTTCTCTGGTTCTTCAGGATGCCTATCTGCACATCACCATTCATCCAGAGAGTTGGCAGTATCTCTGCTTTGCCTGCGACAGAGAACATTTCAAGTTTTCTGCCCTCCCCTTTGGCCTGACCACGGCTCCTCAAGTCTTCAACAGAGTCCTGGGAGAATTGATCTCCGTCCTATATTGGAATGGCATCAGGGTGACTCCATACATGGACGACCTCCTTCTGAAGGCCTCTTCTCCGGAACTCCTTCACCAACAGGTGCAGGACTGCATTCATGCTCTCTCCCATCACAGGTGGATCATCAACTTGGACAAGTCAGACCTTGTTCCTTCCCAGAGGGTGGTCTTTCTGGCCCTCCTCTTCGACACTCAGTGAGAGATGGTATTTCTCATGGACGAAGTGGCTCATCTGATAGCACTGAAAGTCTAGACTATCCTGTCTCAGGATCCAGTTCCAGCCAAGAAGTTGTCATCCTTGGTGGGAAGTTCATTTCCACCATAGAAGCAGTCCCGTTTGCCATGGCTCAGACCAGGGAACTTCAGAGGTTTCTAATCCTGGCATGCAGGGGCTGTCCAGATCTCCTGGAGAGATCCATATCTCTCCCTCTTCATGTGGAGCAGAGCCTCTCGTGGTGGCTCAACCTGAACAATCTCCTGAAAGGCAGACCCTTCCTGGTGCCCTTCTGGACCACAGTGACGACGGATGCCAGAAGGGGAGTGGTGCTGGGGCACTTGAGTGTTCAGGGCTGGTGGTCTCAGGAGGAATCTCTCCTTCCCATCAATGTCTTGGAGCTTACAGTCGGACAACGCCACAGTGGTAGCGTACATCAGCAAGCAAGGTGGCACAAGAAGTCTCGCAGCTTGGCTAGAGGTCAAGGCTATTTTATCATGGGCAGAGGGGCATGTCCCTGCCATTTCCACACTTCATATTCCTGGCATAGACAACGTTCTGGCAGACTTCCTCAGTCAGCACACGGTGGACAGCAGAGAGCGGGAGCTACATCCAGAGGTATTCAACTTCATCATCCAGCAGCGTGATCTTCCTTGCATCAACCTAATGGCAACCAGGCACAACAGGAAGGTTCCAACGTTCTGCTCTCGCTGGGCGTATCCCCTGGCTCTGGCAGTGGATGCCTTGTGGATCCCGTGGGCATTTTCTCTGGCATACATCTTTCCTCCTGTTCCCCTTTTGAACAGAGTACTTCGGAAGCTGAGACTGGAGCGCTGCCCAGTCATTCTGATTGCTCCGTAATGGCCCCGACAGGCTTGGTTTCCAGAGCTTCTGGACCTCTCAGTGGCGAAACCTCTTCGATCCCCCCCCTGTCCAGACCTTCTTCTACAGGGTTACCTCTGGAAGGAAGACGTTCATCATCTGGCTTTGACGGCATGGAGATTGAATCCTCAATTTTGAGGAAAAAAGGATTTTCTTTTGGTGTTGTGGCTACTATGCTTAGTACCTGTAAGCCTGTTTCCTTTAAGGCCTACCATCGAGTTTGGTCTAGTTTTCTCGCTTGGTGTGCTGACAAAGACCTGTCTCAGGATTCTGACCTTCCTACAGTTCTCTCTTTCCTCCAGGATGGTGTGGATAAGGTACTAAGTCCGAGTTCTCTCAAGGTTCAGACTTCTGCGCTCCCTGTCTTCTTTCAGAGGCATCTTGCGCTCATTCCTGATGTCAAGATTTTCTTCCAGGGTGTTGCTCATATCCATCCGGTGTTTAAATCTCCTGCTCCTCAGTGGGATCTTAACCTGGTCTTGGGAGTCCTTCAGCATCCTCCCTTTGTGTCTTTGGCTACCATTCCGCTACGTCTGCTGACGCGGAAGAGGGCCTTTCTCCTGGCGATTGCTTCTGTCTTGTAGACCACCCTTTTTTGGTCTTTCACAAGGACAAGGCGGTGCTTCGCACCTCACAAGAGTCTCTCCCGAAGGTGGTGTCCGAGTTCCACATCAATCAGGAGATTGTGGTCGCTTCCTTCTGTCCTAACCCTGCTTCTGACAAAGAGAGGGATATTCATCTGTTGGATGTTGTGCGTTGTCTCAAGTTTTATGTGCATCGCACTGAGTCCTTGAGGCAGTCTCTTTTTGTCATTCCTGAGGGTCCCAGGGCAGGGAAGCCTGCTTCCAAGGTTTCCATCGCTTCTTGGATCAAGTCCACGATTCGTAAGGCTTCCGAACTTCAGTAGAAGTCTGTTCCCTTCAGGGTCACGGCTCATTCCCCGAGGACTGTTGGGGCTTCTTGGGCCTACAAGAATCAGGCCTCAGCTGATCAGTTGTGCATGGCGACCACTTGTTCGTCTGTGCACACTTTTTCTAAACACGATCGTGTGGATGTGCTGGCATCGGCTGATGCCAGTTTTGGGAGGAAGATCCTGGAGGCAGCCTTGCCTGTATAGGATCTCCTTAGTCTTCCAGTACTCTTTCACTTTACCCCTGTTCAGTGTCCGTTGACTCTTTGCGGTTAGTATTGAGTTATTTATGATCTGTAGGGTCATTGGTGCTCTGGTGCCTTTGGGGGCCTGCTCCTGGTCCTTGCCTTTCTTCCCGCCCTGGAAAACTTAATGGTTGGACATCCCAAAGTTACCAGTAACCTATATTGGACGACAGAGAAAATAGGATTTTAGTCCTACCTGTTAAATACTTTTCTCTTAGTCCATATAGGTTACTGTCTCCCACCCTGTGAAGGGACCATGCTTGGCTCTCCTGAGGCAGAATGTCGGGGTCCTTTCGGGTTCATGCTCACAGGAGTCTTCCTTTACCTTCTTACTACCTATTCAATAGTTAGTCTGCAAATCTTACTGGTTGGGGATTGGTTAGCTGCAAGCTAGGTAGGCTCCACCCAGCAGTCACTATACACACACACACACACACACACACACACACACACACACACACACACACACACACACACACACACACACACACACACACACACACACCCCCCCCCACCCCCCCCGGACTGGGAATAAAAACCAGTCCTGGAAAAAATTGCTGACCAGCCCCATCTCATAATTGCATGTTTTTTCTTGTTTATAAAAGGGTAAACCATGCATTTTAAAACACATTTGAATGCCACCACCAGAGCAATACAGTTAGATGTTACCATAAGACAATACAGAGTTATATGCCTCCACCAGAGTAATAGAGAGTTTATATTATATATAAAATTCCATTCCACGTTTTGGTAAGCACACCCAAATGAAAAAAAACACACATTTAAAATTGCTGGAGTGCAACCACTCCAGCAACTGGCAAGCTTAGCATTCTATGGCCATATGATGTGACCAAATCCTCATCTTTAATATAATAGTGATATGCAGGCACAATGCCGCAGAGTAAAGGGTTAATAGTGATGAAAATGTGGATGTGTACCAATATTTTGTGTATTTGCTTTTAGCTATTTTGGTCAAAATTGGTTGCACTCCAGCAATTTTAAATGTGTTTTTTTTTTCATTTGGGTGTGCTTACCAAAACCTGGAGTGGAATTTTATTTTCGGAAGTTTTGACCAGCTTATATTGGTTTAAGCACCCCTCCTACCCCCATGTGCAATGCTCATTGTCTTTAGAACACTATGTAATGCCTGACAGAACAAAAGGATAAAAAAAAACAAAAAAAAAAAAACAAAAAAACACAAGAGAGAGGCAACGCTGTCCGACAAAAGAAGACTTGTGTGTGCCTGGTAAACACCCACATTGGTGACAGTAAGGAGGAGTTACTCAAATTTCCTTTATACTGCCTGTCCTATTGGTCCAGCCATGGGTGCATGATTTTGCTGCCAAATGCATTACACCAAACGCTGTAGCCAAATGTTATATGCAATAAGAACATCTACATACTCAGTGGGCAAAACACAATATGCTATATGCAATGGGCAAAACTATAGTCCTCAGCAGCTGGAGGGCCACAGGCTGGCAGTCCTAGTATTAAAGGCTCCTACAACACACTGCTTCACAAAGTGTTAGAGAGGCCTCTACTATGCAAAGGGTTAAGTCAGGACCATAAAAACCCCTCTACACATAAAAATAACTGTGAAAAGCATTTCTCATTTGTTGTTATCGTTTATTTGGTTTTTGTTCTTTACAAACGTTAGTAGGTTTGTGCTTCTCTGCTGCATCCCGCCCATTCATTTCTACAGCTCTCCTTTATAGCAGAAATGGGGATCTTCATGGCAGACAGCTTAGGTTACATTTTTTCGGATTTCTCCTTTTTTTCTGAATGACAAGTTTCGCCATTTTCTTAAAGGTGCGTTTCTTGCGCTTTCCATTTTCAGGATCATGCTTCATCAGCATGACTTCTGTAAGGACTGATTTCTGCTCTTCCCCTGTATCGATCACCCCATCTGTAGGTGCCGATTCCTGCTCTTTTTCTGCATCAACCGGGATATCGATGGCTGGAGCCGCTGGTTCAGTCTGGGTATCAGTATCTACAGAGGATGGTTTCTGCTCTGTGTATAAATCCATCTGGGTTCCAACGTCCATAGAGTCTGCTTACTGCTCTTTGTAAGTGTCCTCTGGGATCCCAAAATGAACAGGGATTGGTGTAACTTCCTGCTCTACATATTTGTCTGTCTGGATCTCGCGGTCTGTTAAGGCTGGCAAAGCTACATAGAAAGGCTCTGCCGGAGTTTCATCTATGGGATAGTACTTATAGCAATGTTTAAAAAATACAATCAGAGTGAGATAAACAGCTAATAAGACAAGAAACGCAGTTATCACACTGAACAGTACAATGTGATCCCTCATAAAAGATTCTTTATCCTTTCCTTCGCTACCGTTAGAATTTGAGGTAATGTATATTTCATGCTTGCCACTAAATGATACCTCTCCTTTGTGTCGCATTGATAAGTAAGGTCTTCTTTCTCTCCGTAAACCTCAAGAGTTCTTGTCTTATCAGGTAGAACACGAGGAGGTTTTCCTGTAGCAAATACCTTCCATTCATAGGTAAATTGCTTTGCGGAAGCCACGGAGAAGCAAGCTATACGCATAGGACCATTTCCTTTATCCACAAGCGTAGTCCTTACACAATCTACAGATCTTTGGCATTCTGCAACTGCCACAAGACATCTCTTTTTACCTTCTGGACATTTACTGGTTCGATAGATCTCCTGATAGCCAATGCCACACCTCACTGAGCAAGGTCCAAAACGAACATCGGTCAAGATCTCATTTTCATCAGAAGCTAGTGGAAGCTCCTCCACCACTCCACCATATTGACCTAGTGGCTTTCCTGTGACGAGCATCCACTCTTGGAGGGCTGTGGGGGGTTTGTGTTTTGGACTTAGCCCTCTTCTTGCACTTCTTTCTAGGTTTTCCCCCCTCTGCTATAATGCAATTATTGTTTCTTGTTTATTTCATTCGGGTGTTGGAATGTGTCTGTGAATTAGTGAATTTGCTCTGATATAGTCATTCTGATTGGAATTCTAAAATGTTTTGATTGTTGATATTGTAGAATTTTGATGTAATTAGTCTATTGGGTACATCTTATGGTATGACCGATACAGCATGCATACTTCTTATAAGGACAATTTAAATAATTGTCAGCATAGGACATCTAGTGGGCAGTCAGTTAAAGGGATAGTAATACTTGAAAATAAGTTTATTTTATATTGTAGCCCTTTAAAAAACATGAAAAATGATATAAGAGATATTCAGAAGTAAAGTTTCCCCTAAAGTGACGTCATTGCTCCACCCTTCAGATTTGGAATCCGGTCCCGGGACTGGTTGTGCTTCTCCAGAACTGCTGAGATCACCCTCTTTAAAAAGAATTTCTTAATTGGAATGGTCTACAAAGTGTGCTTTCAAGCCAGGCACACTTTGTAGATAGTTCCAGTTAAGTAGTTCTTTTCAAAGATCGTGATCTCGGCACTGCTAAAGAGCTGCCGGTTGCTCTGTGGACCGAATTCCAAATCTGTCCACTAGATGGCAGACTTGGCTGAAACAGCCAGGAAAAGAGAACTTTACTATATTTTACATATGAGTATCTCCCAAACCATAAAGGTTTGGGAGATAAGACTTATATCATTTTTCATGTTTTTGTAAGGGCTACAATATAAAATAAACTTATTTTCAGGTATCACTATCCCTTTAAGTGTGTCCATTAGCATACGTTTACAAGCTGTTTTTATATCTGGCTTA
Source organism: Rhinophrynus dorsalis (assembly GCA_037306005.1). Taxonomy (NCBI): domain Eukaryota; kingdom Metazoa; phylum Chordata; class Amphibia; order Anura; family Rhinophrynidae; genus Rhinophrynus; species Rhinophrynus dorsalis. The sequence goes on along the minus strand of CM074728.1, from coordinate 91,229,116 downwards.
GTATTATGAACTTGTTTCAATTATTATTAAACATTTTTAATATTTGCTATGATTATTAGCATATCGGTAAATATTTGTATTAGGAATGTCTCATATTTTCTCCTTTTATTGGCTGTATTTTTGCCTTGATTCTGAGAACTATGTATGCATTTTAGTTTTTTTGTGTGTCATTTGTTTCTCTTTGTATGGCATTCATTAGTTGTCTCAATCCATGGGGGCGGCCTTGTCTTTGTTAATTATTTTATTAGCTAGTATAAAAGCCCATATACACGGGCCAATGTCTTGGTTATGTTAACTCTTTGAGTGCCAGAGGGGTATACAACACATTGCTTTGCAATGCATTGTGTACCCCTCTGGCACTCAAAGGGTTAAGAGGCTGGTCCTGCTCTGGGTTGAGCTGCCGACGCAGTCATGCACTGTAGAGACTGATCAGAAGCGCAGAATGCTCCCGGCACAGAACTACCAGCATTCTGTGCATTCGAGCAGTCTCTACTGAGCATGACGGCTTCTGACAAACATCCTAGCAAATTATTATCTAGGATGGTTCAACTTTCCATAAATTTGATCTTTAGAAGAGTAGTATGATCCCTAGTGATTGAGGAACCTGATGATTAATCAATTATTACCAACTGAGAAGTGATAAATATGGGATGTTGTTCAGGGACAGCTTCATTTAGCTGTGTATCAGCCCTGAGAAGAAGTCGGCAGGTAGCCGATGAAAATGCATGTGGCTGTTTTTAGTGCACTAAGTGCTGGTCCCTGCCCCACATCCCCCACTAGATAGTTCAGCTTACAAGTTGGCTAAGTTTCCCACTCACATACTCAAGCTCCTTAAAGGGATAGTAATGTTTCATAATAAAAGCAGCTCTAATTAATCATCATAGTATTTGGACTTTGGAGAGTGTTATTTCAGTTCTGTGAGAGTTGTAGTTCAAGAGTAATTCAATGATAAAGTATCCCCCTCCCGCCCCTTTTACTGATGTAACACTGTTCAGCCAGATCAGAAGGGAGGTGCCCAGGTAGACTGCAGAGAGGGACAATCTTCAATTAAGAAAAGGGGAAAACCTGAAAAACTTGTCAAGGGGGGCAGGGATTTCATTGTTTTCATTGTAAGAAGATTGTCCCCTGCTGTTATCTGTCTGGTCTATGGACTGCATTCCACATCTGAGAAGAGATGGCTTACACTAGGAAAAAGGGGCAGGAGGGGAAACTTGCATATGAATATCTCTCAAACCATAAAGGTTTGAGAGATAAGACTTATATCGTTCTTCATGTTCTTTTAATGCCTACAAAATAAAATAAAGTTAAAACGAAATATTACTATCCCTTTAATTATAATTATTGGAATTATAACATCTAGCAGCAACAGCTAGAAGAAGGATTCCAAGGATATTTGCCCGGTGCGCGTCCCAAGGTGGAGCTGAGCTGTGAGGAGAGGAGGAACAGTCGATCTGGCCTGGACTTGGTATTGGAGACAGTGGCATTGAGACTTACAGGGGTTGTAGGAACCCCAAGACGCCCGTTACCCATTTGGGTTCAGTGAGTGCTCAGGATATGGGTAAGCAGGGAGGGAGGGAAGCTGTCTGTCAGTTTAATTTTTTCTGTGTGTGACAGGAGAAAACAAAGATGCGTATTATACACAGGCACTCTTGTTTTCCCCTAAAATAGTGGGTATAACGTATACCTGCATATTATGCACAGTTGCGTATTATACCCGAGATTTTACCGTACTTTTTGATGCATGTAGATAGATGGATTATGCCAATTAAGGCGTGATGTGCAGGTACTACCGGCATTAGTCCTATATTACCTCCCCCCACCACTGACACTGCTCAGCAATGCATTATCCATCTACACTAGATCTGAGACTGTCACTAAGTGACACAGTGTAAAGCTAAGACATGACATGCCTTATGACTTGGCTTAATCTATACATCTAAAGAAATCAAAAGACAGCTTTCTAAATAAAAAATGGCTAAAATATATGTAATTTTGAAAGCTCTTTCAAAATCGCCAAATTTGTTTTCGGGGCTAGTGCCCTTTAATGGTATCTGCTTAACCATCTGAGAACAAGTGGGTGTGCAGCACACTAAAGGCCATATGTTCAAAAGTAAAGTCCAGGAGTTCTGGGGCATAATAAAAATTACCAAAATGCCCATTGAATTAATTGGAGATTTTAACATATTGAATGTTAGCATTCATTGGCTTAAAGGGATAGTATTGCTTTAAAATAATTTTATTTTATACTGTAGCCCTTAAAAAACATTAAAAATTATATAAGTCTTATCTCCCAAACCTTGATGGTTTGGGAGATATTAGCAAGTAAAGTTAAGTAAAGTTCCCTTTTCCTGGCTGTTTTAGTCAAGTCTGCCATCTAGTGGACAGATTTGGAATCCGGTCCACAAATCAGAGGGGAGCTCTTTAGCAGTGCTGAGATCACGATCTTTAAAAAGAACTACTCATTGGAACTGTCTACAAAGTGTGCCTGGCTTGCAAGCACACTTTGTAGACCATTCCAATGAAGAAATTATTTTTAAAGATCGTAATCTCGGCACTTCTGAAGAGCCGCGGCCAGTCTGCGGACCGGATTTCAAATCTGAAGGCTTGAGTAGTGATGTCACTCCAGGGAAAACTTTACTTGCTTATATCTTCCAAACTATAAAGGTTTGGGAGATAAAAAAAAACAAACAAAAAAAAAAAATTGTGTGTGTTAAGGGCTACAATATAAAATACAATTATTTTCAAGCAATACTATCCCTTTAAAATACCTATTTAAATCATGAATAGGAATTTATAGTCCGCCCCTAAATTGTAAATGGTTTTCCCCAGAACTACTCCACTTTGTGGTGGTGGTGTTTTTTTTTTGTTTTGTTTTTTTTAATCATAGAGCACTCAGAAGCACTGCAGGGCCTGAAATAAATATGTGGTACCTCTAAGCAAGACAACATATTTGCTCTTATACCTGTTCATATCCAAACCAAACATTATACACAGCTCACAGCCCCATGCACTGCTCTCTGCCACAGAAAATTACCTTCAAACTTAAAACTACAAAACACTATTTAACCCCTTGTATGCTAGAGAACTCAGTATATGTTGGCGATATGTCTGGCATCCAAAGAGTTGAATAATGTGCAGTTAGTGGGTAAACAAATATACTGCCCCTACATTCCATAGTAGGTGTCTGATGTAGGAATCTCTGGGCACACCCTCAACTCAATGTGGGTAAGGCCAGAACCGCCGAGTCCCCCTGTGAAAATATAGATCTATATCTATAGGCTACTGCCTTTTCTGCCCATAAGAAAGGTACTTTATTATTGTTATTTATTTAGAATGCAGCAACAGAGTCCGCAGAGCTGGAATCCCTGTTTGCCTTCTGGCATTCAAAGGGTAAACATACAATCATTCACAAAATGAATGTGTGATTAGCTGGATTAAGAACAAATGACAACATTACACAAGCAGACTTTATAAATCCACATATGAACATTTACAGTATTTCACATTAGCAAGTACACCCCTCACATTTTTTTTTTTATATTTTTATTTTATCTTTCATGTCACAACACTGAAGAAATGACACTCTGCTACAATGTAAAGTAGTGAGTGTACAGCCTGTATAACAGTGTAAATTTGCTGTCCCCCTCAAAATAACTCAACACACAGCCATTAATGTCTAAACCTTGGCAACAAAAGTGGGTACACCCGTAAGTGGAAATGTCCAGATTGGGCCCAAAGTGTCAATATTTTGCATGGCCACCATTATTTTCCAGCACTGCCTTAACCCTCTTGGGCATGGAGTTCACCAGAGCTTCACAGGATGCCACTGGAGTCCTCTTCCACTCCTCCATGACAACATCACGGAGCTGGTGGATGTTAGAGACCTTGCACTCCCCTACCTTCCGTTTGAAGGTCAATAGGGTTTAGGTCTGGAGACATGCTTGGCCAGTCAATCACCTTTACCCTCAGCTTCTTTAGCAAGGCAGTGGTCATCTTGGAGGTGTGTTTGGGGTCGTTATCATGTTGGAATACTTCTCCGAAGGGAGGGGATCCTGCTCTGCTTCAGTATGTCACAGTACATGTTGGCATTCACGATTCCCTCAATGAACTGTAGCTCCCCAGTACCGGCAGCACTCATGCAGGCTCAGACCATGACACTCCCACCACCATGCTTCACTGTAGGCAAGACACACTTGCCTTTGTACTCCTCTTTGCTGACACACACGCTTGACACCATCTGAACCAAATAAGTTTATCTTGGTCTCATCGGACCACAGGACATGGTTCCAGTAATCCATGTCCTTAGTCTGCTTCTCTTCAGCAAATTGTTTATGGGCTCTCTTGTGCATCATCTTTAGAAGAGGCTTCCTTCTGGGACAACAGCCATGCAGACCAATTTGATGCAGTGTGCAGTGTATGGTCTGACCACTGACAGGCTGACCCCCCCCTCTGCAGCAATGCTGGCAGCACTCATACGTCTATTTCCCAAAGACAACCTCTGGATATGACGCTGAGCACGTGCACTCAACTTCTGTTCTGAGTGGAACCTGTCCTGTGAAACCACATTATGGTCTTGCCCACCGTACTGCAGCTCAGTTTCAGGGTCTTGGCAATCTACTTATAGCCTAGGCCATCTTTATGTAGAGCAACAATTATTTTTTTTCAGATCCTCAGAGAGTTCTTTGCCATGAGGTGCATTGTTGAACTTCCAGTGACCAGTATGAGAGAGTGTGAGAGCGATAATACCAAATTTGAAACACCTACTCCCCATTCACACCTGAGACCTTGTAACACTAACGAGTCACATGACACTGGGGAGGGAAAATGGCTAATTGGTAAGAACCCTAATAAGGAAAGAACCCGTCATTCAGAAGTGGAAAAATCCCAGGAGCCATGTCTTCTAAAATGTCATTGTTAAAACCTAAAATGTTGGAATTTTCTATATACATCCCTTTGCTAGTGCTTAATATTCCAGCTCTCTCTCAACATTTTATGTCTGTCACAATAATATCAGGCCATACACAGCGTATGAAGACAAAATACCAACTGTTGATTGACTTCGGTCAGATTCTCATTTGGCAGTGCATGACATGAACCTTGAGTACACGTTTTCTCATGCTCCATCGGTCTATTACAGCAGGAAAAAAAAAATGATAAAGATACATTTGGGAGTGTTTATGAAAGGCACCTGGAAGTTTTGAGATACGGGGAAGGGATGCATGTAATAATTGAAATAAATAAATAAATAAATAGACTAATTTAATTGGTAGCAGGAAAGCTATAAAATTCTCAGTTACTGAGGTATGAGGCGAAGGTTGAACTTGATGGACTTGTGTCTTTTTTCAACCTAATTTACTATGTTACTATGTAAATAACCCCCAACGTTGATGCACCGGCTCCTGTAATTTTTCTGACCTATGGGTCACTGCGATGCGTTGTACACCACTGTGGTCCTTACAGGTTTAATACTCACACAGCAGAGATGCAGACTATACCATTACCAATCTGGTATTAACTGGTGACGTTCACAGTCTTATTATTCAGAGCAAATCTTTTTTTAAAAAATCTTTTAACCATCTGAGTGTCAGATAAGTGTCCAGTGCATTGGAACACAGATACCCCTCTGGAACTCAAAGGGTTAAATGAAAAATTGGTGAGCCATACAAAAGCTCCACAAGACACTGCTCACTTATCTGTCATACAAATGACTAAGGGACAGTTATTAGCCAAAACCTCCAGTTTAATATGAACTCAGTTTTGTCTCCTCCGACTACAATCCATTGTTTTAAGTCTAAGTTACCATACAAATCTAAGTCAGGGGTGGGCAGCAGGCATCTCCAACTGCTGTTAGACTACAATTCCCATCACTTTTAGTTGGCAAGTTGTAATCAAACACTTTGAGACTCACCATTTGCCAATCTATGGGGTGACAACATTACGACCTCCAGCTGCTGTTGGGGCTAGAAAATCCCATCGCCCTCAACCAGCTAACAGAAAACAATGTCATTTTTAGTACAACAACAGCTGGAAGACCTCGTGTCACCCACTCATGATACCCACCCATGATATACTTAATAAAGTGAGACAGTGATGTTATAGTTTCATGCCTACAGCCGTACACTGTATGCCTCCTTCTCTGACAGACCTGAGACACAAGAGGAGACACACAGAAGTCTGACAGGCCCCCTGCTCACCTCGGCCTCCTCCTTACACTGCGGGAGGGAAGGGAACTCCAGCTTCACGTCCTCCATGCTCACCGGCTGGGAGGGATGCGGCAGAGATAGCGGCTCAGATGAAACCCACAACAGGACCAGCCAGCAGATCACATACAGGGCCGCCTTAGGGCACCACAAAGGGAGGAGCCGGGAATCCCTCCCCCCCCCCATTTATTTTTTTTAGCTATACATCTGCCGCGAGGGAGCACTGATTTACGCTACCAAGCGCTCCCTCGCAGTGTCCATGATGTGACACACCATCCGCAGACTCTGACAGCCAGGGCGGCAGTCCAGCTGATCTCCCGGCCGGCGCTCTGGTAATACGGAGCACTGGGAAATTATATCATCTCCCAGCTCTTTGCATTACGGAGCACTGCGTGTGGGAGCTTCAGCTCTGTGCCGGAGGAGTCAGATCACTTGCTACGCCGCTAGACCACCGGGGACTCAAGGTAGGGCATCAAGGGGCATTGTGGAGATGAAGGGGCTTTATGGGGCAACGTGGAGATGTAGGGGGCATTGTGGAAGGGGCAATGTAGAGATGAAGGGAGCATTATGGAAGGGACGTTGTGGAGATGAAGGGGGCATTGTGTGTATCCTGTTAAGCTTATTTTTGTATTGGTAAAAAGGGAAAAAACTGTGGTTAGGCTTGGGCATCATAAAAATGTCATCTCTGCACCAACATTATGTTAGTGCAGAGATAACATTTTTATGATGCCCAAGCCTAACCACAGTTTTTTCCCTTTTTACCAATACAAAAATAAGCTTAACAGGATACACACATTGCCCCCCATATCTCCACAATGCCCCTTCCACAATGAGATTATGATTGCTCAGCCCTGACCAAGATGTCTTTCTCCCCTTTTTAGGTTTTTTTAGTGGGTGTTTTTTGGGGTGGGGGCAGCATTTCATCCATGGACCCAGGCACCATAATGCCTTCAGCCGGCCCTGGCTAGAGAGCTGGGGTCTCTGACAGATCTGGCAGAATGGGGCGGTGAAAACAGTAAGTCTTCTGATTTTAACCTTAGAGAAATTTAGGATGATGCGTAAAGTGATGTCTATGGGCCAGACCCCACCTACAGTCAGGAGAAAGGGGAAAACATGTCATTCTCTTGGTGTGATGGATGGTAATCCTACGTACTTTTAGATAGGGAGAATTCATTCCGATTGGCTGGCTGAGTATTATGGGATGTGTAGGCCAACATACAAAACATGGGAGAACTGTATACTGTCAAAGTATCCTTTAAATCTGTGGGGTAGCTGTATGTGGATATAGAGGTGCCCTAGGCAAGCAAATAAGTGTTCGATGAGTGTACACTGTAGTGAAGGTGTTAAAGGGATAGTAATACTTCGTTTTATCTTTATTTTATAGGCATTAAAAAACATGAAGAACGATATAAGTCTTATTTCTCAAACCTTTATGGTTTGAGAGATATTCACAAGCAAAATTTCCCCTCCCGCCCGTTTTACCTAGTGTAAGCCATCTCTTCTCAGATGTGGAATCCAGTCCATAGACCAGACAGATAACAGAAGGGGACAATCTTCTTTCAATGAAAATAATGAAAACCCTGCCCCCCTTGACAAGTTATTCAGATTTTTCCCTTATCTTAATTGAAGATTGTCCCTCTCTGCAGTCTACCTGGGCATCTCCCTTCTGATCTGTCTGAATAGTGTTACATCAGTAAAAGGGGCGGGAGGGGGATACTTTGTCATTGAATTACTCTGGAACTACAACTCTGACAGAATTGAAATAACATTCTCCAAAGGCCAAATACTAAGATGATTAATTAGAGCTGCTTTTATTATGAAACATTACTATCCCTTTAAGTGTCCTAGCAGGCAATGTTTTGGTTCCGCTATTCTATGTGACGAGTTAATCAATGCCCAGTCGGCGGGTGAATGGGTTGACACTAGAGCTGTCAAAGCAGTCAGACTGGAGGCCACTTAGTATTTCTAGAAGTCTGGTAGGTCAACTCCCCTTAGTGTGAGAGAGAGAAAGTGTGTGCAGAGAGAGAGAGAGAGAGAGAGAGAGAAAGTGTGTGCAGAGAGAGAGAGAGAGAGAGAGAGAGAGAAAGTGTGTGCAGAGAGAGAGAGAGAGAGAGAGAAAGTGTGTGGAGAGAGAGAGAGAGAGAGAGAGAGAGAGAGAGAGAGAGAGAGAAAGTGTGTGGAGAGAGAGAGAGAGAGAGAGAGAAAGTGTGTGGAGAGAGAGAGAGAGAGAGAGAGAGAAAGTGTGTGCAGAGAGAGAGAGAGAGAGAGAGAGAGAGAGAGAGAAAGTGTGTGCAGAGAGAGAGAGAGAGAGAGAGAGAGAGAGAGAAAGTGTGTGCAGAGAGAGAGAGAGAGAGAGAGAGAGAAAGTGTGTGGAGAGAGAGAGAGAGAGAGAGAGAGAGAGAGAGAGAGAGAGAGAGAGAGAGTGTGTTTAGTCAGAGAGGAGAGTGTGTGCTTAGGGTGAGTTGGGCAGTGTGGACAGTGGGTGGAGGTGGTGAGCAGTGTGGAGGTGGGCGGGGGCAGGGGATTGTGGCTGGGTCTGGGGGGGGGGGCATCAAAATGCACCTTCGCCTGTTTATACAAAAATCCTTGCACCGGCCCTGCTCGTGCTTACATACATTGACATATCCGTGAGGGGTGGAAAACACTTGGTTCTCCAGCTGTCTTACAGTGGTGCAACAGTTCATGTAATTTATATCCCCCGGGGACTCCAGAAGAGAAAGTTCTCAGGTATGCCCAGTTAACATAATGTAATGAAGATCTTTCTAGTAATCAAGGGATTCAAAGTCTCACGTAAATCAATGGCAATTGGCACAGACCATTTATCTTCTATGGCTCCGTTAGTTTGCTCCAGAATTGTACATTGAGGTCCAATTCAATAAGTTAACCTCTTAAAGTGGCAGTAATGTCCAAGAATAAGGTTATATATATTTTTTATCTACAATATAAAGTATTTGCAGCAAATCCCATCTCTCAAACCTCTATGGTTTGAGAGATATTCGCATTTAAAGTTCCCCCCCTCCCTCCCCTTTTCCTGATGTCACCTGTAAAGCTGACAGCAGGAAATTCGAGTTGGCCGACTCGAGGAAGCTCTTCAGCAGAGCCGAAATAGTGTGATTTAAAATGAACTACTTCATTGGAACGGTCTACAAAGTGTGCTTGCAAACCAGGCACACTTTGTAGACTGTTCCAATGAAATAATTCTTTGCAATTATCGCTATTTGGCTCTGCTGAAGAGCCACTGGCTGGTCCCAGGACCGGGATCTCCTCAGGAGAAGGGGAGGGAGGGGGGGAACTTTAAATGCAAATATCTCTCAAACCATAGAGTTTGAGTGATGGGATTTGCTGCAAATATATATTTTTTAATCTACAATACAAAATAACATTATTCTTGGACATTAGTTTCACTTTAAGGACCTCACAATCTTTGGGTGGGATGCTCTGGAGGACCAATGCACTTTTTCACAGATGTGATCTGAGATGACAGCACGCCGCTATCACAAACTTCTATACCAAGCCAGGCTCATCATCAGTCCTTAACGCCCTGGACGTGACAGTGCTGGCACATCAGTCATTAAGGGGAGGGGGTGTAAAGAGAATTAACCCTTTAAGTGCCAGGGTGGCAAGCAATGCATTGCTTTGGAATGCATTGTGAACCCCTCTGGCACTCAAAGGGTTAATAATGGACATTGAACTCACTACAGGGGAAAAATTAAAATCCCCATTGATTTAAATGTAGGTTTTAAACCCTTGAGACCTAGAATACTCCCAACATACTGCCCATCAATGCACTGGCAACTTCTCTAGCATTCAATAGGTTAAATGCCCCATTAAAATCATTAGGAATTTGGGAAGTTTGTTTGGTCCCCTATGACGCAGTTCCTTTGATCCAGATTTGTATTTCTTTAGTTTATTGAATTACATACATTATCCCTGTGGTGCTTTAGCTATTGCTGGACAACAACATAAGTCAGTATTTTACAGCCAATTGCTGAACATTTACTTTAAGGCAGGGATGGGCCAATATGTGGCTCTTAGCAGGTATGGTACTACAGCTTCCATCATCCTCAACCATATTTTTATTAAAGCACAAGCATCATGTTTTACTAAGACTGTGCTAACTCAATAAAAAGCCAGGGGGCTGAGCTGGGCAGCAGTGTGATGTGTGATAACCAGGAATAAAGTACTGCGACGTTTACTGACACTGAAGACTTAGGAAGGTTAGGTCTTTGAATCATTTCCTCCCTCTTTATGCATTTGTGCAATGACATATGGTTTTCTCTTTTTTTTTTTTTCCATATGATTAACACTTTAACCACCAGACGGGTGGGCAAATACCTCACACCAGTGGCTAAACTAACATGGGTGCTGTAGGTGCAGAGAACAGCCAGCTTTAGGCATCCAATGAATACAAGAAACACGGGGGGGGGGGGGGGGGGGAATAGGATTTGTCAATAGTTTACAAAGAATGGTTTTTCAAAAAAGTATTTTAAAACAGGTCCCTCTGACTTATTTTGCGACTGCTTCTCGCAATGTGCTTATAACCTTTAATACAGGACTGCAGAAGAAGCAGGAGCTTTTTGAATAATAAGTTGTGCCTTGTTATATTCACTTCATACATCTCAGTAAATAGTGCATGGAGATGGAGCAGTGATTTCTGGTACACACAATTGATTGATTTATTTTGTTTCTCGCCTGGTTTGCGGGTTCAAGTTCTTGAAACCTGTATTGGAGGTGATAGACGGGTACCTGGAACTTATCACACAGTCAGTGCATGTGTGTGTGCCAAGTCTGCACCTCAGCTTACAGCGCTGACCACTTCGTACAATGACAGAGCTTATCCCTTCTGAGTGTCAGATGTATCCAACCGATTGCAATGCACTTGATACCTCTCTGGTCCTCAAAGGGTTATTAAAAGCAGTACTAACAGGTTTATATAAAAGAAGCAGAACAAGGCATCATTACAAATGCTTAGTGCATTAGTGAGCCAGGTCAACAGTGGGGATAACCAAAGCTGACAAATAAGCAGGTGGAGATCTCGCACCATTTCCACTCAACCTTAGTTATCCCCACTGTTGACCAGGCTCAAATATGAAACACTTGTGGAATGGTTTGTGCACTAGTGGACGGAGCAGCTGTTTGGATATCACCGAGTGGAGACGTGAGAGATCTCTGCCTGCTTATTTGTCAACTTTGGTTATCCCCACTGTTGACCTGGCTGAACTGTGAGTAGATCTATTGATATATTTGATTTAAGTATATTTTTGTTGAAGATATCACACTATTGGGAGCTTTTCTGTTTCTTGTCTTTGGAGGTTTTTAGCCACTTGGAGAGAGAATGAAGAGTAAACTTGGCCAGATAGGATTTGCCACAACCTGGAGCCGAGTCAGGAGCCGTTTAGCATACATGTGATTAAACAGACAATACCTTTGTGAGTACCCACGTGTGGGGATATTGTGGTGGTGGATACGTGCCTCATAAGTTTGACTGCACTAGGGTATTCCCTTCTTGTGTTTCTACAAAAGACAGTTTTAATCAGCTTGGTTTCAGTCACTTTCTAGAGCAGAGATAGGGAATGTTTTGCTCTAAAACTACTTGCTAGCTGTCAGTTACAGACTCCAACAGCTTTTGCGCCAAAGGCTGCCTAACCCTTTTCTTGATCTAAGCTAGACACAGCAAAGCAGCAAATCATTTACATTCCATCCCATCCCTCTGTACACCTACAACAAAATGGTATTGCAGACATCGGCAGCCACTGCTGTGGCCCCGAGAGGGATTGTTGAGCACATAGTCCTCTTCAGAGACAAATGTGCAGCCCACAACTATATTACAGTTTGACATAGTTACCTTAGTGAATCTCATCATGGGTGATGGGACGTTTTTACTACATCAGCAGCTGTTCTTCGATGACAACATTCTATACAATGTTTGTTCATAAACCCAATTGAGTCATAAGTATTAAAAAAGGCAAAGGCGTAGCAGTTTGCCATCAAAACAACTGCAATACATGGAACAAAAATCCCAACTGATTTAAAAGTGGACTTTAACCCCTTGTACGTCAATATGCCTCCAGTGCATTACGAAGCAATGCGTCACAGACCTCTGTAGCATACAAATAGTTAAAAAATCTCCTTTTAAATTGATTACTCCCCTCTCCCTTTAAAGCAGAACTATTATCATCACAATATTGCTCCACAATCCATTACTAATAGGCAAAGGCATGCTTATATTATGCGGAATTAGTCTGCATTATTGAAGTAAACCAGCTTCTTCTGCAGCCACCGGCGGACAACAGCTCAAACATCTTAGAGGAAAGTTACCTCCGAGTCTGCGCTGTCTGTCCAGTGCACTGCCAGGATTGGTGATAACGTTCGTTGGTACCTTAAAGGGATAGTAATACTTTGTTTTATCTTTATTTTATTTTGTAGGCATTAAAAAAACATGAAAAACGATATAAGTCTTATCTCTCAAACATTTATGGTTTAAGAGATATTCACAAGCAAAGTATCCCCCCCCCCGTTCAGCCTGATCAGAAGGGAGATGCCCAGGTAGACTGCAGAGAGGGACAATCTTCAATTAAGATAAGGGAAAAAGCTGAAAAATGTGTCAAGGGGGGGGGGGGAGGACTTTCATTGTTTTCATACAAAGAAGAGTGTCCCCTGCTGTTATCTGTCTGGTCTTACAACCAAATTCACATCTGAGAAGAGATGGCTTACACTAGGAAAAAGGGGCGGGAGGGGTAAACTGCTTGTGAATATCTCTTAAACCATAAAGGTTTGAGAGATAAGACTTATATCGTTCTTCATATTTTTTTAATACCTACAAAATAAAATAAAGTTAAAACGAAGTATTACTATCCCTTTAAGGTAACGGAAGTTTCTGATAGTGCAGGTGCACAGAGATTCTCTTGTGAGCTCTGTGCCCTGGATGCCTGCAGAAGAGGGTGGATTACTTCAATAACACTGACTTATTAAACATAATACAAGTATTCCTTTGCCTATCACTATATTAGTAATGGATTGGGGGGCAATGTTATGATGTTGATGGCTCCGCTTTAAACATAGGCCATACTGAGTAAATAAATGATGAAGCAGAGCGGCCCCGATTTAAACATGGTTTATTTACCTTGGAAAGAAAGAACAAAATTCAATTGATATAAAATACTTCTTACGAAACACAGTAACTTTCTTAAAATCTGCTATGTTGTTTCACTATTTCTGTGCATCTCTAATTTGCCCACAGTATGTGTTTTGCAAAGCAAATCTTTTCTAAACAGGAGCCGCACTGCACGCGGCATTATCGGAATACAGAAGACACTTTCTGTAGCAGACTTGTTCCAGAAATTATCGAATTACTAATTGTGACGATGTTATAATAAAGACCATACCCAAGAGGAACAAGTGATCCCCTTTAACATAAGCCACACATCACCCATGCAGTCTTTGTCTAGCTTAGACAGGCTTGTAGTCTAGTTTAGATTCTAGTTTCTTAGAATCCGCCACTTTCCTCACAGCTTTCATGAAGTCTTCCTGGACCACAAAATCGTGATCTGCTCTGATGGCAAACATCCCTGTTAAAAAAAAAAATTATATGAAACACTCAGATGCATACAAATACTTAAAGTAACAGCCAGCCTCCATTTTGTCTTTAACCCTTTGAGTGCCAGAGGGGTACGCAATGTATTGTGAAGCTATGCTTTGCGTACCCCTCTGGCACTCAAAGGGTTAATAAAATGTAAAACCACATTGCCTAGTTTGCTTTGTTTGTTTTTTTTTTTAAATTACACTGACCGTGAGCTCACTGCATTTTTTTACAGGGAGCTTTCTGAAGGGGACTGTGAAAGCAGGAAAAATGGTAAAATAGGTAGAAGAAGTCAGAGATGCTCAGCAAGGCTCATAAGCTTGCATGGGTATGCAAAAGCTCACTGGGATTGTGTCCTCGCATCCAGGGTGCAATCTCTTTTAGCTAACAAATGCCATACACAGAGAAGAAATATTCTGAAGCATATCATACAGGTTCTGCCAAAAGGGCAGTCCAGTCACAAAATGCCAGACAATTCTTCTCTGCACAAGGGAAGCAACTAACCCCATAAGCACGTTTCGGCCTCGTCGGTGAGGTACAGCTAATCCCTCTAGGCACTTGTGAGCAAGGGGTCCACATCTGGATTCCCCATTACCCTTAGGGTGACTATGGTAAAATATAGCACTACTCCTGCAACAGAAAAGCATCCTCTACTACAGTGGTTCTCAACCTGTGGGTCGGGACCCCTTTGGGGGTCAAATGACGATTTGCCAGGGGTCGCCTAAAACAATCAGATATTTATATTTAGATTCATAACAGTAGCAAAATTACAGCGATGAAGGAGCAACAAAAATAATTTTACTGTTAGGGGTCACCACAACATGGGAAATTTTATCAAAGGGTCACGGCACTAGAAAGGTTGAGAACCGCTGCGCTACTACATCATATAGAACGTTTACGGCCATAAATTCAAAAGAAAAGTGGCAAAGTTCTAGGAAAAACACTTGCACTAAACAGAACTAAAAATTTCCCATTGAGTTAAATGGGGATTTTAACCCACTGAATTCTAGAGGTCTCTAGCATACAAGGGGTTAAAACCCCCATTCACATCAATGGAGTTTTTAATTCTCCCCTACAGTGTCAACTAGTTTTCCACAGACGACTCCTCTTTTGTTATGATCTTACGGCCCTACATGCTGTAAGGACAGTGAAACATTGGGGGGTTATGCACTCAGGTGTGATAAAGAATTCTCCAGTGATATCACTTCTCCAGTTCCTATGTTATTATATAGAGGCAATGTACTAAGATCTCAGAAGTTCTAGAAATCATAGTGAATTGGCTACATAGAATAACACAGGACTTGGAGAAGTGATATCCCTGGAGAAGTCATCTCCATTTCATCCCCTCTTTATCACCCCTTAGTGATCTCCCCCATTGTATCAGCATCCTTCCTTACAGTCCCTGAAATAAATCTCTGTGGAAACAAAGTCAGAGGGCTCTCTGTCAGGGACATAAAATTGAAAAAACGTAAAATGGAAAATAATACAAAATAAAAATACAAGCAGTCTGAGTCAAAGGAGAGGTCGACAGTCACATCAGTAATTACTAAAACCTTCAGAATACGTAGCGCTCTCTTGTGGTCCTTGAGTTAAACTGCAATGGTCACAAAAGTGAAGGGACATTTGTATAAAGTGGTGGAATTAACTGCACCATAAGGGGAAGCCTGGCATGATGAAAGTCCCGGGGAGAGGATTGAAACGTTGCTGCTGAATTTTTTGATGTTGAATTTTTGACTATGCACATTTCCTTAGACTGCCATTTTAAAGGTGAACTTTCACCTTCTTGTCAGTGGTTTAAGTTACTTGTAATGATTATTTATATTATACAAGATATTATGGTTTAAAGAACTCATGTGACATCCTCTCCTCACTGTATGGCAATATCCTTACCACACACAGAGCAGTGTGCAGTCCTTCCTCAGCGTCGGAGTGCCTCCCCCAAGGCCGCCCCACTGATTGCCAAATCAGATGCGTGCCCACAACATCATTGTGAGCATACACAACTAGAAACAAGGACATGCAGGAAACACACACCCTGGTAAGAAGGGAAAGGAAGAACTACAATGAGCTCAAAATTTCCACTCGCCACTAGCCAATGGCGAGTGAAAATTCAGCCCTGGTGAGTAGAAATTCAGCCCTGGTGGGTATGTTTTGGCTTGCAGTGGCGAGTAACTTTTCAGGTCTGGCTAGTAGCAAAGACTTCACATTTTAAGCCCTGATTGACACCCAAGCACAGTAAGAGTGCTGCCTTTCACTCTGAATGTCTGCAAGACGGCAGCGCTCTACGGCTTGGATTCCAAGGACTTCTGAGTTAACTGTACTTAATAAAATGGGCAAGATTCACATTTTTATTATAACCATTTTAATTCCTTTGGGCAAAGGACTCAGTTTAGCATCGCCTGGGTAAACAAGAAAGTTCCGCTTTAATACTTATTTATGATCTATACCCCGTGAATGTGTCCCCCTCCTTTTTTTTTTTTTTTTTTAATTATTATTAACGATGATTATATGCACAAACTGCTCTCACACGGATGAGTACCACACGTATGTTAGAATGTGTTATTTTTCATTTGCCACCCTTACCAGCTTCAGTGCAGACATTCCTCAGATCTGCTCCATTAAAACCATCAGAAAGCTTCACAATGGCTTCATAATCTAAACAAAAATAGATAATACTGTGATTGATACCCAGCCTGAACGTTATTGAAAAGGATATGTAAACTAACTTCTTGCGTATACAGTAATATGCACATGCCATACAGAGTCACTATATGCAAGTCCTGTTTTTCCACACACTGCAGTTTTGGGTCTGTTTTCAGACCTTCCATATATGATCTGCAGATCAAAATGACACATTTCCGATTTAAATATTTACCTATTTCACCATGTTTAGTTATAGGACCAGCGTGGATCTTCAAAATATCTAACCTGGCTTGTTCATTAGGTAGCTCAATATCTGGGGGGAATAAAATAAAACTGGATTTGCATAGGAAACAAAAACACAAAAGAAAACAAATGCTGCTGAATAAACTGATAGCACAGCAGGACTTTGTGGCGCAATTCTGGATCAAACCACCTGTACAATAGGAAGCAAATTCCTGTTGAAGTACCTGAGTGCCAAAGTGGTATCCAACGTAATCTCTTTGGCACTCAAATGGTTAAATGGGTATTTTAAGCTCTTGAATGCATGTAATGCACTGGAGTCCTCTCTAGCATTCAAGACGTTAAAAAGGTCCAATTAAATCAATTACATATTTGAGAATATTTAAATTTGTCCCCTACGGCGTAATTGGTATGCTCCAAATTGCACCTTTCTTAAAGGGATAGTAATACTTCGTTTTAACTTTATTTTATTTTGTAGGCATTAAAAAAACATGAAGAATGATATAAGTCTTATCTCTCAAACCTTTATGGTTTAAGAGATATTCACAAGCAAAGTTTCCCCTCCGCCCCTTTTACCTAGTGTAAGCCATCTCTTCTCAGATGTGGAATCCAGTCTATAGACCAGACAGATAACAGCAGGGGACAGTCTTCTTCCTATGAGAACAATGAAAGCCCTGCCCTCCTTGACAGGTTTTTCAGGTTTTTCCCTTATCTTAATTGAAGAGTGTCCCTCTCTGCAGTCTACCTGGGCACCTCCCTTCTGATCTGGCTGAACGGGGGGGTACTTTGCTTGTGAATATCTCTTAACCCCTTCGCGACACAGGACGTACATGTACGTCCTGTGTGGCTGTCACTTAGTGACAGAGGACGTACATGTACGTCCCGGAAATCCGGCTCCCCGCGCGGCTGCACGCCGTTCGGGGACGCCGGATTATTTTAGAAAAAAAAAAAAAAAAAAAGTTAGACGGACGTTAAGTGACGGCCGCGTCTGCACGCGGCCGTCACTAAGGGGTTAAACCATAAAGGTTTGAGAGATAAGACTTATATCGTTCATGTTTTTTTAATGCCTACAAAATAAAATAAAGATAAAACGAAGTATTACTATCCCTGTAATACATCTCTCTATACTTACGGATTTTTCTGTCAAGTCTCCCAGGGCGTAGCAAGGCTGGATCCAATGTGTCAGGTCGGTTAGTGGCCATGATCATTTTTACTCTGTGCAAAGTGTCAAATCCGTCCATCTGATTCAACAACTGAAAATATACGCAAGCACTGGTTATTAATCTGAAAACGCGATCCACTTCAGTCAACCCTGCAGAAAACGGAGTGGAACTGGGCGAGCAACAGCAGTGTTTATTTTTGTATGTAAAGTCAAACTAGGATTGCAATGATTAGGACTATATGACCAGTAGAATAGGTGTGTTTTCTTTCAGGCTTAACCCCTTAAGGACCGGCCGCGCACACACGCAGCCATCACTTAAAGGACCATGGACCATTTTTTTTTTTTTTTTAAAGAATCTGATTCTGGAATACCCGAACTGTGTGCAGCCGCGCAGGAAGCCCGGAATTCCACGACGGCCCAGGACCGTCATGGGTCCATAAGTGTATAACAAGCCATGATGGTCCTGGACCGTCATGGGTCCTTAAGGGGTTAAAGGTGATGAGTTGTACTCAAGTAGCAGCAGGTTAACCCTTTGAGTGCCCAAGGGGTACGCAAAAAAATAATAATACACAAATGGACATATAAAAAGTAGGTACATTGTTACAGGTAAAAGACCATTATAGATTTAACCCTTTGAATGCCAGAGGGGTACACAACACCTCTGGCATTTAAAGGGTTAAGTTTCCATAAAATAAATAAATAATATATATATAATATCTAGCGTGCTTTCAGATCACTCAGACTGTTGCTAAAATATGAAGAGGTATCATGGAAGTTGTAGATTTGTACCTCCATTAAAGTTCGCTGAATTTCCCTGTCAGCAGAAGTTCCCTCTGAAAACCGCCGGCCACCTTAAACAAAATACAATATAAACTGGTCACAACTTATTATCTACACATTAAAAAAAGAAAAACAAAAAAAAAACAACTATATATGCTAGTAATAAGTAGTTTTAAATGCTTTTTAAAGATTTTTGACACTCTGTGCTGAAATCTGGCCCTTAAAGGGGATCTCTCACTCCTAAACAAGTTAGGCTTATTAGTTAAAAGTATATAGCGAAAATGTTTAAGACGTTATTTATTTTTTTTAAAACGCTATTTGGGCTAAAATGATTGTTTACAGAGTGCCCGGCACCCTACTTCCGCATACACTGGTCTTGCCGCTTTGCCTCTGCTCCCTTCCCTCTATCCAGCCTTCTGCAAAGACGGAGGCTTCTGTCTGTAAGCTGGAGCGGTTTCATTGTCTAAATATCGATCTTTGCCAATGAGATCGCTCCAGCTTACAGACAGACGCCTCCTTCATCAGAGGAAGCTGGGTAGTGGAAAGGGAGCAGAGGCATTGCGGCAAACTTCAGCAAGAGCAGTCTATGCGGAAGTGGGGTGCCAGGCAATCTATAAAGACTAATTATAGCCCAAATAGCGTTTAAAAATAAACAAATAATGTTATAACTAATAAGTCTAACTTGTTTAGGGGGTAAGCGATCACCTTTAACCCTTTGAAGCCATGACACTGTGTTGGACACACCTCTGTCACATCACAACACAATTTTGTAGAGAAGAAAGAATAATTATTTTTACATAATCCTATTTCCTACATTCCCACTGCTAAAAAAACACATCCCAGGTTCCTTACCTATAGCATCGATTTCATCCATGAAAATGATACATGGTTGGTGGTCTCTGGCATAGTTAAACATTTCCCTAATCAGTCGGGCACTTTCACCAATGTATTTGTCTACAATAGAACTAGATACAACCTGGGGAAAAGAGAGTGGGGGGGGGGGGGAAACTACATTAGTATGGTAACAAGTACCAACACTTTCTCCAATAATGCTCCCTCATCCAATAACTTTAATCTGGGCAGAACATTCTAATGGCCACTATGAACCGATTCGGTGGGATTGGTTAATCTTTAATAAGTACTAGATGTAATGTTCTTGGAGGTGGAAATGATTTATTGCAGGACTCCGTTACCCCAAAGTCATCCCAGTGAAGGTTTTCTAAGATCACTTCAGTGTGAGGAGTTTGGAATCCTGACGAACTGCTGGAAGGACCAAGCCAACCTCCATGAACACGATATTCTGTATTTATTAACCCTTTGAATGCCACACAACACATTGCAGAGCGTTAATAATGCTGTGTACATTCCAATCTGTTCATATTTGTATAGTATCGTAATTTCCTGAAAAATTTCCCCCTCCTGCCCCTTTTGCTGACGTCACTTCTTCCCTCACATCTTGACTGGATAGATCGCAATGGTGTGAAGGGGAGCAGGGTTTTCCTTATGCTCATACAACGTCCCTCATTGTGATACGTCTGAACCGGCTTTCTCATCTGCAGGAAGAAGTGTGATGTCGGGAGGGGGAAACTTTACAGTAAAATGACAATAAAACTATAGGGACATGAACAGATTGGAAGGGTATTACTTAAATAGTATAAAGAATATTCGAAGATTAATTTATATTGTGACATCAGTATTCCTTTAAGACGTGTATCTAAACGTGTGCTGTGTGTGCATGCTTATTAATATACAAGCTATTATTACAAAGTACATTATTGAGTGTATGACTGTGTGTCAAATCAAAGCTTTTCAAATAAAGTCAGAAACAAGAATCTGAAAAAAAAAATGATACCAATAAATAACTCCAATTTCTGGTTCATTAAAGAGAATCAGAGCCTACAAATGATTATGGGAATCCAGAGTATCAAAACAGCTGATAAATCTAATAATCCAGTATTAACTGTACTCCAAATCAAAGGAGGAAAAAAAAGGTACCTTTAAGAAATTGCAATCCAGCTGGCTGGCAACGGCTCTTGCTAGGAGTGTTTTCCCAGTACCTAAGGAAGAAAACAGTTTCATATTTACATTAAAGGGATATTCTCATCTACTTTGAAAACTCTTCTTACATGGGTGGCATGGCTGTAGCTCCTGTGTGACTATCATATTCCTGGTTTTAATCCTTTGAGGGCCAGAGGGGCAATGCAGTGTGTTGCAAATATCACTAGCATTCATGGGGGGGGGGGGGGGGGTGTCACGGAGATGCACTAAGGCAGTGCTTTCAAAAAACTGTGTGTTGTCACATGTTAGTGTGTCGGCTGCAGTGTGTAGGTGTGTCACAGGCAAATGTGCCATTTACACAGTGCGAGATTGTCATTCAACCCAAGCACGAGCTACACTGGGAACTGAGATAAAACACTACTACTCGATGTTTGCATTTACACCGTGGGAGATTGCTGCATACAGCTGGAGCGCCACAAAAGATTTGTAATCTTTTGGCGCTTCAGCTGTTAAAATCTTTTGAGATGCCACCTCCTCTATACATCTGCCCTCTCTTTGGGCTGCCAGGCTGGAGTGTCCCTGTGCAACGAGGCTGCCTGTCACATGGCTGCTGATTCTGCTTGTGGTGCCGATGAGACAGGAAAGATGGCCAGTACTTCTTAAATCAGTTATGCTCTATTTAATAATGCAACATGAGAATCTTGCTCTTATATGTAGCGCAACATTCTCATGTCGCCCTTTTAAAAACCACACAACATGCTTAATGCCTTCCGCAGTATGAATGAAAGGTTTTCATGAGATATGTTGTGTCCCCATACATCATCTTATTAGTTTATGTATGTGTCCGTATCTCTTATAAGGGATTATTAGTTTAACCTCCGGTGTGCTAGCAAAACTGAATTACTGTGTCACGAAATGATGCGTGTCTAAAAAGTGTGTCACCAACATGACAAGTTTGGAAAGCTCTGCACTAAGGTGTAATAATATGGAGATAACTCCAGTGACATCACTTCTCCAGTTCCTATGTTATTCTATGGACCCTATGCACTAACACATCTCCAAATTTGGAGATCTTCGTGTAGAGGCTATATAGAATAACACAGGAGCTGAAGAAGTGATATCACACACACAAAAAAACAACTATCTCCATGTTATCACCTCTTTATCATGCCTTAGATCATAACCCCCATAGAGTTAAAAATAAAATTAGAACATAACAGCTGAATAATAAATGGTCTAGAGGTAAAACTGAAGATAATTAAATATTATGGCTCATAAAATACTTTCAGAGGCAAATGTGTTTACTAAAAACCTAGGGCTGGATTCAACTGCAGGAGATAAATGTTACCTCCTGTTTAAACAAACAAAAACATTTTCCTATTGAAGTCTATGGGGAAAACTGGAGATAAAAGCAGAGATAAAATTAGCACCTGCAATTGAATCCGGCCCCTAATGCTTTGTTCAAAAGGCAGGAAATTGATATGGTGGGGGCCAAAGGGAGTTTTGTCATCTCTTCCTTTCAGGATTCGTACAGATACTATAGTACGAAGACTAAGTTAATTTAGGTTGAGATGCAGAAATGGATGTCTAGAGTAAGTTCAGTGCAGTGCTACTTTCTTCTAGGGCATTAACAAATCCAAAGAGAATTCTAGATCCAGTGGAACGTGTAGTCAGACCACCAAGGTCACCCATACAGTATCTTTATGGAACAAGGAAGATCTATGCTATGGGACTGCCAAAAGACCTTTCACATAAGCAGCATTAGGAGTTGTGATGCTTATTCTAGTTTCCAACAGAATGGCTAACCTACGTGGGTGTTAGCCAATAATATACAACGAGGGCTCACCCGACCCACACCCCCCTGAAAAGGATCTGCTGGGGAAAAGTCAGTTCAAAACAGGTATAGTTTTGTTGTCCATATGAAAGAGTTCTTAAATATGAAACCCTAGTCAATGTGCACTGAATAACTCCTCCATTACCACTTAAACCTTTGAGTGCCAGACAGGTACGCAAAGCAATGCATCGCGTACCCCTCTGGCACTCAAAGGGTTAAAGTAACCTAGCCCAGGGGGGAAGGTGGTAAAACAGTCAGAGATAACTTCTCCAGTTCCCATTATATTCTGGGGAGTGTATGCACTATGATCCATCTGACTTGAGATATCTTAGTACAAAGGCTCCGCAGAACAACATAGGGACTGAAGAGTCATCTCCTCTATCACTGCTTTATCACTGCTCCCTACTATGTCCGCCACAGTGAGGCACTCATCACCTGTAATGCAATCCAGACAGATATCTGGAACAAAGCAATTTCATCAGAAACAACACTGAAGTATACAAACCTGGTGGGCCGTACAGGAGACAGCCTTTGGGAGGTATAATTCCTACACGTTGGAATAACTCTGGATTTGTCAGAGGCAATTCAATAACCTAAAAATAAATATAAGACAAATGTAGAAAGCACAATTTGACTCTCTCTAAATCATGCAAATGGCTGATTAGCCTCAGGCACCAAATAGGTTTTACCAAGTCTTGGACTGTCATGGCTTGTTATACCCTTAAGGTCCCATGACGGTCCTGGACTGTCATGGCTTGTTATACCCTTAAGGTCCCATGACGGTCCTGGACTGTCATGGCTTGTTATACCCTTAAGGCCCCATGACGGTCCTGGACTGTCATGGCTTGTTATACCCTTAAGGTCCCATGACGGTCCTGGACTGTCATGGCTTGTTATACCCTTAAGGTCCCATGACGGTCCTGGACTGTCATGGCTTGTTATACCCTTAAGGTCCCATGACGGTCCTGGACTGTCATGGCTTGTTATACCCTTAAGGTCCCATGACGGTCCTGGACTGTCATGGCTTGTTATACCCTTAAGGTCCCATGACGGTCCTGGACTGTCATGGCTTGTTATACCCTTAAGGTCCCATGACGGTCCTGGACTGTCATGGCTTGTTATACCCTTAAGGTCCCATGACGGTCCTGGACCGTTATGGAATTCCGGGCTCCCCACGCAGCTGCACTCCGTTCGAGGAGTCTGGAATCTGATTTAAAAAAAAAAAAAAAAAAAAAGCTTCATGGTCCTTAAGTGACCGCTGCCGGTCCTTAAGGCGTTAAAGGGATTGTAATGTAAAAAAAAAAACAAAAAACTAGATCGCCAAGTCTTCTTTATAATATACGAAACATTTCACTATTTCAAACCACTGACATTTTTTGTATTCATAACATATTAACTGTAGAGGGAACCCCCCCCCCCCTTTCTGGCAACGTCACTGCTGGAGCTCATGCAGGTCCGGGCGGCTGCAGCAAGGGACAAACTTCAGTAAGCAAAGAGAAATCCTGTCCTCCTTAGTCAGGATGGGGCAGGGTTTTCCTTCTACTTACTGAAATGTACCCCTCGCTGCATGGTCGGGTCGCACGACACGATTAGAGATTCAGTGGGAGGCGGCCAGTAGGAGCGGGCAGGGGATCCTTCTACAGTTAATATGTTATGAACTAAAAAAAAAAAAAAAAAAAATTAAGTGGTTTGAAATAATGCAATGTGTTTCTAATATTATAAATATATATATATATTTTTTAATATTACAATCCTTTAAAGGTGCTACTGTTGCTTTAAATAGGGGCCCGTTGGGTGCCCCAGACAACCAATGTTTATATCTCTGAACTGTAGTTCTAAGGCTGGCTTTAACTGTTTGAAATACCAGGAGGTTAATGTCCAGATGATTGCAAAGCAACACCCTGGACACCCCCCTCTAATATTCACAGTTAACCCTTTCAGTGCCAGAGGGGGTAAGCAACACATTGCACATCTCTCCAGCACTCAAAGGGTTAAAGGAATGGATATTTTGTATGAAAGGACGTGGGTAGCACTCCGCTCCCCTTGACAAAGTGAAGAGAGGTCCTAGTGGCCTTTACAACACACGTTAATGTATTGTTAATGAATGGTGTCCCTAACCATGCTTTTGTTAGGGCCATCTAAGGTGCTTCTAACTTGAGTCTACACATATACGCAACTAAATGTTTAAATAAAACACAGAGCGGAATGCAAGAAATGTGCAAAATCTCTATTTTCTGTACAGTTTTGATGGCAAAAGGATTAGCACCAAACTGTTACCGAATTGTGAAGGTTCAGCGAACGTTTGCGCTTATTTTTGCAAATGAATTTCAAAAAGTGGGTGTGGCTAAAATGTCTGCCATTCTTCTCAAAGGATATGATATCCAGGATTGATTGAAGATTTTATTTCTTGAATCACATAAAAATTCAGAAGGGCCATTAGGATTTTCTGGCCATAGCAAGGAAAGCGCATGTGTGCATATTTATTATTAGATGGTGAGAATTCCCTTTTAACCCTTTGAGTGCCAACTCTTCCTCCACTGTCTTTATGGGGAGACTAAAAATAAAATAGTACCTCTCGGAGTTCTCGGATTTGCTCAGAAAGTCCCCCAATCTCAGAGTAAGACACGTCTCCAGGGTCTTCGTGAGACATGTTGTACACAAGGGGATCCACTTCCCGAGGCAAGTAACTGCAGGGAGGGAAAAAAAAAAAAAAATTTATATATTATTATATATATATATATATATATATATATATATATATATATATATATAAATAAATAAATAAAATAACCTTGAATCAGCACTATATAATTAATAACCTTGAATCAGCACTCTCAGGACTGCTTAATAAAAATGCTAGAAATATTTATTTGAAGGATCAACGTTTTGATCCCACTCAGGGATCTTTATCAAGATAAACACAACAAGACAGCCCCTTTATATACCCCGTGATCTGTGGACAAACTCCCGCCCGTTACATACAGTGAATTAACAAAATACATGAAGTGTATAATCACCATATTAAAGTCACCTGGAAATGTAATAATTCCAGGATAAACTTTTCACCACATAAAATGTGTAATATTATAGTGTCAAACACACAAAAAAATAACTTAATACAGAGCTATGACATCCCAAAGAGACCCATGACCTCTTCGAATAACTTGTTCCCAATGACAGCTGCTCTGTGGTCAGTCAGACTTGCTCCGTTTTTCACATGAAGTTGTGGGTGTCAGTGAGTAGATGGCATATAGATGTATTAAGTTTATGTTATTTATGGGAATTTGTATCCTGTCATAGTTCTGTATTAATCGTTATTTGTGTGTGTGTTTAGGTGAACAAGGCCCTGACCAATTGCTCAATGGAGAGCAAATGAAAATTTCCCAAATTACCAAAGACAGAAACGGGGACTTTAACCCCTCGAATGTAACAGATCTCCAAGAATTTAGGATAAACTCACGGGTGACATAGAACATTCAAACTGTTAAAGGGGATCTATCACCCCTATATAACTTTGTCTTAACACTTTGTGACAGCCGCGTGCGTACGCGGCTGTCATCTTAACGCCCGTGGTACATTTTTTTTTTTCTTTTTTCAAACGAGTCCGGAGTCCCCGAGCAGTGTGCAGCCGCATGGAGACCTGGACTTCCGGGACTTACCAGGTACGCCCTCTGTCACTAAGTGATAGTTTCTGCGGGACGTACCTGGTAAGTCATTTGTCGTTAAGGGGTTAAAAGTTAGGTTATATAGCGACTAGGTGGAATACTGTAGTAATTTCCTTTTTAAAATCGTTATTTGGCCGAAATGCAAATGTAAACATTATCCGGACAGACTGAGGTTACCAGCTCTGTACCGCAGTCCGTCGCTCTGCCTCTGCTCCCCTCCCTCTACCCAGCCTCCTCCAATGACAGAGGCTTTCTGCCTGTAAGCAGGAGCAGTCTCTGGCCAATAAGAGCGATCCGGCTTACAGGCAGAAATCCTCTGTCATTGGAGGAGGCAGGACAGAGGGAGGGGAGCAGAGGAAGAGTGACAGACTGCTGTACAGAGCTGGTAAATGCATTATGTCTGGAAGCAGGGTACAGGATAATGTTTACACGTTGAATTTCGGTCAAATAACAATCTTAAAAGAAATACAGTATTCCACCTAGTCGCTATATAACCTAATTTTTAAGAAAAATTTGGATATGGGTGATAGATCCCCTTTAAATGCCCCATTTGTTAAATTAATATTTATCTGTTCCTATCTGTTCCTAATAGTGTGGTTGGTTTGTTCCAGGATTACTCCAGTTTTCCTGTGCACAGGGTCCTTAGAATGGCCATACAGATCCTAAACTAACACAAGTCTAGAAACAGTATCACAAAACACACAGGTTATCTTACCGCATTATAGTCAGAGTGGTCATATCTAATGCAACTCTTGTTCCGGGCTTCAGTTTACTTTTGTCGAGCTGGGTTCAAAGAAAGTAAAGTAAATTGTCTGAATTCCTAATCACACAGAAACACAGCACTTTCAATGCTGCATTTCTCACAACAAAATGTAACATACTGTTGTCTATGGCCCTTTCCCCATGGGACACGAACTCAAAGCTTGCACAGTGCATGTTGCAACTTTGGTATGTTCAGAGCATCTGAGCTGCAACTTGCCTGCTTTGTGCTGCAGTCTATGTGACGGCCATGCAGATTGTTCACAAGCTAACACTGGAGGTTGAGAAGGGGATTACAATCACCTATGACTGGCCAACTCATGTACATACCTGGGAACTCTCCGGATTTGATCCCGGAGACTCCGGTTTTGACAGAGCTTTACCGGGTCTCCGGGGCAGAGGCAGATTCCTCCAGATGTGGGGAGTTTCTATTGAAACTCTGCCAAATCTGCTGTTTCTCCAGGTGTCCCTCCTTCCCCAGCCTTCTGTCTGTCACCTTTAAGCCCTGCCCCCCAAACTTGCATCAAGCCCCGCCCCTTTTTGACACGATTCGCATCATTATTGCCACCCCCTGCTGAACCAGAGGGCTCCCCTCCAGGCAGACCTCAATTGGAAGTTCCCAGGTATGCTCATGTAGCAGTAAGCTAATATTGGGACAGTCCCCTTCATACCCCAACCATGCCCCCCTATGTGAGGTGATAGCAGGAGATTAAATGGAACTGCATTGCAGCACTGTAAATTGACTCTGTGATCAAGGTCATAAGACATGTACCTCGGCAGAGGAGTTACCAGGTTCCCTGAAGACTTAACCTGTAGATTCCACTTAAGGACCCATGACGGTCCTGGACCGTCATGGGATAAAGGCCTCCAAGCCCACTGCTATCATTTATTCCAGGATGAGACTGAACAATCTGGTACCAGAGAGTTCAGTCTCAGTCCTTCTCAGTTGTGCCGGGCCACGTGATTGCTGAAGCAGCACATGTACCTGCATTTGGAATGAATGAGACAGTGTGATTCACACACTGTCTCTATGTCTCTCCTCAGCCTGTCTGTCCCTTACGATTAAAGTAAGGGACAGAGACGCAGAGGAGACACCTTGTGTTAAAAGGAAATGCAGCAGCTGGGGTATTAACCCCTTCACTGCTGTGCTGGAGGCTGGCTGGATGCAGGTCAATTTTTGACCTGCTAAAATCAACTTATGTAAAAAGCCTTTTTTTTTTTTTTCTTTTTTTTTTAAACGCACAAATAGGGCTTTCTTTTGATAACACACTTTTATTTGGCTAGCCCACCATTTATTTTAGTAGAATTAAAGAAAACGGGAAAAAAAAAGGCTTTTTACACCCCCCCCCCCCCCCGTTTTCTTTAATTCTACTAAAATAAATGGTGGGCTAGCCAAATAAAAGTGTGTTATCAAAAGAAAGCCCTATTTGTGCGTTTAAAAAAAACAAAACAAAAAAAAAAACCGAACAGTATATAATTTGCATGTGTAAAATAAAGTACTTAGAGGGAAAACACTGTTGAACAAAGACATAGTCAAAAAGGTCAGAATTGCTCTGGTCCTTAAGTGAAATCCACCTCAGATTTTCCCGGTCCTTAAGGGGTTAAGGCATCGTAATGCACTACTACTAGTGCACTATGCAGTCCAACTTCACTATTAACAGTACGGATATTAGCACCATTACATGCCCCAAGCTGGCAACAAGACCTGGGGCAATATGCATGAGACCAAAAGCGTCAGCCCCTGCAGTCAATACTTAGCAACGCCCCTGTACCTAGGAAAGTCCTTTGTTTACAACAAAAGAGGCAGTTATTCCTAATACACAATTCCAGTTTAGGGTTTGTCCAATGACAAATTTTAAATATTATGAGGATATCCCTTTGGTGCAATTGATTTGCACTGGATTTATTAACCCCTTAACAATCGGCGCGGTCACTCAACGACCACAGAGTATTTTTTTTTTTGTCGTTTCCTGTTCCGGACTCCCTGAACGGCGTGCAGCCGCTGGGGGAGGCCAGAATTCCATGATGGTCATAGTACGTCATGGGTCATTAACTCAGATCGACCCATGAAGTACTATGACCGTGAAGGGTCGTTAAGGGGTTAAAAAATGCATATATTGTGAGTTTATTAGTAAAAAGCCTGGGGCTGTACTATACAGCACCCCCAAACCTTACACCCATCAACCAGCAGAGACACAACCAGGAAGCCTGTATCTCACATGGGCATCGATCAATCACCTTTTGTAAGCATAGCAAGGTCCAGCAAGCTGCAACTTTCCTGCCTTCCCTGTGGAACAGCCCTCATAACTTGTCCCTAACATATTAACCCAGCACATTTACTCTTAAGATTCAAATTAAATTATCCATGGCAACAGCAACTGTGTCAAGTACAACTATATAGAATAAATTTGAACAATCAAGGGACAAAGAAAAACAATTACCTGTCGACGACAGCCAACAACATATCTTGGTCCATTTGTAGCTTTAACAATGACTAAATTAAAAGACAACATTTTGGTTAAAATGTTAAAAATCACATATCTGTCTATGAATCAAGACTGCCAAAACACATTGAATAAGAATAAAAACTGATAAGTGTCACTAATAGTACTCACATTTTTCCTCTGTTAACTGCTTAAGAACTTCTCCAACAATCTATGAATGATGAAAACAAAGATCATTAGTCTTCACGTATAAAACCGGCTTTATGGTTGGTCAAATGATCAGGCTATTATCCATTCAAATTGCTAAAGTTTACATTTGCTTGTTCTGCAATTTAAGATTAACCCCTTAACGACCAGAGCGCGCATGCACATCCGGCACTTGGTGACCACGGGGCTTTTTTTTTTTTTTTTTAATCACTTCCGGTTCAGGGCTTCCAGAGCGGCGTGCAGCCGCGCCAGGAGCCCTGAACTCCATAATGTGCCAGGACCGTCACTGGTCCTTAACCCCTCAAGGACCAGCGGTCCTGGGACGTTTCTGTCCCATAAGGACTGCTTTGATCCTTGCCAAAGAGCCGGTACACGTGACCTGTTGCGTGTATCGGCATGCCGCTTCGGGGCCTAAGAGAGACCACTCCAGTCTTGGAACGGTCAATTGTAGGCCCTATTTTTACTTACAGCACTCACGGTGGAGCACTGTAAGTAAAAATCACGTGACGTACTATGACCATCAACGGTCCTTAAGGGATAAGGACCGTGACAGTCATAGTACGTCATGTAGTCCTTAAGGGGTTAAGTGCCGGACTAGCGTGACGGTCCGGGTAAGTCACCAGACGCAAATTGGTTAAAGCACTTGCCATCACATATTTAGCCCCTTTAGTGCAAGAGGTATCAAATGCATTGCATAGCAACATGTTGGACTCTAGCGCCTAAGAGGTTAAATACAATTTCAAACCACATTTTAGGTCTCACCTGCCCCACACTTTGCAAAGCCTTGAGATCATTTTCAGATTTTTCATACTGTTTGGTAAGCTCCTTCAATTGTTCTCTCACTGCACAAAAACATAAGAAAAAAAGCATAATACCCATTAAATTTTACACTGACTCGACACATTAACTCCTTAAAGGGATAGTAATGTATTAAAGTTGAGGTCCGAGTCTTCTTTATTTTTTTAACACATAGTGCTACATTTGAAAACTTACAGTTCTGTAGTTCTAGCGCTGTTCAATCCAAAAGGATCCCCTCCCGCCGCTTTCCAGGCATCACTCTGCCTCAGTCTGTCCCTCGCTGTGCTGTATCCGGAACAATCTTCAGTATGATAAAGGAAAATCCTGCTCTCATTTATCAAGGGGGGCAGGGTTTTCCTTATAGTTACTGAGTGAAGATTGTTCCTCACTGCAATCCATCCGTCCCATGACAGGATTCCACATTTGATGGGACGCACCCAGAAGGGGTGGGATGGGGATCCTTTCGGACTGAATAGCACTTGAACTACAAAACTGTAAGAATTCAAATATAGAGCTACGTGTTAAAATAATAAATAAGTCTAGGGAGAAGGGTTACGGCAGATTTGCCACTCCAGTATCAGCTGGAGCAGTGCTTCACTATACCTAGGGCCCAGTAACAGGTCATAGTTACCATCTTTAGGATCTCCCTGTTGGTGCACAGGTGAGTTAGTCAGGGGGTCATTTAATTACCTCACCTGTGCACAAGCAAGGAAATCTTAAAGTCACAGCCAGAGGAGAGGATAGAGAACCACTGCTTTATACCAGGGATGGGAAATCTGAGGCCCTGCAGCTGTTCAGAACTACAATTTCTATCACCCCCAGCCAGCCGTTCACTGGCTGGGAATGATGGAAATTGTAGAACAGAAAAACTGCAGGGCCTCAGATTGCCCATCCCTGGTACAGAGCAGTGGCTTCCATCCCTGTCCTCTAGGGGGTGCATAATAGACCATATCTATAGGATTTCCCTGCTTGTACACAGGTGAGGTAATTACATGACTGTGCACAGGTGAGTTAATCAGAGGCTCAAACAGGGGAATCCTATAGATATGGTCTATTATGCACCCCCTAGAGGACAGGGATGGAAGCCACTGCTCTGTACCAGGGATGGGCAATCTGAGGCCCTGTAGTTGTTCAGGATTACAAGTTCTATCCCAGGCTGGGGATGATGAGAATTTTAGTCCAGAACAACTGGAGGGCCTCATGTTGCTAAACCAAAGCTTTATACCAGTGATTCTGTACCCTCTCCTCTAAGGGACCCCTATCAGGCAATGACTTTAGCATTTCCCTGCTTGTACACAGGTGAGGTAATCAGGGGCTCAGTCATGTAATTACCTCACCTGTGCACAAGCAGTGAAATCCTAAAGACATTGCCTGATGGGGGTCCCTTAGAGGAGAGAGTAGAGAGTCACGGCTATAAAGCATTGCTGGGCAACCTGAGGCCCTCCAGGTGTTCTGGACTAAGAACCTCACGCTACCATGCAATGCATGTGATTGCACGTTCTTTTTCATGCAACCTTTTAACCTTTTGAGTGCCAGAGGGGTACACAACGCACTGTTAACCCCTTAACGACCGGCTGATCGGCACGGCGCGGTCAGTTAAGGACCACGGTGAACTTTTTTTTTCTTTCCGCTTACGGACTCCCCGAACGGCATGCAGCGGCAGGGGGAGCCCGGAATTCCATGACGGTCATAGTACGTCATGGGTCATTGAGTCAGTTCGACCCATGACATACTAGGACCATCAAGGGTCGTTAAGGGGTTAAAAGGATACCCTCCACTTCATCTGCAACTAGCTGTTATAGTTTAGTTTGTGGGTTTACAATGGCTTTGATTTTTTTATGGGGATTAGAGACAGGAGGACAAAACCGAATTAATTTTAAAAAAACACGCAGATTAGATTTATTTTCCATTAACATATTACTGTCCGGATCTCACTTTCATCAAAACACCAAATTATCCAAAGTAAGTGACTAAAGAATTATCAGTCAACATAATGGCAATGTTCGCCACTTTTGCAGTGAGAGGGAAGATAATAAAATAATACAGCGCAAAGGTATGAAATGTCATTCAGCTATCAAATGAGCAGCTAGCAATACCACCACATGCAACTGAGTTGTGGCAATTAGTGCAATTTACATCCTCTACAATAGACTTACGTGAAACCATTATGTCACGATAAGTTATTTTACCACTCCATTCCACCCCATGTAATTACTTATGGCACTACTATGTCTTCTGCAGTAATGTGTGTGATAAATGCTACAGGTCTCCAATGCATTGCTAAAGAATGTGTTGAAGACCACTTTAGCAATCAAGGGGTTAAGAACAAATGCATGAACTGAAGATCAGACATATGAAAAGATGTGGAAATAAATAAGGATACAATTAGCATCTCCTCAAAGTCTTATGGACAGTAAACAGCAGACTGTACTTGTCATGTACCACCAGGGGGCTGGTGGACATTAGTGCCATGTCACTGGGCCTTATATGCAAATCAGCTGCACCATAGGGGTGAATAAAAACTCAAAACTTCCCCAGTGATTTAGAAAGAACTCTATAGCCCCTTGAATGCTAGAGGTATCCAATGCATCGCAAAGCAATGTTCTAACATCTCTAGCATTCAAAGGGTTAAAGAGTCCCTTTTAAATCAATGGGAAGTTGTATTTATCCTGTGTGGTGCAGTTTGTTTGCTACAGAACTGAAACTCTTTTCTACTTAAGGGCCCCATGTCTCACATCATAAGGTCATATGCATGAATAAAAGTGGAGACATTCTGGGACAAACCAACAGTACCAGAAGGAAAACACACACACGTTATAGATCTCTCCAGTATCCAATGAGGATAAAGGCCCACTTAAATCAATACAATTTTGTATTTGTTCATTGGAGTACAGTAGTGTTGAATGCCAGTGAGATATAAAATGCATTGTTTCCCAATGTTGACCATCCCCTCTAGAATTCAATATCCCAAGAGGGTTTGGCTGAAATAGAAAGTGATGCAAAACAGCAGTATGTACACTAAGTGACCACTGATTAGTGCTCCCACTGAGAAAGTAGACAGGAAGCTTGATTCCCAGGGCCATTATACAGAACAGAGGCCTGACACAGCATTTCACTTTGGAGAGAAAACAACATTAAAAAAAAAAAAAAAAAAAAAAAAAAAAAAAAAAAAAAAAAGTGGAGCAATTCTGGGGCAAATCAACCAATTCATAGGGAACACATATAAATGCCCCAATTTCAATGTAGTTTTAAAGAAGACATAATACCTTCCAGTACACCCATTTCTCTTAAAGGGATAGTATTGTTTAGATAGGAAAGTGTTGATTCTTCAACTAATTGTACCTTTCTATCACTCCAGAACGTTGTCATCTTAGTTTTATTTTATATTAAAGTGTCACCCTCCCCTTTTCCATTTGCCATGAATTCTTCTCTCACGCCTGAAATCTGTTCAGAGAACTGGACAAATCGCAACAAGGTACAATCTGTCTCAGTATAAGGAACCAGCCCCCTTGATGAAGGAGGGCAGGTTTTTCCTTATGCTGACAGAAGATTGTACCTGTTGCAATCCATCATAACAAGCTTGCTGTTCTGAGGGGAGGCATTGTGACGTATGGAAAAGGGGCAAGAGGGGGACAGTTTAACATAAAATAAAATGAAGACTACATCAATAAGGAGTGTTAGAAAGGTACACATCATTATTTAATATTAGAAGAAAAAAAAAAAAACACAACATTTATTGAAAAATCGTCATTGCCTTCATATCTAAACATTACTATCCCTTTAACTTACTATGGCCAGAATTTTCCCTTGTGTCTTTGTTAAAGGGAACACCTTCACACTGTCCGCGATGTCACGTCCATGAAGGCAGGCATGACAGTTATTGGCAGTTTCGCACCAAACTGAATCAGGCAGAATGTATGTCTACTTAACCATTTAAGGATCAGAAAGGTGCAAAACTCGTGCTGTGGGGGGAGTTTGTGTCCTGTGGTCCTGCTAGCAACTGTCATGGCCACCTCCATAGTAACAGTTGATGAGGCTGAAAAAAAGACAAGCACCCATCAAGTCCAGCCCACACCAAATCATCCCTGATGATTCAGAGGAAGAAAAAAACAAAACAAAATAACTCCACTGAAGCCATGATCATAACATCCAGGACTGACATAAGATGTTATCTCGTGAACAAAGATGCAAGGGAAAAATGTATAGGGGGTCATTAGGATTTTTGGCTACAGCAAGCTAATTGTGGCTTATTAGGTCCTTTAATCCACTGCCTGCTAGGGATGTCTCCAACGCACTGAGACCCCTCTACTGTTCAAGAGGTTAAACATCTATTTAAATAATTGGGAAATATTATTTGCACCCTATGATGCAGTTGGTATGCCTCAGAACAGCTCTAGCTTTGGCTTTGTCCATAAGACTCAATGAGGCAGAGCCGGATGCTCACATGTACAAGCCGCGGTCTCTGCTTCTCTACGGTTATCCCGAACTACTGGTGAGCCCAGTGGGAGAAAGGCCAGCTCAAACAGGGATCAGCAGGATCGGGCCCAGGCCGGCATGACAAAGCGACTTGAGGCCGGGGATGTGTAACCGGCTCACATAAGGTGTCACAGCTCCTCCCCACAGCCCCAACACAGAACAGATTGGCTCCCGAGCATTCCCCCTGACACTCACACTCCTTAAGGCGACCATCTATCTCCTTGTGCTCCAACAGCTTCTTCCTGTAGTCCTGCAGCGCCTTCTCCCGCGGGTCCGCCATGATGAGAAGCCGCTGCTCATAGGGAATGCCGGGAAGGTCCATGGCCGCTGGGGGGGTTGAATTGAGAAACTAGCGAGCCACTCACACATAAGAGGACAGAAAGGCAGAGCAGCTGTCAACCGCTAGACTTCTGTCACAGCGCCAACCGTGATTGGAAAGTGTACTGCACCGTAGAACTGAGGCTCTTTGAGGTCACCAGCTGAAAAGATGGGGGTGAGCTGACTGAGCTGTGTTATGGATTAAAACTCACTGAGCTGTAGTAGACAGTGGCTGGGGAGTCCCAGTCTGCGTACCCCTGATCTAAAGTCTTATTTTTCAGGCTAAAGAGGTGCAGTCCTTAGGGTATACCAGCAGGTTTGCTTTTCCAGACATCCCTGCTTAAAGGGGAACTATTACTCCAAACAAAGTCCACCTCCCCCATTTAGGCATCTAGCAATAAGCTTGCCAACGAAACTGTTATGCAGAATAAAGACTGCGTTAGTCAAAAAACCTACCTCAGCCAACAGTGATGGTCAGGCAACAGTGATCTAGAGGCATCTGCGAGCCTGCTCCATCAGTCCCTTCTGGTACCTATAGGTACCATGCCACAGATCCTGGAGGAGACCAGGACTGACAACTCAGGCACGTAGATGTGTGTAAGCAAAGATGTCTGCGCTATTGCCTGGCCATCGGTGTCGCTTGAGGTAGGATTTTTGACTAATGCAGCCTTTTTTCTGCTAGATGCCTAATTGGGGGGGACTTTATTTGGGATGATAGTTCTCATTTAATCACAGGTGAGTATTCATTAGATTTGACTTGTGATGGAATTGCCTGTGCTTAATTAGGGAGATCCTGAAAGTCTGACCTGTTGGTGTGACCCAGGGATTGGAGTTTCAATGGGCAGGGTGCAGTTGGCTCTTCACTCCTTAGTGCATCTCCCCTAAGAAGTCTATTGCCCAGAATTGTGTCACTATTGACTTTGTACATATATCCCAGGACTTTGATCACTTAGGTACAATATAGCACTTTAACCCTTTGAGTGCCAGAGAGGTATGCAACGCATTGATCTGCAATGTGTTGCGTACCTCTCTGGCACTCAAAGGCTTAAAAACCCCATTTACAGCCAGTTAAATCATATGATTTACAAAAATGTACATGCCTAAAGTAAATAATTATGGATATAAACACCCCCATTGCTTATTTAAATTAAATACATTGATTCTTGATTTGATTTGAAAAGTTTATTTAGTCTTGAGAACAAAGAAGAAAATAAATATTTCAGAAAGGTAGAAAGGGGTGATTTTTTTTTTTTTTTAAGAAAGGTACCAGGTGACCTCATTCTGTAATGATGTACTGCCTCTCTAGTGGCAAGAACTCATTTATTGCATTGCTGGTCTAAGGTACTAGCAGGTAAAAATAAAAGGTACCATGCTATTGACTTGGCATAACCATATCTGGGAACTTGCTTATCTTGAGTCCCCTGAGCTGATGTGCTGCCATCCAGGGAATGCAAATTAAGTGATTTGTGGGGGGTGAGGCTTAATTGAGTGGGTGGAGCTTAATCAGCTTTGTGTCATAAAGTGGGCAGAAAAGGGTGGGAAGAAGGAGAAGTGGGCAGGAAGTTGGAGGAACAGGGTGGGAAGGAGGAGAAATGGGTGGGAAGTGGGAGGAACAGGGTGGGAAGGAGGAGAAATGGGTGGGAAGTGTGAGGAACAGGGTGGGAAGGAGGAAAAATGGGTGGGAAGTGTGAGGAACGGGGTGAGAAGGAGAAGAAACTTCAGTGTGGAAACCGGAGTTCCCAGGCAGATCCGGAGAGTTCCTGGGTAGGACATAACCTGGCTATGCAGGCAGATAAATAGTACATATTCAATTGAGCTTTTGGATGCTAATTCATTGGAGACATCTCTAGTATCCAAGGAGTTAAGTCATTGTGTGAAAGCTTTATTTGAATTTGTCGCCGAGGTTAACTAGCACCCGGTGGAAGAATGTAAAGTGATGCCCATCATCAAAATAATAATTAAAAAAATCTACAACTATTACATTCCTCCCAAGTGTCGCTCTTTAGGAGGGACAGTCCCTCTTTGAGCCCAAATCCCGCTGTCCCTCTTTCCTTCCCTGGTATCTCAATAAAGATGGTAGATGCATTTTCAGTACATTTTGGTTCAGCTGTTTCTATTGAGGGAAAGAGATGCTGGGAATAAAAAAAACTTGCTACAAGTTGTTATAAATCTCATGAAAAATGAATGCAAAATGTATCTCTTTTCCTATATAAATTCACTGCTACACAACAGTCAGTCATTTGAATGAAGCATAAAACATTGATGCACTGGAGATAAAGGCTAATTATTTCCTTCCATCCAGCACTATCTCTTATGTCAGCTCCTTCTCTGTGAAGGAGCTGACATGGTCACTTGTCATCATGGCTGAGGCACAGAGGCCGAGGTGCACAAAAGTTCTATATGGGCTCAGGATGGCGATGCTGTGCCCAATCTGTGTTGAAGATGCATCACCAATATGCACTAATGTGTTCACCATCATATCCCATAAATCAGTCACCAATATGTCTTCATTGCCATAATCCCACCATACCTTCGACAGGTTTACAATTTTGCACTGAACACATTGACAAAGGCTCATTTTCATATGGAAATGCAGGTTAATGAGCCACTGTCTTATTCATGTGGAGTTGACTTCAGCAGAGGCTGCTATCAGAGCTTAGTGCACGTGGCGATGTGCAACATTAACATATAAACACACCGTTTATATGGTAATGTTGCACATCGCCACATGCACTAAGCTCTGATAGCAGCCTCTGCTGAAGTCATCTCCACTTTATCAACTCTTTAACAACCCTTAATGCATCCCCTCTTAGTGTCTTGGAAGCTTGCAGCCTAGAGCCACTCAGCCAATAAAGGTATAATTTTCACTCTAACAGTCTTTTAAACTGCTGTTTGTTTTACATTTACAGTGTCCTGTTGCCTAAACTGAAAGTTTACTTATAGCTCACTTGGGGTGGTCACTAAGGTGTGATAAAGAGGAGATGACTTCTACAGTGATATTACTTCTCCAGTTCCTGTGAGATTCTGTACAGTCAATGCACTAAGATCGCCAAAGGTGGAGACGAGTGGTGTAACTATAGGGGTCACACCTGCTACCAGGCCCGTGCACTCCAGGGGCCCAGCCACCCCCTGTGAATCCTCCGCCTGGCGCCTGCAATCTCCCGCCGGCGCTCTAGTAATGCAGAGTGCTAGGAGATGACATCATCTCCCAGCACTTTGCATTACTAAGAGGACCACGCTGGAGCTCCAGGTAGGAGATGGGGGCATTGTGGAGGGGGTCAATGTGGTGGGAGGGGGGTCCCATGGCACTTCTTGTACCAGGGCCCGGAGGCTTCTAGTTACGCCTCTGGTGGAGACATCTTAGTGTATTGACTCCATAAAATAACATAGGAACTGGAGAAGTGATATCACTGGAGAAGTTATCTTTGCTTTATCACCTCTTTATCAGACATTCATTCTGTGACTTTCTATGGGAGCTGAGAGTCACTGACAACATGGGGGAGATGCACTAAGGCGTGATAAAGAGGTGATAAAGCGGAGATAATTTCTCCAGCGATATTACTTCTTTGGTTCCTGTGTTATTCTGTAGAGCCCATGCACTAAGACCTATAAAGTGGAAGTGCATATTCTCCAGCAAAGGAATTGGAGTTGGGATATCTCTGGACAATGAATCTCCAATTTATGAACTCTTTATCGCAGTGCATAACCCCTCAGTTCTCCATAAAAAGTGATAGTAACAGTTTCATCACTTCCTTACACTTGCAATAAGTGGCAAAGCTGTTACTCACCTCCGGATAGCGCGTCAGTGGACTCCTCTCCGGCCATCAGTCTCAGAAGAAGTAGGATTTCTTAATAACGCGTTACTTAGGCTGGATAATAGTACTATTTCTAAGCTTATCGCTATATGGCTAATTATTGGGGGGTGACTTTATTTGGGGTGATAGTTCCGCTTTAAAGCCTAGTGTTCCTGCACTGAGTTCTGACATTCCCAGACCAAGTTCTGTCATTCTTCTGCAGATGTCACAATGCCCGTCTCCATGCACACACACAAGCATGAACACTCGCAAATTCATTCGCTATTTTGTGTCTCATGGGGTCACCTGAAAGGGCCTTTCTGTAAGAAAAAGTAGACCCTGTTATCTGCAAAATCCTTTCCCATGGAGGAAAGTTCCGCACAACCCTACTTACCTATTCCAGTTCATCTACCTGAGTAGACAAATTGTAAACAGCAGGAGTGCTGATGAGTTCTGTACCAATGAATCATATCACATTTATTTGACTTGCCTATGAAGGCAGGGCTGTGGGAAAAATACACAGGAAAATAAATCCATCCAGTTGAAAAACAAAGTTATTTTCAACTGTAATAGAACTGCATGCTGGTATTTTTCTTGTTAAAGGGATGGTAATGTTTTAAATTAAGTATTTCGCAGAGTCTTCTCTATTGAAAATAGAACAGTTTGCGATATATTTATTAACTTACTTTTATGTATATCTCATGTGATTCTATACAGAAGGTTCCCTCGCCCTCCCGTTCTGGCCGCCTTCCACTGAATCTTCATTCTGGTCGCGGGACTGGACAGACGCAGCGAGGGACAAACTTCAGTAAAGTATAAGGAAACCCTACCCCCCTTGATGAAGGAGGGCAGGATTTCCCTTGCTTACTGAAGTTTGTCCCTCTCTGCATCCATCTAGTCCCGTGACCAGAATGAAGATTCAGTGGAAGGCGGCCAGAAGGGGAGGGCGGGGGATCCTTCTATATTGAATAACTTGAGAACTATGTAAAAGTAAGGTAATAAATATATCGCAAGCTATTCTATTTACAATAGAGAAGACTCGGTGATATACTTCATTTAAAACATTACTATCCCTTTAAATATGGCAAAAAGACGGTTAACAATTTTAACCAAATAGTGTCCCTAACCATATGAGTGCCAGAGGATTGCAGAGCAATACTTTGTATAGCTCCCTGGCACTCAAAGAGTTAAGTGAATTAAAGGGCAACTTTCACCTCCGCATTATCATTGTTGTATCGCTTCCTTTGTGTCCCCTCTGTACATTGCGGTGTTTCTTTTTGCCTTAAAATATGTTTAAATGAAGCAAAAAGGTACTTGAATTTTGTACCTGATGACGTTAGCAGCCGCGCACCGTATGGTGCAGAAGACACTCCCACAGCCTCAGCTCCTTTCACTTGCTCCAGCATCCTCCGATGACGAACAGAACGCCTCCGTCATCGGAGGATGCTGGAGCAAGTGAAAGGAACTGAGGCTGTGGGAGTGTCTTCTGCACCATACGGTGCGCGGATGTGCGGCTGCTAACGTCATCAGGTACAAAATTCAAGTACCTTTTTGATTCATTTAAACATATTTTTAGGCAAAAAGAAACACCGCAATGTACAGAGGGGACACAAAGGAAGCGATACAACAATGATAATGCGGAGGTGAAAGTTCCCCTTTAAGTGAAGTGGAGGCAGAAGTTTGAGTTTCTACTCCAATGGGTTACTTCATCACACATTTTTCCATCCTATATAATAATTTGCTAAATGTATGTTTGTCAGAAGCCGTCATGCACAGTACAGTCAGCTGCATGCTATGCAGTCATGCCCAGTACAGACTGCCCGTGCTGTGGCTGATAACAAAGCAGGATG
This sequence comes from Rhinophrynus dorsalis, assembly GCA_037306005.1. NCBI lineage: Eukaryota > Metazoa > Chordata > Amphibia > Anura > Rhinophrynidae > Rhinophrynus > Rhinophrynus dorsalis. The sequence continues at coordinate 91,188,369 of CM074728.1, read as the reverse complement.
CTCCGAATTTAGACTGTACTCCTCTCTGCACGCCAAGAGGACTAAGGTCTGAATTCGGAGCACCACACTCCATTATCAGCCGCAGTGTGGGCAGTCTCTACTGTGCATGACTGTACAGCGGCCGTTGCTGGGTGGCACTGTGGTCTGTGTACACGGGCTCTTCAACTTGTATACAGTAAAATATAAAAGAATGTTACAAATTATTGTTTAAAACTGAACTTTCATCAAAATTAAATTGCCCCCCAAATGCTTATTAAAGTGTTAGTAATGTCCCCCAAAAAGTTTTAATAGATTTGTAGAGGCTAAAAAAATGATCATATTGCCACAAACCCCATCTCTCAAAACTCTAGCTAGGGGCATTAGTAGCAGAAAAAGGGAAGTAGTCATGCCACTCCTACAGATCTCTAGTTAGACCTCACCTAGAGTATTGTGTACAGTACAGGAGACCCCATCTCCAGAAGGATATTGATACTCTAGAGAAAATTCAAAGAAGGGCTACTAAAATGGTGACTGGTCTACAGGAAAAGAAATATCAGGATAGACTAAAGGATCTGAACCTGTATAGCTTGGAGGAGAGAAGAGAGAGTGGGGATATGATAGAAACATTCAAATACATGAAAGGATTCAACAAAGTACAGGATGGAAGTATATTTCAAAAGAGTAAAAACGTTAGGACAAGAGGCCATAGTCTAAAACTAGAGGGACACAGGTTTAGATGTAATGTAAGAAAGTTTTACTTCACTGAGAGGGTAGTAGACAAGTGGAATAGCCTACCAGCAGAAGTGGTAGATGTCAATACAGTGACAGAATTTAAGCATGCATGGGATAGGCATAAGGCGGTCCTTAACATAAGAAAAGACCAAGGACCAAAAAAGGTTTGAGGTTGTGTTTTTTTTTTTTGTTTTTTGTTTTTTAACAGTAGGAAATTGGGCAGACTAGATGGGCCGAATGGTTCTTATCTGCCGTCAAATTCTATTTTTCTATGTTTCTCTATGGTTTGAGAGATATAGCCAAAATCCCATTATTGCAAAAGAGTTGCTTCATTGGAAAGGTCTACAACAGTGGTTCTCAACTCCTGTCCTCAGGACCCACTAACAGACCAGGATGTGATGATTTCCTTGTTAGAGCAGAGGTGAGTTAATCAATGTGAATGAGTCTCTGATCATCACACCTGTGCTCTAGCAGAGAAATCCCTAAGTCCTGGCCTGTTAGTGGGTTCTGAGGGCAGGAGATGAGAAACACTGAGTTAGACCTATCAGGAAGTAAACACAGTAAATTCACTTCCTGTCAGTTAGACCAGTGTTTCTCAACTCCTGTCCTCAGGACCCACTAACAGACCAGGATGTGATGATTTCCTTGTTAGAGCACAGGTGAGTTAATCAATGTGAATGATCCTCTGATCACCACACCTGTGCTCTAGCAGAGAAATCCCTAAGTCCTGGCCTGTTAGTGGGTCCTGAGGACAGGAGTTGAGAACCACTGAGTTAGACCTATCAGAAAGTAAACACAGTAAATTCACTTCCTGTCAGTTAGACCAGTGGTTCTCTACTCCTGTCCTCAGGACGCACTAATAGGTCAGGATTTGATGATTTCCTTGTTAGAGCACAGGTGAGTTAATCAATGTGAATGAGCCTCTGATCACTACAGCTGTGCTCTAACAGAGAAATCCCTAAGTCCTGGCCTGTTAGTGGGTCCAGAGGACAGGAGTTGAGAACCTTTACAATTAAGTAATTCTTTTGCAATAACGGGATTTCGGCTCTGCTGCAGAGTCACTGGCTGATCCCCAGACCGGGATCTCCTGCTGTCACCACAGCGCTGACATCAGGAGAAGGGGAGGGAAGGGGGAACTTTCATTGCCAATATTTCTCAAACCGTAAAGGTTTGAGAGATGGGGTTTGTGGCAATACGATTATTTTTTAGCCTCTACAAATCTATTGGGGCCATTACTCATATAAATACTTTTATTATGCTGAATAAGTCTGGCATTAGTGAGAAATACAACTTGTTCGTCAGGCTTCAGAGAGTAACAGAGCAGACATCTTGCAGAAGAGGCATCAGTGAGTCTGTTCTGTCCGACCCGTTCACCTCCAGGATTCGTGGTGGGGAGGTTTCCATTGTACCGCCCAGTACAGCAAGGGACTAACGGCACAGGCACACACAGCGTCTACAGCAAGATACCTGCTGTTGAGTTTCCAAACAAGTTGTATTACACACACACCTTAACCCCTTAACGACCGGCTGCTCGTTGCGGTCACTAAAGGACCACGGAGCATTTTTTTTTTTTATTCGGATTCCGGACTCCCCGAACAGCGTGCAGCCGCTGGGGGAGCCCGGAATCCCATGACGGTCATAGTACGTCATGGGTCATTAGCTCAGATTTACCCATGATGTACTATGACCGTAAAGGGTCGTTAAGGGTTTAACCATACCCCAAATCGCAATATTGACATTCATAATGTTAGACACTGTTTTAATAGTGCATTGTACACCCCTCTAATCCTTGAAGGAATAAGATTACCATATGCAGTGGGCAGAGTTTGTGTCTTGTGGTTCTGCTAGCAACTGTCATGTCCGCCTCTATGGATATAACCTCCAGGACTGATTGAAGATGTTATCTCTTGAACTATGGCGCAAGGGAAGAATTCATAGGGGCCATTAGTTGTTTCTGGCCATAGTAAGTTAAGCTGTGAGTTATTATTAGGCGGTATTAGTTCTCCTTTAATAGTATGACACCTCCACTAGGACAGTGTGTTTTTGCAAAAAAACTGATAAAGGGATTGAAGGATCTGAGTTATAAAGAGAGACTAGTCAAACTGGGTTTATTTACATTACAGAAGAGCTATCTAAGGTGCCATACAATTACCATTTACACATTTATTCAAAGTCAATTCAAAACTCAAAGAGCTGAGCTAAGAACGAGAGGTCTTTCATTAAGACTAGAGAAAAGGCACTTTAGACTAAAACAAAGGCAGGGTTTTTTACAGTAAGGGTGGTAAAGCTATGGAATTCTTTGCCTCAGGAGGCTGTGCTTGCAGATAGTGTAACTGCTTTCAGAAAAAAAAAATCAATGGATACGTATTTGGCACAGAACAATATTGAGAATTCTGAAAGTTGTCTTCAAAGCAGATAGGTTGTTGATCCAGGGAAATATCTGACTGCCATTTGGAGTCAGGAAGGACTTTTTTTTACCCACTTGGGGCTAAATTGGAAATGGCTTCATTGTTGTTGTTTTTTTTTTTTTTTTTTTTTTTTTTTTAACTTCCTCTGGATCACCTGGGGTGATTTGGCATGTGCTTAACTTGATGAACGTGTGTCTTTTTTCAGCCCCATCAACTATGTTACATATTTTGGGCTGCAGGTACAGATAACTCCAGCATCTTTAAACCATGTGCTACTCACAAGACTCTGCCTTCAGGAGCAATTGACTGTGTCTTGGAGCATGAGGTACCGTAAACATCTAAAACAAAATTTTGAATCAAAGGGTTTTGGTTTTGATTAATGAAAGTATAATCCCATAAATGATCCCCATTACAGATCATTCTCTTCAGTCTGAGTCCATCAGGAAACTCTGTAGAAATACCAAGGTAAGAGTTCTCAACATAGGCTTGGAAAGAGAGTCTTATCCACTGACCTGCGAAGTATCAATCAATGGAAAGAGGAACTGGAATTCTTTAAAGAGATACTAATGGCTGATTTAAACATTGTTTAATATTTTAGATATTAAAAGAAATCAGCTTATGTAAATCCGGTCTTTCATACCTTTATAGTTTGAAAGATATAACCTGGTAAAGTTCCCCCTTCCGCCCTATTCACAGATGTCAGCCTCTGGCTGACAGCAGGAGATTCTAGTCATTTGACTGTCCGGCAGCTCTTCGGCAGAGCCGAAATAGCTCTATCTAGAAAGAAATACTTAATTGGAACTGTCTACAAAATGTGCCTGATTTGCAAGCACACTTTATAGACCGTTCCAATTAAGTATTTCTTTCTAGATATCGTTATTTCTGCTCTGCTGAAGAGCCACCATAGGGTCGCACGATCTGAATCTCCTGCTGTCAGCTAGAAGCTGACGTCTGTGAAAGGGGCAGGAGGGGGAACTTTAGCAGGTTATATCTCTCAAACTATAAAGGATTGAGAGACCACAGGCAGATGAAATTCCTGAGACAGGTCCTTGTCAGCACACCAAGGTAGAAAGGTCGACCAGACACAATGGTAAATCTTGGAAGAAACAGTTTTGCGGGCACTGAGCATAGTAGCCACCACCCCAGAAGAAAAACCTTTCTTCTTCAATACTGAAGATTCAATTTCCAAGCTGTCAGAGTTAGCCAATGAACATCCTCCTTCCACTGGTAACCCTGTAGAAGAAGATCCAGGTGGAAAGGGAGCTGGAATGGCTCCACCACTGACAGAACCAGCAGCTCTGGAAAACCAAGCCTGGTGAAGCCAGTACGGAGCAATCAGAATGACTGGACAGTGTTCCAGTCGCAATTTCCGTAAAACTCTGTGCAACATTGGGAGGGGAGGAAAAATGTAGGCAAGGGAAATAACCAAGGAATGGACATTGCATCCACCGCCAGAGCTAGAGGGTCCCTCCACCAAGAGCAGAACCTCTGAACCTTCCTGTTGTGTCTTGTCACCATCAGGTCGATGTAAGGAAGACCCCACTTCTGAACAATGAGGGTGAACACCTCTGGGTGCAGTTCCCACTCTCCACTGTCCACTGTGTGTCGACTGAGGAAGTCCGCCATGACGTTGTCTACACCAGGAATGTGCACTGCGGATATGGCAGGAACGTGTTCCTCTGCCCAGGACAAAATATCTTTGACCTCTAACCAAGCGGAGAGACTTCTTGTTCTGCCCTGCTTGTTGATGTAAGCCACGGCCGTGGCGTTGTCAGACTGTACCCGGACTGGACAGTCGTCCAGCTGGGGTGTCCAATGACGAAGGGCATGAAATATCACCCGAAGCTCCAACACGTTGATGGGAAGGAGAGATTCTCCGGAGAACACCGACCGTGAGCACTCAGGCAACCCAGGACCTCTCCCCAGCCAGAGAGTCTGGCATCCATCTCCACCATAGTCCAGAAGGATACCAGGAAGGACTTGCCTTTCAGCAGATTGGAGAGGTTGAGCCACCATGACAAACTCAGTTCCACATGAAGAGGGAGGGACACTGACATCTTCAGAAGGTCCGGCTCTCCCCTGCACACCTGGATCACAAACCTCTGGAGTTCCCTGTTGTGCGCCATGGCAAATGAATTTCCTCACTAGAGAGGACAGCTTCTTGGCTGGAACTGGATCTTGAGCCAGAACAGCAGAAACTCTGTGAGCGATCTGGTGAGCTACCTCATCCGTGAGAAACACCATGCTTTTCTGAGTGTTGAAGAGAAGGCTGTTACGGTTTTTTAGGACTCTCAGACCAATAAGTGACAATAAAACACACTTTATTAAAGTGAATAATGCACAATTACGCCCTCTAGAGGTGGTAGGTAAAACACAGATAAAGTAAACTGAGATATTACAAGGGTAATAGCATAATGGACATAAATGCAAATCAGTATGCACTAGGATGATATTGACCCCCAAGGGGTTAAAGTCCAAATAACAGTCGGTCTCAGATGTGGAGGTTTGACACGCCCTGGATGTTAAATAGGCTGTACAGACAATGTTCATCAAGTGCTGAGGGTCGAGCTGCCTTGCCAAGGTGTTTGATAGTAAGCAGAATGGGTAACAACTTAGCCCCCACGGGCGTAGCTACAGGAACTGCTTTCGTTTGTGCAAGTGCGAATAGCCCCACCCGGCGTAACGGAAACCGGCCTGAAATGCAAGAGCTAACAGCCTCCTCAGGTGTAATCGAATGCAGAAATACTAGAGCCAGAGCCACTAGCCCCCTCGGGCGTAGTACCGGATCAGCCAACACTGAAGCCTTTCTGCCAACACTCTGTGTCAATGATATCGTCGGTAACCAATACCGGAGGGCCTTAAGCGCCCAAACGGCCCAAACTATGTGAACACTCTGCAATGTTAGACTAGAGTTGCCGATGGAGAGCAGCCAACTCAGCAGCAGTATCACTGGTAGCGAGGCTCGTACAGGAGACAGAGAGAGTGAATTCGAGGCAGCACTGCAAGGGTTAAAATGCACGTTTACTCGAGGCTTCAGCGCTACTGCAAGGCTCTGCAATGATACTCGAGGCTTCAGCGCTACTGTCAGGCTCTGCAAGGAGAGGAAGGCCCACAGAATACACACAGCTCTGCACTAGTTACGAGGCACAGCACTATCGAAGGAAGCACCAGGCAAGGCAGTGGCACAGACGTGGGCAGCAGGGACTGGAAAATGTCGCGGCGGCGACAACTGGAACGCAGGTCACTGGAACAAGCTGGAAGTCGATCTTCGGAGCAGGAAGTCAGCCGGACCGGGTCATACACAGACAGGAACGTCAAACTAGCCGAGTCAGGATCCAAGGGTGGTACGCAGACGAGCCGGGTCATACACAGGCAGGAACACTGGAGAATGGTCAGGGCAAGCCGAATCGGTACACAGGAACTCAGAATACAGGAACACAGCAACAGCACTACTGGCTCAGGAACACCACGAAAGGGCATCTGACAAATGTGATAACCAGGTATAAAAAGGTCATCAGGAGGCGGGTTAAACTCAGTCAGCAAATCAGTGACATCCACAACTGAGAGTGACAGGAATCACAGGCACTGTGATAAAGGCCCAGGAAGACCAACCACTGGGATGGGACAAGATCTGACTTGTCCATGTTGATGATCCACCAGTGATGAGTGAGAGCGTGAATGCATAGCTGAACCTGTGCTATGCTGGCGACATTCTGTCAGTTTCCACCACTGCTTACGCCTATTGGTTGAAGTGACTTTGTGTCGTCCAGTATTTGTCCTTAAATACTGGGTCTTGTCACTTCTCAGGTGCCCTTTCGTGGTGTTTCCGTTACCAGCGCTTGTTCATGTTTTTGTGTGATCTCTGTGTACCGACCTGGATTGCCTGACTACTCTGCATCTCATTCCTGCCTGTGTACCGACCCAGACTGCCTGACTACTCTGCAACTCGTTCCTGCTCTGTGTACCGACTCGGATTGGCTGACGTTTCTGCCTGTGTACCGACCCGGCCCGGTTGGGCTCCTTTGGCTGTGCCTCTCTCCTGCTGATGCCCCATCCGGTCTCTGGTTGGGATTGTTATCCAGGATCCTCTCTGTCTCCGGACAGTACCTCGTACCACTATACGCTTGCAGTCTAGTCTCCGTTATTGTCGGTGTCGCCCATGCGACATTGCTGGTGTTCCTTCCATCCGTGCACCACGATACGCTGGACCTCTTCCTGCCATTCACGCTGAGGTTGGGTGTACTCTGGGCACCTCAGGCAGTTCACCTGCATTCGACATTGGTCTGAGCGTTGTTAACCCTTCGGGGTGGGTGCCAGTCACCAGCTATCTATCCATGCAGTCTCCGGTTGGGTGCCTCTCCAGGCTCGTTGCCAGTCCTCCGCTACTGCTACGGCAGTCCAAAAGTTGCTCTGGTCTCCGTTGTCTATTTGGGCGTTACTCGATATTGTGCACTCTCTTCAGACTGAGAGTCTTAAAGGGCCTCGCGGTATTAGGGCTTGTCAGTCCTTCTGGCCTAATAGTAACCGATTCAGTGCTGCCTAGCTTGAGAATCACACAAAAGTTACCTGACCTGTGTCAGTATACTGTGTTGTTGTATTTTGCATATACTGGACCCGTGTGGGTATATCTCACTGTAACCTGTCCTGTGTCAGTACTATATTGTGTCATATATTACTGGACCCGTGAGGGTTATTGTTTACTGCAACTGTTCAATAAAACTGTGCTTTATCCAAACCTACTGTGTCTGAGTGTCAAACAAACCTTTACACCGTGTTATCGCTGGCGACATTATGACCAGGGCTACTTCCTGATACCTTTTATTGGCTAACGTGGTTTTGCTCTGCCCAGTGATGGCCCTTAAATACTGAGCCCTGTCACTTCTGCAGGGCCCTTTCATGGTGTTCCCGTTGCTAAGCACTTGTTCCGTTATTCGTGTGAATCCTATGTATGACCCGGACTGCCTGACTAGTCTGCCTGTTTGCATTCCTGCTCTGTGTACCGACCCAGATTGGCTGACGTTCCTGCTCTGTGTATTGACCCGGCCCGGCTGACGTTCCTGCTCTGTGTACCGACCCGGTTTGGCAGACGTTCCTGATCTGTGTACCGACCCGGCCTGGCTGATGTTCCTGCTCTGTGTACCGACCTGGATTGGCTGACATTCCTGCTCTGTGTATCGATCAGGCCCGGTTCACTGCTCCATCCGGTGATCTGGTTAGGGGCTGTCCTTCGGTGTCCTCTCTGTCTACGGACAGATCCTCTGGTTGCCTCGTTTGCTGCTCCGGCAGTCTTGTTACTGTGACCTGGTTACCAAGTCTGTGCCTCGAGATCCTACACCCCGGTGTTGGAGATCAATCTGGTTGCACCACGGTACACTTGGCCTGTTTTACTGCTTACAAGCTGAGGTTGGTTTGCTCCTGGGTGCCTCAGGCTGTCTCTACTATCTGGCAGTCGTTCTCAGGTCTGAGCGTTTGTTAACCCCTTGCTGGTTGGTGCCATAGCACATTGTGTCACAGTCTATTGCAGTCTCGGTTTGGCGTTACTCTGTGCCTATGGTAGCAGTCCTCCTCTACTGCTCCACGCGGAGCTGAGAGAAGCATCTGGTTCACCAGATGTGTCTCAGTCTAAAAGGAACGAAAATACCGATTACGCTTAAGCGGCGTTTTCTTCCTGGGGACCAAAGGGATAAGGGTACTCTTACCCCCTGTGGCCTCACTGATCAGATCTTTAAGATCTGGCCCAAACAAAGAAGTACCTGGAAAAGGTAAGGAGAGGAATGCTGTCTTGGAAGCAGTGTCAGCAGACCAGATCTTGAGCCAAAGAGCCCGTCTGGCAACCACAGACATGGTGGAAACCCTAGCCACCAAACGGATGGCGTCAAATAAGGCAGCAGAAACATAGTGCTGTGCCTCAGAAATTTTGGTAAGAAGGCGCAACATATCTGAAGTAGGAGCACCCTGACAGACAGCCAAGGTGAGCTGTTCAGTCCAGACCGCAATGGCCTGGTTTACCCATGCTGCGGCAAATGCTGGACGCATGGCAGTACCAGCAGTGGCAAAAATGGACTTGAGGGAGACCTCAAGTTTCTTGTCAGTCCAGTCCTTCAGAGCGGACGCATCAGAAAGTGGCAAGGCAGTAGAGTTAGATAGCCTGGAGATCCACTTTGGGTGGATGAACCCACTGAGCAAGCGCTGCCTCAGAAAAGGGATAAAGCTTTGCAAATTTCTTGGACACAGAAGGTTTCCTGTCCGGAGATTTCCACTCTTCAGACACAAGGCGGTCAAGAGTGAGATTAGATGGAAAGCAAGTAAGGGGCTTTTTAGACTCCTGAAAAACATCAGAGGGATCAGAAGGAACCTCCTGAAGTAATGGAATGTTAAGGGTATTCAAAACAGCCCTGAACAGGCCCTCAGCCGAGGGCTCAGGATCAGCCTCAAAAAGATCCCCAAAAAACTGAGAGGAGCCCACAGCAGAACATTTCTCAACATCTGAATTCACCAGCAGTTCCTCCTCAGAGGAATATGATATGTCAGGTACTCCCTGAGGTTTTGGCAGGAAAGACTTGAGGGAGGAGGGGGTCTGCCAAGAATGGAAGACCCCCTGTAACTGGGATGGAAAGAGTTGCAATGTAGACCTAAGGTCCCTGGTAGCAGCCTCGAACTCTTACACCCAAACTGACTCTACAGCATGGCTGAAGGCCCCTTCTCCAAGCTGCCTGGTGCTGAAGAATGTGCTGAGGAATTTTCAGGCAACACTGTCAACACATGTCCAAGAGCCCCCACAGTGGTGCTTACCTCAAATGACGGAGGAGACGAATCTGACTTATTTGATCCATAACCGCCCACCTGCTATGCCACCCCTTCAACTCATGGCATCCTGCCAAAAGCCTGCCCTACAGAAGACCTGGTCACCAAGCCAGAATGTCTTGCGCTGAAAAGATATTTGTCTAAGCTGCACTGGCCGGACATGGGAGTGCCACATTTCCAGTCCTAGATGGATTCTACCTACACGGAGGACATCTTGGCCTATGTCTGACCTCTTATATAGCAGATGCTACTCCCACTGCAGATACCATGAAACAAGAAAAGAAAAATTGGGTGCAGTTTAGAGTGAGTGGGGAAACAAAATGGTAAGAATAATCCATAGGCCTAAAGCCATAACCCCTCCCCCTTTATCAGCTATACTACTCTACATTCCTGCTGCCTGGGAGAGAACCAGCCCTTGTTAGTGGTCTCATCTTATGCTCATCTTATGCTATGCAGATAGGAAGGAAAAGGTTATGCCTGGTCCCTTACTGACCTCTGCCCCATTTTTGGGCTGTCGTTTATCTTACTGTTTTATAAAAAACAAAACAAAAATATAAGCTTTTTCCCTCCAGGATTTCGCCCAACACCCAGCTTCACCATTACAGTTGATGGAACTGACATTTACCTGGTCAGCTCAGCACGCTGTCTTGGGGCCATAATTGATTTCCCCCTTTTCCTTTTCCCCCTCATTAACTCTGTGGCTAGAACCTGTTGCCTCTTCCACAGCAACATGCTAAAATCTGCTTATTTCTGTCCCCCAAAAAATACTAAATCTATTATGCATGCTCTCATTCTGTCCCGCTTAGACTATTGCAATGTCCTACTAACTGGCCTCCCAGATTACCATCTTTCCCCTATACAAGCTGTCTTAAGCTCAGCTGAACGAATCACCACGTTCTTCCCTAAAACTGAACCTGGTCACATAATTCTTAGACATCTGCCATGGCTCCCTAATCAGCAATGCATCACTTACAATGACCTTCTTCTTACCTTTAATGCTCTCCACACTTCTGCCCTTCCCTTAAATCCCTTCCCTCAACTCCCCTTATGTTCCCGTCCACCTCCTGTGCTCAGCACATAACTCCCTTCTTGTTACACCATCCACACCCTCTGCCCTCTCCCATCTCAAACCTTTCTCACTTTCCTCTCCCTACCTATGAAACTCCATACCCCTGCCTCCCTACGTCTAGAACAATCCCCCTTTGTCTTTAAGTTTACCTTGAAATCCTATCTTCTGGAGCACTCGGACCATGCACTACCTTTGGCCAAACTCAGCACTTGTAATCTCAACAATTGACACCCTCATACCCTGTTGTCTGCTCCTATAACCCATTTAGACTGTAAGCTTCTTAGAGCAGGGACTTATCTCTTATTGTTTCTATGAATGTGACATTTATTTTCTCCCCATTTATTTATTGTTATATACTACTGTTTAAGGGCATTGATTACACTGTGTGACTCCATGTAAATAAAGACATACATATATAGAGGAATAAAAGAGCGCAGCACCCGTGGGACTTATGAAATAGCTTTAACATATTCAATTGGAAACAATATAAGGTCAACGTTTCAGACCCTCTTAAGGATCCTTCTTGAGAAAGGTCCCTAAGAGGGACCAAAACGTTGACCTTATATTGTTGCCAATTGAATATGTTAAAGCTATTTCATAAGTCCCATGAGTGCTGCCCTCTTTCATTCTTCTATTTCATCTATTTTGTGGAATGTGCACCTGAGCATATGTCTCTTAAGAGCGAGTGCTTTCAACCAATACCCAATATATAAGCATATTTGGGAACTCTTCAGATCAGACCCAGAAATTCCAGTTTTCATACCTAAAGTGGAACTTTCATCCGATAACGTGAGTTAAACAAAACACGTTTCTTTCCTCCATAATGCACTTCTTTTTTTTCCCCCAAAACTGCCCCACGTTTCTTTTTATACATACACCTTTATGTCCATACCTTGAAACCTTATTGTCCCAAGCCTCTGGAGGTCCACTTAGGTCTGGTGGTTGGAGTGTCCAAATGACCCACTTTGTGTCATAAAGTGGGTGGGACTTGTTTGAGGTGAGCAGAAATGGGAGGTGGGGTTTTCCCTTTAAATGGATGGAGAGTGGGAACAGCAGGGCAGAGAGTGACTGGAACAGTGAATGAAATAACGTGTCTATGATTAAGCACATATGTGCGAAATGCGTGAGACGTTCACTTCCATGCGGTGTCTGTTTTGAACTTTTTCAATAAACTCTGGTTTTACCTCTTCACGTTCAGTGCGGCACTTCTTTCTTTTTATTAAGGGACCCAGTGAGATGTCTGTAATAGAGCAGCAGCAGCACTGAGGGACTGGTGATGGTGGTAATGATGATGGTGGAAAAGCTGGGGTGGAAGAGACATTGATGGCCTTTTTATCCCAAACTGAGAAGGAATGGGAGACAGGGATGAGGATGGATATCACCACCATCACCCCCAGCAGTGAGCTTTTGGAATTTGCGGAGTTTGCTACTGCTCTAATTCCTGCTGCTTCTGGTCCTAGTCGCGGTGCTGAATCTGAGGCAATAGCAGCAACATCATCCTCTGCCCCACACAGTGAAGGGGAATGTGGAGGAGAATAAGAAAGAGCCCATTCTTTTCCATGTTTTCCCTACCCCCTGAAGTCATGGTTGTGGGACTATTTCTCTCTTGGAGCAGGCACAGTGCAGTCATGACCAATGGCACTGTATACAATTTGTGACAAGTCAATGAGAAGGGGAAAGGAGGGAACACACCTTGGCACAACCTCCCTGATAACACAAATGAAACACAGACACCATGACATTTAAGTGAAACATGTTAAAGACAAACACCCACCACAGAAATAGAGCACCGCTGTTGTTGTAACCCTGACTCTCCCGAACAAGAGGCGAGGCAGAGATCAAAGAGGGGAAGAATAGAGAAGCCCAGGCAGCGACTGAAAGATTGATGACAAAAACAACTAGCTCGCCATCCTCTTTTTGCTCTAAGGTAACTATATCTTCTGCCAATCAACCTCGTTCATCGTTACCCTCCTCCCCCAAGTGATAGTCACTCTGTAGATGTTCGGATCTGGCAGTTCATGTCCACCCATTACACAGTGTGTGGTGCACTGACAACACATGGCTGTGTGGTGAAGGAGAATCACAAGCAGGGCATCAAGTGGTATCTAAGGAAATTCCATGCCACATAATATTCTAAGCTGGTGGCAGGGAGGGTTCATCATTACTATTAAACTCAGCAAGTTGTCATGTGTCCTTACCAGGGTGTGAACAAGGGGTATTGTAATGGTTTATTTGACACTCAGACACAGTAGGTTAGATAAAACACAGTTTTATTGAACAAACTCAGAAAACAATAACCCTCACAGGTCCAGTAATATATAACACAATATAGTACTGACACAGGACAGGTTACAGTAATATATACCCACACGGGTCCAGTATATGTACAATACAACAACAACAATATACTGACACAGGTCAGGTAACTTTCGTGTGATACTCAAACGAGGCAGCACTGAATGGGTTACTATTAGGCCAGGAAGACTGACAGGCCCTAATAACGCGAGGCCCTTTAAGATTCTAGCTCTGCAGAGAGCACAAATATCGAGTAATACCACAATAGTCAACAGAGGCCCAGAACAAGCTTATGAACTGCCGTAGCAGTAACAGAGGACTGACTGTATGTCTGGAAAGGCACCCAACGGAGACTGCACGTATGGATAGCTGGTGGAATCGGCACCTTCCCCGAAGGGGTTAACAAAACTCAGACCAATGTCGACTGCCCGGTCAAGTAAACAGCCTGAGGTGCCCAGAGTAAGACAAACCTCAGTGTATATGGCAGGAAGAAGGTCAAGCGTACCGTGGTGCACAGATGGAAGGAACACACCAGCAATGTCTCCTGCGCGACACCAACAGATAACGGAGACTAGACTGCAAGAGTATAGTGAGGCCACAGTGACACTGTTCGGAGACAGAGAGGAGCCTGGGTAACAACCCCCAACTAAGGACCGGATGGGGCCGTAGGCAGGACAGATACACGGCCAATGGAGCCCAACTGGGGCGGTACACAGAGCAGGAACGTCAGCCAATCCGAGTCGGTACACAGAGCAGGAACGTTAGCCAGGCCGGGTTGGTACACAGAGCAGGAACATCAGCCAATCCGAGTCGATAGACAGAGCAGGAACGAGATGCAGAGTAGTCAGGCAGTCCGAGTCGGTACACAGAGCAGGAACGAGATGTAGAGTAGTCAGGCAGTCCGGGTCGGTACACAGAGATCACACGAAAACAGGAACAAGCGCTGGTAATGGAAACACCACGAAAGGGCACTGGAGAAGTGACAAGACCCAGTATTAAAGGACAAATACTGGGCGGGACAGAGTCACTTCAGCCATTAGGCGTAAGCAGGAGCAGAAACTGACAGAATGTTGCCAGCATAGCACAGGCACCGTGATAGGTATAGTGACAGCAGCAGGTTTCTGGTGGAAGAATTTCACATTGTGGTGTTTGGATAGAGTTGTGCCAGGTGTTTCATGTGAGTGCAGATGTACCCATTGTTCCACTTCCCAGTCCTTCCCTTATTTACACTGTGCACATTGCAGTTGATGATGTGAGAGGCACAGTTCCTTCTCTCAGGGGATAATTTTCTATTCTCAACACACCCATAATTTTGGAGTAGGGGCAGGTGGAGAAGCATTATTGGCCAACTTCTTCTTTTTTCCATATATACCTGAAGTGGTGGGGTGGGGGGTAGTTATGGCGCTGTTACTGCCTCAGGAGCATCACTAGAGCTAGTTGTGGCAAGTGGAACCTTCATCATCCATGACCCATGTTGCTGCTGTTGTTGATCACAGGCCCATTGAGCTGCCTAATCATCCTGCTGCTTAAACAACTCAGCAGCAGAAACACAACATTACCTCTGGCACAAGGCCAGCAGGGCATTTTTTTTATCTGGCCTTGTTCTTTAAAAAAAAAATCAATAAATAACATAGGCCTACAAAAAATAAATAATTTTGGGGTGCTTGTTTCTAACAAGCTAAGTCCTACAAATCAATGTTTCCTTAGGGCTTGTGTATCACGGTGCCCGTGATTGCTGCAGTTCCTTGTCTGTCACCAGTAGGGGGCTTCTATTGGCTGTCTGCAGATAGCCCGCCTCTTATTGCCTATTTAAACCTGGATTGGGCACCCTTTGAGTGCCCTTTCGTGTTGTTTCTGACCTTCTTGCTATCACTATGCCAGTGATAGCTGGGCCTCTGTTCCAGTGTTCCTGAGTTCCTGTTCTCATGTGTTCCTGAGTTCCTGCTCGCTACTGTTCCAGTGTTTCCTGCCTGCTGAGTTGTTCCAGTCCTGGTTCCGGCCTAGTCTCTAGTGTTGCAGTTCCTGCTGAACTTCTTCTCTGCTGTTTCCTGACCTGACTGATCGTTGCTGGTTCCTGTCATCTGATCGCCTGTCTCCTGTATCCTGGCGACCTCCTGCCTGGTCGCGTCGGCAACATTGCTTGTTACTCCAGTGTGCGGTCACTGGTTTGCTCCACAGCCTATCGGCTATACGGTTCTGTATTGGTCCCAGCGTGCGGACGCTGGGATTGCTCCTAAGCCTCGCGGCTATGCAAACTTGTTTGTTTCTCCAGTGTGCGGTCACTGGTTTGCTCCAAAGCCTGTCGGCTATACAATCCTGTGTTGGTCCCAGCGTGCGGACGCTGGTTTGCTCCAAAGCCTTGCGGCTATACAAACTCGTTTGTTACACCAGTGTGCGGTCACTGGTTTGCTCCAAAGCCTATCGGCTATACAATCCTGTGTTGGTCCCAGCGTGCGGACGCTGGTTTGCTCCAAAGCCTTGCGGCTATACAAACTCGCTTGTTACACCAGTGTGCAGTCACTGGTTTGCTCCAAAGCCTATCAGCTATATAATTCTGTATTGGTCCCAACGTGCGGACGCTGGTTTGCTCCTAAGCCTTGCGGCTATACAAACTCGCTTGTTACACCAGTGTGCGGTCACTGGGTTGCTCCAAAGCCTATCGGCTATACATTCAGTGTTGGTCCCAGCGTGCGGACGCTGGTTTGCTCCAAAGTCTTGCGGCTTTACGATTCCCCTGTTGGTCTCAGTGTGTGTACACTGGGTTGCTTACGATCCTGTCAATTTGTCATTACCATCTGACTGCTGCTACTATCTCTGGGCTGCCCTGCCCGGTATTGGTAAGGCCGGTAGAACCTTTTGCCACATTCCATCTGAGGTTGCTTTACCCGGTATTGGCAGGGCCGGTAGAGCCTACATTGTGAATCTATTGAGGCTGCCTTGCCCGGTAATTTGGTAAGGCCGGTAGAACCGTTATGCTATTCCATCTGCAGGTTGCCTTACCCGGTATTGGCAAGGCCGGTAGAGCCTAACATTCTCTTACTTCAGACTGTCCTGTCCGGTATATTGACAGGACCGGTAGAGTCTGCCTTCTGTCTTTGTTATATTCTGAATATATATGTATGTATGTGATTACCATCCTACGTTATCAATTTATTATTTCAATAAAATTAATTTTTACCTAAAACTTGTGTCTGAGAGTCATAATAAACCGTGACAGTGTGCCAAACCTCTAATAAGCCTAAAACCTACAAATCAATGTTTCCGTAGGGCTTACAGGATACAAAAATTTTTTTGTAAAGTTGATACCTTTATTGGCTAACTAAACAGATTTAAAATGCAAGCTTCCAAGACTTCTTAGGTCTCTTCCTCAGGCATGTTATACAGATAAATATGAAAACTTCTCTCTTAAATACAAGTACACATTACATTGTTTATAATGGAAATCAGATAAGAACGTTAGTCCAGATACAAATTCCTCGATCAGTCAATGGTAGAGGATGTGATTTAAATAGCATTCTTCCTCTGAGTCCAGGTATTTATGATTCCAGAGGGACTGTCTTAAAAGTTAATTCACAGTTAAGTACTGTGACAGGAATTCTCTGTCTCTGTTAAGGCCATAGGTCAAAGAGTCAAGTTGTAACATTAATTTTAGCTCCGATAATTTTCTGTCCCTCTGATTGCGAAATTGTCCCATTAGTACAGTCAGTCTAATGTTCCTGACACTGTGCCCACTTTGGCAAAAATGTTCTCCCACTGGTGTCTCTGTCTTTTTGTTGTTAATGCTGGATCTGTGGGAATTAAACCTCTTATGTAATTTCTGTCCCTTTTCCCCCAAATAAAGAGCTGTTGGGCATTTTGCACACATGATGAGGTATATATTACACTGGATGATTTACAGGTGAAATTACCATTGATCTTATGGTGTAACTGGGTGTTCGGTATGGGTATCTTGTCTGTGGTGTAAATGTGTGCACAGGTTTTACACCTACGTTGTAGGCAGGGTAATGTGCCATTTTTTGTATTTTTGTTCAGGGCACTCCTTACCATCAGTTGCTTTAAATTGGGAGGTTGTCTGAAGGAGAGTAAGGGAGGCTGTGGAAATATGTTCTTAAGTCTTTCATCTGTATGTAAGGTTGCTTGAAGTTCTCTTGATATTTTGTGCAGAGCTTCAACCTGGGGGTGGTAAGTGACAACAAGTGGCACACAGTTTCCCCTATTCTGTTCTTTGTAGCTCAACAGATCTTTTCTTGGTATGTGAGTAGCTTTCTGTATCTGACTGTCAATAATCCTTGCACTGTAACCCTGTTTATAAGAACCTCAGAGTAGACTTTATAAAACAGGGTTACAGTGCAATACTGTGGGGAGTTTCTATTGAAGCTATGTCCACTTCTGCCCTTTCCCCCATTGTTCCTCCTTCCCCAGCCTTCTTTTACTATCTGTGTCACACCTGTTTAAGCCCCGACCCTTTTTTTACTTGATTCGCGTAATTTTTCTCACCCCCTACCGCACCAGAGGACTCCCCTCCAGGGAGACAGCATTTCAAAGTTCCAAGGTATGCACATGTGGGTACCGACTGAGAATTACTTTATTGATAGGACCACATGAATTCCACATTTATACAATAACCTAATTAACCCTTTGAGTGCCAGAGAGGTATCCAACTCATACCACTCTGGCAATCAAAGGTTTAGTCTTATATACAAAACAAATACACCTGTTTTTGTTTTCCTCTGTTAGATATATCATTATCAAATAAAACTTTATATGTGTTGTTGCTATAATGCATATCTTAAAGCAGAACTACCACCCCTGTTCAAATCTGGCTCAAATAAATACCCATCTGGCGACTAGCTGCTCAGTAGCGCTAGTCACCAGAATTATTACCTGGTTACTGAGAATTAAACACTGTTCCCGGAATGACATGCAGGAGACAGTGCAGACATCTTTCCATAGTGATGTCTGGGCTCCTACACTGTCAGTCCCAGCCTGTCTAGGAGGCGTTGCTAGGAGCCGTTCAGCTCAAAAAGGGACTGACAGAGAAGTCCCAGATGGGTATTTATTTGGGCCAGATTTCAACAGGGGTGGTAGGTCAGCTTTAAGATTTTGCAGACTCAGGCTTTATTAAATTAATTATTTATTATTTTTGGAGAAATGTACCATATAGAATAATGAATTCTTATATTTTTGGAAAAAAGATACTGAACTTAGTACCCTTGAGTAAACCCCCACCCACACACACACAAAAAAAGAAAATCCTGACATTGCTGATATTTTCCAGAACATTAATTTGCAATGTTGTGCAGAGGTGGGGGTACAATGGACTGGTGGGACTGATCAGGCTGATAAACTAAGAAACTTGATCAACTCTGTAGTAATCCAACTGCACCATAGTGAATATACCTGGGAACTCTCCGGATCTGCCCCAGAGATTCCGATTCTGACAGTGCATTACTGGGTCTCCGAGGCAGAGGCTGATTCTCTGGATGTGTGGAGTTTCTACTGAAATGCTGCCCATTTCTTCTCTTTCCCAGGCTGTTCCTCCCACTTCTTCCTCCCAAGGGCTGGACTTGATGAATGCATGTCTTTTTTTCAGCTTCATCAACTATGTTAATATGTTATATTCATACCTGGGAGCTCTCCTTAGCAGCACCGGAGACTCAGTTTTTTACAGTTCATTACCGGAGGCTGATTATCTACTGGTGGTGATTTCTCCTGAAACTCTGCCCACTTCGCCTCCATCCTACCCTGTTCCTTCCATTTACTGCCCACTTCTCATCCTTCCCACCCTATTCCTCCCACTTCCTGCCCACTTCACTTTCTCAACCTGTTCCTCCCACTTCCCACCCACTTCTTCTCCTTCCCAGCCTGTTCTTTCCACTCACTTTTCTGGGGTGCATTAGACCCTGCCCCCACTCAGGGTAAGCCCCATCCTTTTTTAGACGCGATTCTTGTCAATTACATCCCCAGGCGACATCAGAGGAGTCCGCTCTGGGACGTCTAGAACAGAAAGTTCCCAGGTATGATAGTGGACAAAAGATAATACCTCAAATTCCCATTGATTTTAATTGGACATTTAACCCCTTAAATACTTGGAAGGTCTCTAAATGATTGCTTTGCAAACCTCTCTAGCAGTCAATGGATACCTCTCTGGCTCTCAAAGGGTTAATAGCCCCATTTAAATAAAGTCAGATTTCTGTTTGTCCCATAACTGATGCAGTCTCTCTTAGTACATCAGCCTCACTGTGAGTAACTATAGATCTTTCGTGAGCCAAATAAAATTCACTGTCAATTACGGGCAGCAGTAAAAACACAGATATGGGCAGAAACAAATTCACGCTAAGCATAATGCCATGGTTTATTTAACCCCTTAATAACCACTTAATAATTATAAACTGTTCCCTTCTTTGGCACACTGCCCTGGATGACATTTTTAACCCTTTGAGTGGCACTTAAAGGGTTAAATAGTGGTCACCCTTTAACCCCTTAAAGGGTAGTGAAGAGATCCCCACCGTGATGCTTAACAATGCATTGGAGACCTCTCTAGCATTTAAAGGGTTAAATGGACTTGGGGCAATGTCAACACTGACATAGCTTCCAGTCCGTGACTACGAAATTCAAACTGGAGACTCCTGGAAGTAAGGAGAGTCAGTCTGACTGGCCCTGCCCACTTTAAGTTTGAATTTAACTCATTGTGATCTGGAGGATCGCAATGAGGAAGAGAGCAGGGTGTTCTTTTGGTACTGACAGTGTTCCGTGTAATATGGTGGACTCTATTAAACCAACTGTAATTCTTCTTACTATAGAGCACCACTCATGGTTCTCAATAGTAAGAATTGACAAATGAACCTCAATGTTCACATCCGGTGTAACCTCAGTGTATTTTAGACACAATGCCTTGAAGACATCTCTAGAATCCAAGGGCTTAAACAGTTATGTAGTGACTTAATTGTGACATTTGTTACTAGTAATTCTTTAGTATCAATTTTACTGCGAAACATATAAAGTTAACCACTAGAGTGTGCTGTAGACTTTCCAGAGTCCTGATGAACTCTGGAACTGTTTATTAAGGCTTAATAATATGGACAGGCAAATAATCACTTCATAACTTGGAGTTACATTTTTCCTTTCATGTCATGTTATTCAGTTATACTATATTTTATGGGCTGCTCTCACTTAACCCCTTGGATGCTAGACAGATCTCCAAATAACGTCAACATAAATTGTGTAGGTTCCTTGGGTCATCAAAGTGATGCGGTGGATACGCATCTAGCACTCAAAAGATTAAAGAGGACTTGCGACCTTTCTGAGACCTCCCCTAAGTGGGAGCTTCCATCTTAAAGGGATAGTAATACTTCATTTTAACTTTATTTTATTTTGTAGGCATTAAAAAAACATGAAGAACGATATAAGTCTTATCTCTCAAACCTTTATGGTTTAAGAGATATTCACAAGCAAAGTTTCCCCTCCCGCCCCTTTTACCTAGTGTAAGCCATCTCTTCTCAGATGTGAATCTGGTTGTAAGACCAGACAGATAACAGCAGGGGACAATCTTCTTCCTATGAGAACAATGAAAGCCCTGCCCCCTTGACAAGCTTTTCAGGTTTTTCCCTTATCTTAATTGAAGATTGTCCCCCTCTGCAATCTACCTGGGCACCTCCCTTCTGCTTTGGCTGAGCAGTGTTACATCAGTAAAAGGGGCGGGAGGGGGATACTTTGTCATTGAATTACTCTTGAACTACAACTCTGACAGAATTGAAATAACACTCTCCGAAGTCCAAATACTATGATGATTAATTAGAGCTGTTTTTATTATGAAACATTACTATCCCTTTAAAAAAAAGATTTGCATGATTATTTCACTCCTCAGGTGGGAATGGATAGGTTCTAGCAGATTAAGGGCTGGATTCTATTGCAGGTGCTAAATGTTAACACCCGTGTTATCAAACATTTTCCTATTGAAGTCTATGATGAAAACTGGAGATAAAAGCAGTGATAAAATTAGCACCTGTAATAGAATCTAGCCCTAAGAAGGGAGAGAGAAAGAGATGATTTTGTGGACATGTAACTGATTACATAACTTTATCTGACCAAGTGGGAGAACAAAGCTCTTCTATGACCAGGTCAGAGAACAAAGCTCTGCCAAAATCAGATTCCCCAACTACTAAACCAAAAATCTCTAAAGCAATGCTTTTCACGTCCCTTTAGTTCTTAAAGCTGCAACCCAAATTATTTCAGGAGTATGTAAAAAAAAAGCATGCCCCCCAACATTTCAAATTGCCGAAGAGGGACACTTGTGTTTTTGGAAACAAAAAAAATGAGAAAAAGAGAAAGGGGCGCCTCATAGAGTAGTATCTCTGCAACTTCAAGTATCAAACCCACTCCTTCAAATTCCCTAAAAAATGGGTACTCACAGATTAAAGTGGTCTATCAGGTAAATATATACAAGATAGACATAACTCGCAGGTAGAAGATATTTATTGAACAAACTTCCACTTGGATTAATCCCAAGCTGTTCAGCTGCTATCACAAATTCAATCTGTGTCCCACTACGTGTTTCATCCGACAAACCGAAAATAGAGAAACAAACTGCCAGTACAATCCTTACTGGATAGAGAGAAAAGCACTTGAATCAGCTGTATAACAGGAACAACTGACAGCTATACTCACACAGTATATAACACCAGTGTATCCTTATCACCGGCGCTTGAAACAGCATGCAGGGAAGGGCCGGCGCCACCTATAGGCGAGGTAGGCGCCGGCCTAGGGCACACACATACTGGGGTGCGGGCATGCAGCGGAGAAGAGCTGCGCCTGCACCATCCACACCGGAACACAACACAGTCAGGTCTGTGCTGCTACTGCGCTCCCTCATTGCGGTTGCTCTTTAATAATGCAGAGCGAGCTGGGAGTCATGATCTCCCGGCGCGCTCTGCATTACTGAAGAGAAGACGGCGTGGGAGCTACAGGTATGTGATGGGGGCAAGTTGGAGCTGATGGGGTGCGAAGTGGAGCTGGTGGGGGCAAGTTGGAGCAGATGAGGGGCAAAGTGTAGCTGATAGGGGCAAGTTGGAGCTGAGGGGGCATAGTGGACAAGATGGAGATGATAGGGGGCAAGGTGGAGCTGATGGGGGGCAAAGTGGAGCTGGGGCGGGCAAGTTTCAGCTGATAGGGCCAAAGTGGAGCGGATTGGGGGCAAAGTGGAGCTGGTGGAGGGCATCTCCAGACCAGGGGCAGACTGACCCAGGGGACAGAGAGAGGACAATCATGAATATTGTAATATATAAGTAGGCGGATTATAAAGGGGTGGGACACAAGGGGTGGAGCCAAATGGGCTGCAAAATTAGGTTCTGTCTAGGGTGGCAAAATCCTTGCACCAGCCCTGATGCAGGGATATTTTAATTCCTTGTCCCTGTTCAAGTAACACAGTATATGTGTTTATAATTTAGTCTGCGCAAATAAAATACTTTGGTCTTGTTATAAGTCATTTATTAGGTTACACAAGTAGCTGTCAACAGGTCAGAATTAGCTTAAAAATTCTCTGTAATGCCCCACCCACCCCCTAAAACACCAGTGTCCCTCTTTGGCAGCTTGCAATATTCCCGGAGGTATGATAATATATCAATACAGTGATTTTTAACATCGCTCTGACAGCGGACACTACTTGGCATATCTAACGGTCCCAGCAGCTCAGTTGAGCGCTCCCTTCGCTGTAAGCGGGAATATTTGAAAGATGACGTTAAGTCGCGCGCCTGTCACCTTTACACACAGAATCGCTTCAAACTAGCGGCACGTGACACACGGACCACGCCCTCTTCGCCAGCTTTCCCCCCCCTACGACTCGGGCACGTGACAATTCAGCTTCGCCTTCCGGACATTCCTTTGCAGACCCGCTGGGGTTTGCGCAGGCGTGTGAGGGCGGAGTCAGAGTGCGTTGCACCGGCTCATTATACAGTAAGCTGACTCGGAAGCGGCCTCTCCTAGTGGAGGGCTGGTATTATTGCTGTGTAGCAAACACCGCCCTCTCCGGCTCCGCCTATCCTTCCTCACTGAACCTTGCACGCTCGCCTGGAGTTGGTGACCCGCCTGTACGCCGGCACCGGAAGTGGCCTGAGAGAGGAACTAATGACTGGAGAAAAGTCTGTGAGCTGAGCGGTGAGGGCCGTGGAGAAGGAGAGTCTGGATATAGGGACGAGAAGCCGAACTCTCTCCATCTGGTGTCAGAACGGGCCGCAACTTTACTCACAACCGCCTCAGTATCTTCCCAAGTGCGTCTTCTCATGTGGGTCCGGAGGGAAGGAGTGAGCTCAGCCCGAGCATACCCGCCTCAGCCCTAGCACAGAGCACCCCCTCAGTAACTCCGTCTCTTTCATGCTCTGTGCCCTGCCTCAGACGCCGCCATGGGGAAAATGCTCTCCAAGATCTTCGGTAACAAGGAGATGCGGATCCTGATGTTGGGGCTGGACGCCGCCGGGAAGACTACGATCCTGTACAAGCTGAAGCTGGGCCAGTCTGTCACCACCATCCCCACCGTGGGCTTCAATGTGGAGACTGTGACTTACAAGAACGTCAAGTTCAACGTGTGGGACGTGGGGGGCCAGGACAAGATCCGACCCCTCTGGCGGCATTATTACACCGGCACTCAGGGCCTCATATTTGTGGTGGACTGCGCTGACCGTGACCGCATTGATGAGGCTAGACAGGAGCTCCATCGCATCATCAATGACAGGGAGATGAGGGACGCCATCATCCTTATCTTTGCTAATAAGCAAGACCTCCCTGATGCCATGAAACCCCACGAGATCCAAGAGAAACTGGGCCTGACCCGGATCAGGGACCGCAATTGGTACGTGCAGCCCTCCTGTGCTACCAGTGGGGACGGGCTCTATGAAGGACTTACATGGCTAACGTCCAATTACAAATCCTAATGACTAGTAGAAGATTCCCGCAGGAGTTCATGAAGATATTGTTTTGGTTGACAGTATACCCAAATAACAGTCTAGGACCGCAATATTCCATTAAAGGGACAGTGCTAATAGGCAGTGTGCTGTTAATATGATGCAGTATGTTGTAACGTTCTAACTTGTATATGTTAAAGTACAGTTTACCTGATAGACATGTACTATTAGTTATCAGGAAATGGGGTGGGGGGGGGTTTCTTTTGCACTTCACACTTCCTGCTCAAGGAGCTTTGCTATTTAACCCCATAAGGTCCAGAGGCAAGCATAACATTGCTAATTTGATTATGTTCTAGGTCCGTATTACCAAACACTGCTATAAATGGATGTAGGCAGAGCCAACATACCCATTTCTGATAGCACAGCAAGTGATAGGTTTGGGCTTGAACATAATAATTTAGCATTAGTTGCCACACTGTAGGCAAAAAAAGTTAATTTCTCAAACTAACTTACATGCATTTACTAGTCCAATATAGGCAGATTTTAATTCTATAAAACTAAATGTCTTCACCCATTGAGGACCAGTGTGGTGTACAACCCATCGTTTTGCAATGAGTTGCAACCCCTGTGGTCCTCAAGGGGTTAACCCCTGACATGCCCACTTTAAATGCAGCAGGTGGTGAGGAGTACAAAGAATTGCTTTCAAGCTGCTGAAATGACAGCTACAATATCATATCAAGTTCTATTAACTATGGGAACTTGCATATATATGTTGAGACTGTTACAGCATACTACTTTAAATAATGGCAACATTTGTTTTGGCTTAAGTTTCCTTTAAGATATTGCTTTTTCTGAATATAATGTATCAAAACGGTTTCATAAGATTCTGCTGACCCACCACTCTTAACTTGTAAGGAAATCTGGGCTGGATTTTATTTTCTATTTCTGTTGCTTTGCATTAGGGGTTCTGATCATCTCGCAAATCTTCGCATGACACTTTAAAAGAGAAAAAAAAAAATGAAAGGGATAGTAATGTTTAATTATTGAAGTAAAATCGGGTCGTCTTTATTTTTTTTATAATGTGTATCAAGAAAACATTATTAAATGCTGCTGTTTTTCTTCTATAGTCTAATAAAGTTTCCCCATCCCACCTCTTCTACTTACTTCCGCCACCTCCCCTCAAGTCTGGAATCCGGTCTGCAGACCGGACGGGTTGCATCAAGGGACAATCTTTCCGCTTTCAGTATAAGGGAAAGCCTGCGCCCTTGACGAAGGAGGGCAGGTTTTCCCTTATGCTGGAAGAAGATTGTCACTCGTCGCAGGCTGGCTTGCAGAGGTAGTGGGAGGGGGAAACTTTTTATTAGACTATAAATGAAAAACCGCAGCGTTTCTTGATACACATCATTGTAAAGAAGACTCTATTTTACTTCAATAATTAAACATTACTATCCCTTTAAGTACAGCTTTTGGAAAGACCCATCAGTCTCTTGGTGCCCTCCTTCCTCCAAAAAAGAAACCGCAAAAACAAGGGTTTGGTTTTAGGGATTGTTATGGTTAACTTTTCCAGTTCTGCTTTATTTTATTATTATTTTTCTTATCCCACTTGTTGTAGACTTGCCTTTTTGCGTTCATACAGGGAATGTTGGTAGGTATATTTCACCACAGTAAACTTTACAATGACATTCTTTAAAATCACCCTGCCGTTTTGTCTTTTATATTAACTCCATTTTGTAAGGAGTTTAGATAGTCTATAACAAATTATTAGACATATTGAACCCCTTGTGTGTCAGAGGTGTGTTCAGTGCATTGCTAAGCAGTTTTGCATATTGGCCACCGCTCTGTCATTCAAGGCTTACCTGATAAATAGTTGAAAAGGTTGCAAATTGTTATATGATAAATATATATATATTTAGCTGCACATCTGCTATGTTTTGAGAGAGAATTTTGGACTGTAACATCTCTCACACATACTTTATGCATGTGTTGGCTGAATTCAGATTGCTATGTGTATTAAGATATATTTAACAAAGTTTAGGAGGGGAATCATAATCCTAAATGGAGGGGTGTAGGGGAAGAAGGAAAAACTTTACATAAAACTTGGTAGTTATATGGAATTAACCTCCCAGTAAATGTGGAAGAGACTGAAAGAACTCAGACATGCTTCAGAGCAGCACTGGACAAGTCTGGTCTCTGGGTTTGTATTGAGTGCTCGAAGTGGCAATATGTTGAGCACCTTTATGTTTAAGGGGTTAACTCTGAGTGCCATAGTGGTATCCAAAGTTTTGCATTGCAATATGTTGGATACCTCTCTGGCACTCAAAGGGTTGAGCCAGTTAGGGTATGCTTAACCCTTTGGGTGCCAGAGCGGTTTGCAGTACCAATCTGGCATTGAAAGGGTTAAATTAGAAGCAGTAAGGGCATAGTGTAAAAAGCAAAAGATGAGCAAGCCAACAATACCACAGGTTAAAATTTGAAAATTTCTCTAATTCTCATTGATTTAACCCTTTGAGTGCCAGAGTAAGCAATGCATTCCGTTCCATTTTGGCACCGGAGACCTCTAACTGTGAAGCTGTGAAAAGCCCCGGTTAAATTGGTGTATTTTCATTTAACCCTTTATGAGTCAGATGTTTGGTCCTCGAAGGGTTAAATTTACTGTGGTTCAGCTGGATTGCACTAAAAGTTTTCTTTTGTTTTGCACATGTCCCTAAATTGGCTGTAAATCCGCCATCCAGTGCAGAAACTAACCGTAAAAACATTCAGTGTTCATAAGTGTACTGTGGCCAGGCAACGGTAACATATTTTTTTAGTTATTACAGTAGTGACAAAAGGCCTGTCCACTTTTGTACAAGATACAGGACCCCCCCTGAACATGTAGCAATACTGAATATTATGCAAAGGGCATAACATTATGTAAAGCACAACTTTGTAATTGATTGCAAATTGCAAAGCTTATTTGGCTCTTGGTAATCGATTTTGCCTGATTCTGTGTAGAAAAGGTACATTGCTCAAAAAAGGGTCTTAAACTATATGCTTTTATAAATAAACAGTACCTTCATTATTTCTGTAATTGCTTATTGTAAAGTACTTTCTTTTCTAGAATATATATGTTCTGAATTATACAGAGTTTTGGTTATATGCCTTTTTAATGTTATGTAAATCTTTTGGGTAGTATTGAAGAAGTAACATCTCCTAGTATTGCCCCCCCCCCCCCCCACACACACACACACACACTCAGTGCCTTACTGGCCAGCAAATCATGACGGACCTTTTGTTCATGTAATCTTCAATTAGCCATGTCCATGGTGTTACTGGTAATTTGTGGGTCCCCCCCCAACTGAAGCAGGCAGCATTCATGCAGTTACTTAAACCTTTGAGTGCCAGATGGGTACCCAACACGTTGCTATGCATTGCGTGCGCCTTTGGCACTCAAAGGGTTCAAGACACGATAGTTCACAACGCATAATGAATCCATTCATCTCACACCCCTCTGCACTTAAACTGCTAAGATTACCATGTGCTATGAACTGACAAGAACTGTCATGGCCACCTCCATGGACATTAAGCCGAGGACCGAATAAGGATGTTTTCTTGAACAGGGGCACAAGGACAAAATTCATAGGGCCATTAGGATTTCTTCAACTTAGAAAGGTAAGTGTGTATGGGTGATCCTTTATGAGGTATTCTCTTTTTCTGAAAGGTATAGAGGATCAATTCTGGAACAAATTAAAGGGGATCAATGATAATTCCTATTGGTTGAAAAGGGGCTTTTAACTCCTAGAATATGGGACGTCTGTAACCTATTACTTCTGTGTGTTGGGACCACAGTGTTCCAAATAGAATTTGTATTAATTTGTCTTCCAGGGTACAGTTCTCCTCTATCTTTCTGCATATGGCTCTTAATCTCTGCAGTCAGGCCATGGTAAATCGTAATCCCTGTTTAATTTTCTGTTTATCTTTCAAGTACTGTTGTATTCATTTTGTGGCGTAAGAGATGGGGGCTGGTCATGTAGGAATTTAAAATTTCACCAAGTTATGTGAAAGGCTTTTAGTGGTTTGCTTGATTATTAGGGTGTTTAGAAGGGAATGTAAACATTGTGTATACTGATCTTCATTGCACTGAATATCCTTTTAGAGGAACTCAAGTGGATAATCACATTTATGTTACTGGTGAGCAGCGGATGGCTCTCCAGCATTTATGGGCCTTTTACTTACATCACTCTTCCCTTATTGTCAACGGAGGATAAGTTGCTGTTGTAAACAAACAGCTTGAGAACCATTGGTCCCTCACCGGCAAAGTACATCAATTGAATGAAAACATTAGAGGATATGTATGCGCTGGGGATTGATGGTCACATGAATTACTTGTAGTTCTTGCAGCTTTCCTGCTCTTTTGTTATTTAATTAAGGGGCCCTTGTTAGCAAAACATTGAGTTTGCATCTCTGGTAGCAGATGGGTTAAATCAAATTTGGCAACCTTTGTTCACACGTTAAACTGTCACACCCCTCCCAATGTTTGTTTCAGAACAGGCTGTGCTGTTTCACACTAATCTGGATGATTATGTATTTTTGGTCTTGTCATTTTAACCATTTTAATTCTAGAGTGGTACACAACACATTGTGAAGCAAGTGTGTTGCACTTGACCCCTTAAGTGCCAAAGAGGTCCGCAATGCATTGCAGCACTCAAGGGGTCAATATCAAGGCTTTTCATGTGAAATTCTAAAACTTCCAAAATATCCTTCAATGTAAGTGTGGATTTTTAACATCTGGAAATGCCACAATGATCTCCAAGTATTGCTTTGCGATGTGTCGGCGACATCTGTAGCATTCGAGAGGTTAAGTTCTATTCGTATCAAGCCCCCGTCCCCGATGCATTTGGTTTGTTTCAGAATTGCTTATCTGTGCTGCTTTTTGCAAGAGTAGCAGGTTAAATAACTACAGTGTGCTGGCAACACAACTCCTGTAGGTGTACAGTTACTGGCTAAAGTGTTAACCTGGTACATAAGCAATAAACCTGTGCTGGCTTATCTACAGTGTACCTTTGCATATGACCTCTAGGACATGCAGGGTTGTTAATGTTTGCTGTAGACATTTCATTTGTAAATTGGACTTTAACTCTTTGCATGCCGCACAAATAGATTGTATAATCTTCATAATGGAAACTACTGATCCTGGCAATCTGTGTATGTAAAAAAAAATTCTTCCAATGTGTGTGTATATGTATGTCTCTACTCTTGGGGAATGTGTGTGTGGATAGAGAGAGATAGCAATAATAAAAATCAGGGCTTCAAATTTGTTCTTTGCTACTAGCCAGACCTGAAAAGTTGCTCGCCACTGCAAGCCATAACATAGCCACCAGGGCTGAATTTCTACTTGCCAGGGCTAAATTTAATATAATAATGTCAATCTCTCTCTTTCAATAGCTGAAGAGCTTGTGGCCACAGTGCCAGACAGCAACGGCCGTGGTGCAGTCATGCACAGTAGAGACTGCCTGCGGGGCGCTCCAAATTCAAACCTTAGTCCTGTCTTCTCGGGAAGTCTCTACTGCACATGACAGCTTCTGACAAACATACATTAGTGAATTATTATAAAGAATGTGTGTGTATTTTAATATATAATTTTAATTCCCTTTCTTGTTCTCTGCTGGTGTTTGTAGGGCCTTGTGGTGGTCTGTGCCCATTAATGCAACTATTCATCATTAGGCTATGACGACCTGTCCTCTGTTCGGTCTGAATATGTTGACTATAGTTGACGTGGTTGTGTTTTGGAGGGGCTGAGAAATCTCCTATCATCTGACAGTTCAATAGGGTCTCCAGTCCATGGGCATGTCATTTTTCAGGATCTGTTCATATGAGCACAGGTGGATCAATCAGTGCATGAGTCATGTGACAGATTTACCTGTGCTAAGGTCATGCAGCTGTGCTACTATGACAGGATCCTGAAATCTTGCACTTATGTGAAGATGGGGCAACTAAAACTTAACCCTTTGAGTGCCAGAGTGGTATCCAACACATACTCCTCTGGCACTCAGCGTTTAATCCGGGAGTGTTCAATTTCTTTCCAAAGATGCCATCAAGGACAGGAGTCTTAATCTGAAGTCCATAAGCACTGAGCTGCTGCTTATATGTCACCGGGAAGTAAACTGGAAACAGACTTGTAGAATAAGGGCTGATGAGCTAAGAACTGGAACAAATCCACTGCATCTTAACCCATTGAGTGCCAGGAGTATCAGTGAGCAGTGCACCTCTCTGGCACTTAATGGATTAAGTGAAATATGCAAATTACCTACCTATATTTTCATTCATTTCAATGTCTACATTTTGAGGAAATCTTTGAGTGCCAGAGGACATCGTACACCCTCCTCACACTAAACATTGTTACGGTATGCATGGAGATCTGTCATTCAAGGGGTTAAAACAACCATTTAAATCAGGGATGTCCAAGTTCAGTTCTCAAGCTCCACAAACAGGCCAGGGTGTAAGGATTTCCCTGATTAATCACAGGTGAGTCAGTCACAATGAATGATCCACTGATTAACTCGCCTGTGATTAACTCAACAGGGAAATCCTTACATCCTGGTCTGTTGGGGGCCCTGGAGGACTGAACTTGGAGAGACCTGTCCTAATGCAAATATTTTTCCCCTCACAGAGGCATAATTAGAACTTATTGGTCCCTGGGCACATGGAAACCCTTTGGATGCTGGGCCCCAAGCCCCTATCACAATGGGGCACACTGTGTTTACGCCCCTATATTTATACATTTAAATCATGGACACTTACAAAATAACAACTATCACACCGAGCAGTCCTGCAGAATTACATTTTCATAACTGTCCCTGGTTTAACAAGATATACTGTCCCTTAGATCAGGTCTGTCCTAGTTCAGTCCTCAATGGCCGTGAACACTGCAGGATGTAAGGATTTCCCTGATTAATCACAGATGAGTTAATCAGTGGATCACTCATTGTGACTGACTCACCTGTGATTAATCAGGGAAATCCTTACATCCTGGCCTGTTGGTGTGGCCCCTGAGGACTGGACATGGACAGCTCTGATTTTTATTTTTTGTTCCCCCCCCCCCCCCCCTTAGTGCAACTAAGATACAAATCTTTAGCTACTGCCCTAAATGTTGTCTCCCCACCCCATTTCCTTTCACTGTTCGGATCCATCTGTGTTTTTACATAGCGCAACCTCTTGACAAGAAAATGAGGACTTCTGAGAAAATTGCTTCCCCAATCACTTTAACCCTTTAATTGGCAGAGGGTTGTGTAGTGCTTTGCCGTGTCTTAAATCCACACTGCTCCTCACTCAATGGCTTCATTTTCTCAAAGAATGGAAACCTTTACCTCTAAATCTGAATGTTTTGTGTGTTAGCACTTATCCTATTTAAAGTTGTGTTGCTTCAATGTGTCCTTTTTTCTTTGATGAGCATGTCGTGAGAATGCTGCACTGTGTTTTTACAGCTCATTGAGAAATAATATAACCAGCTTATTGCAGGTGCTCTCTTCTCATGCAGAACAGTTTCTTGGTCTTCTTGAATTCATAGTGATCGTTATCAAGAGCGTTAAGGTAACATGATTGTGTTGTGTTCTATACATCACTACTGTGCTGGTGTTAATGGGTGTGATTAGTATATGCTGCTTTTTTGTCTGCATTTTCATGGTTTTCTTTAGTTCATAGAAAGTAAATAAGCCTTGCTATAGAGGTAAGCAACCCTAGTCCTGAAAAGCTACCAACAGTGCATATATTCAGGATATCTCCGCTCTTGCACTGGTGAATCGAGCTTAGTCCACACAGCCTTACTATGATTTTGGTGCTATGTTTTTTTAGCACTTTGCTGTGAATTAGGATGTTCATATGAGTAATCTTATGCAGTCCAACCCAGATTGCTGAAACCTTCTTGTGCAACGCAGAACACAGAAGTTTTTGGCAATGCTTATCTGCGTGGTGGCCATTGTGGCCACTGCTCATAGTTCATACAGCCAATTAGATTGCTGCGTTTCTCGCCACAATGATCCAGAGTGTGCCTGTCAGTAATATTTAGCTGATGCTGGCCATGTAGTCTTGTAACTTCCACTGATGACTGCAGCACTGTGTGAATGTAGGGACTGTAGTGGTGGTCTGACCTTGCTGATTTGAATGGTGCTGCATTATAGTGCTTTAAAGTCACCCTTGTAAACTTAGATTTAAAGGAGACGTAACCATTAATAACCCCCTCCACTTGCCTGAAAATCCTAATAGCCC
Organism: Rhinophrynus dorsalis; assembly: GCA_037306005.1. NCBI lineage: Eukaryota > Metazoa > Chordata > Amphibia > Anura > Rhinophrynidae > Rhinophrynus > Rhinophrynus dorsalis. Next base: position 91,155,946 of record CM074728.1, on the reverse strand, counting down.
CTATGAATTTTGCCTTTGTTCAAGATAAAACCTCATTAATTGGTCCTGGATGTTATGTCCATTGTGGTGTACACAGCTGATAGCAGGGCCATCAGTTTGAGGCTCCTTTCTTTCATCAGGCCTGCGAAAGGCTTTCAGCATATTTCATGAACTTTGCTGAATCAGTGGTTTAATATTTCTGAAGGATCTGCCTGTGTTAATGACATTCCTTTTGTCAGTGAGGATAACATACTCTCGCTCTGCACATGGTAATCTTAAACCGTTATGGGCAAAAGGTGTGCAGTGCATTGCTTTATAATGCACTGTACACCCCCGGATACATAAGGATGGAGTAGGCTCATGCATTCTGCATGATTAACCCTTTTAGTGCCAGAGGGCTACGCAATGCATTGCAAAACAATGTGTTGTGTAGCCCTCTGGCACTGAAAGGGTTAATGGAACAGTAGAGTGTGTGTGTGTGTGTGTGTGTGTGTGTGTGTGTGTGTGTGTGTGTGTGTGTGTGTGTGTAAACAAACAAATAAAAAAAAAAAAAAAAACGTTTAAAATTGCTGGAGTGCAACCAATTTTGACCAAAATAGCTAAAAGCAAATACACAAAATATTGGTGCGCATCCAAATTTTCATCACGATTAACCCTTTACTCTGCGGCATTATGTCTGTATATCACTACTATATTAAAGATGGGGATTTGGTCACCTCATATGGCCGTAGAATGCTAAGCTTGCCACCAACGCTAAGGTACCTCATATTTGGCAAGTACCTAACATTAATATGCTCTGTCTTATGAGCTGAATCTCTCCTGCTTTAGGCCTTTACTAACCTTAAAGGGATAGTAATACTTCATTTTAACTTTATTTTATTTTGTAGGCATTAAAAAAACATGAAGAATGATATAAGTCTTATCTCTGAAACCTTTATGGTTTAAGAGATATTCACAAACAAAGTATCCCCCCCCCCTGTTCAACCAGATAAGAAGGGAGATGCCCAGGTAGACTGCAGAGAGGGACAATCTTCAATTAAGATAATGGAAAAAGCTGAAAAACTTTTCAAGGGGGGAAGGGCTTTCATTGTTTTCATACAAAGAAAACTGTCCCCTTCTGTTATCTGTACTGTCATACAACCAGACTCACATCTGACAAGAGATGGCTTACACTAGGTAAAAGGGGCGGGAGGGGAACTTTGCTTGTGAATATCTCATAAACCATAAAGGTTTGAGAGATAAGACTTATATCATTCTTCATGTTTTTTTAATGCCTACAAAATAAAATAAAGTTAAAACGAAGTGTTACTATCCCTTTAAATTACTTTATTCTGAGAGCTGAGTCTCAGTCAGCTTTACTCATTAATGGAGAGAGACTCTCTGACAGGCATTATGTAGTGTCCTAAAGACAATGAGCATTAAAAGGTTAATGGTTTTGAAAATTTGGATGTGCACCAATATTTTGTGTATTTGCTTTATATATATATATATATATATATATATATATACCCCCTGCTGTGACGAGTTTTACGCCTTCGTTGTTGCAGTTGAATGTTTTGTGGTGTATCTCAATGGACTGACACTTTACAGTGTTGTCGTTGCTACGTTATCCTGTGGAGGCTACTAGGATGGTATAGCAACACCACTGTAAAATATCAGACCATTGAGATAATCCATCCCCTCCCCACCAAAAAAAAAAAAAAAGCTTGAGCTGCAGTCGTTTTTCGCTACCCTTGTTTTACTCAGGAGGATAAACTCTATATATAAGTAGTGCCTTTCACCTCATAATTGCAACAATATCCAGCATACTACAACTTTTGCTGTGTGGCTTCAAGAGTGCTCATTGCAGCTTCCAGTCAGGGGCTGGTGCACCTATGGTCCAGCCTGTTTCTGATCAGTGGTGGGCGAGTGTGAGAACTACTTTGATGACAAAACTGGCTTAGATGGCTACAACAGTCCTCTCGCCCATCTGAAAGAGTCCTTACAAACGCTGTGTTTGATAAGCATTATGCCATAGGAAACTGGGCATAATACCAACTTCTGCATGCTGTGCAATATTTAATTGTATGCCACACCTAGCAGAGGATGGTAAAAACTTGGTTCCCTTTTGACTCCATGTAAATTTTATGTGCATTTCACTGTACAATAGTGTGCAATATAAAGGCATGTAGTCTAAAGGTCCCTAACTGTCCTTGTGCTTAGAGATGTTATTAAATGGTACTTTTTCTCTCTCTCTCTAAATAGCAGGTTCCTCATTTAAAGCAGTAGGTAGACATTGGTGAAACTGCTAGGCTTTGCATAGTGTCATTGCACGCTTCTGAGAGGTCTTCACATGGCAAAGTTACTCATGTTGTCGACATCTATTACTGTACCAAACCTGAGATAAATATATTGAATTTCTTTGAGAGCGTTATATGGGGTGTGTTTTATTCTTTACAAGGACACAGCGCCAGCCCACGCAAGTGTTCTGTTAAGCCAGGAGAGAGAAAAAGTGATCAGATCTTGGTTGCTGTCTGATTATATGACTAATCCAAACAGGTGCTTTAATGTGATCTGTTACTGCAGTGTGAAGAAAGGAAACGGACTACGGTATAGTTTCCTATGCAAGAAGAACCATTTTAAGTCAATATTTTACACTCCTAAAAGTTTTTGTTCCATCTCTCTCTCTCTACAAAAACAAGTAGGCTTTTATGCAGAAAGCTAAAGCTAAGTGTTTCTGGAGCAGACCAATTGCATGTAGAAGGGAATAAAACTCCCCAATGCTTTAAATTGGGTTTTTATCACAGCAGTTTGTTTGCAGACATATCTAGCATTCTGTGAGTTAAAGGTCAGTTATCACATTTTATGGTCGGCTCCAATGGAAGTAGACATGATGAAAGCATGTGCTGAATTATGCTGAACCACCCCCCCATATCTAAGATCAGCTGTTGGGGGTGAGGGGTCTCAGACATGTGCAGCTTCTCTAGACTGTCAGGCTTTCAAGCCCAATATACTGGGCCTGTGGGAACCTGCGTGCAGCATCAGTGGTCTATTTCCAGACCCCTGTTCTGCTCCTTTCTTGGTCCTTCAGAGCTCTGTGTATCCCTGGTTAGATGAGTTCTGGTCCAAAGGAACTCTCTAATGACTGTTGCCCTTTAAATAATTTGAAAGTGTTAGAGATGCACCGATACCGATTTTTTTTTTGAGTACCGATACTTTTTTCAAGTACTCACCGATACCTTTTTTTTGCGGTAATTTGCCAGTTTTCTAAGTACCTATATGCTTTAGGTACTTGGAAAACTGGCAAATGACCGCAAAAAAAAGTATTTGTAATTGGTATTGGTGAGTACTTGAAATATATATACACACACTTACATACACACACCACCTCTTGATTCTCCCCTTTTGACTCTTTCTCCCCCTCTTGATTCCCACCTTTTGCTTCATTCTACCCCTCTTGAGCCCCCTTCTTTTGCCTTGGCTTTTTCTCTCCCTTTTGATCCCCCTTTCTCCCCCTCCTTCTCCTTGACTCACCCTTTTGCCTCTCTCTCCCTCCTGATCCCCCCTCCTTTTGCCTCTTCTTGGCCCCTCTCCTTTTGCTTCTATTTATCCCTCTTGGCCCCACTTTCTGCCTCATTCACCACCCGCTACCCCATCTTGCCGCCCTTACTCTCCTCTGCCGGGTGCTCACTGTTCTCTTGCGAGCCCCTGCAGAGGTCAGCGTCTGAGCGTTGCCATGGTAACCCGCGGCAACGATCCGACACTACAGGAGTGAGAGAGGTGACCAGGGAGCATTGTGAGCAGCTCCCCGGGCTCCCTCACTAGAGCACTGACCCTGACACTGGGTATCGGTGCTGGCATCGGCCGCATTTGCGCGAGTACAAGTACTCTTGCAAATGCTGGTATCAGCATCGGTGCAACCCTAGAAAGTGTTCTTTTTTCTCCTGAAGTGCCGTTGGTTTGCTCTAGAACTGCTCATCCTTTGATTTCTACATGATGCCTGTAGTGCCTAATGTATATTTTGAGACGATATTATGCTACTTTCCCTGGCTGATGCATCCTACAGGGGAAAAGAGAAATAGAAACTATTGCAAAATAAATGAAGCTGTGCAATGTATATTTCTGAGAACCTCACTTATAAAACAGCCGTCCACACATTGTAGTTAAAGGGTGTGGGATTTTAAAAAAAATGCACAAAAATGATTCATCACCACAAACAGTGGTTGCAAATAGAGGACATGACCCAGGAGTGAGAGTGTTACACTTCAGATTTGTGGGGTGCATGTGTGTATAAATAAATGCACTTCCCATGAGAATATGGGGTGAACTGGATGTGTCATAAGACTGTCCATTGAATTTTGAAGCTATACCATATGGGTATGTTCACTCTGGGAAATATGCCTATGAGCCCTGAGTCTAAGACTCACATTTATTTATTACCTTGTAAGTGCCAGAGGGGTACTCAAAGCAATGTGTTATGTACCCCCTGGCACTCAAAAGGTTAAGAGTGCATTTTCATTAGCGAATGTATATAGGTGCAATGCTGCTCAATTGAGTGGCCTAGGCCTAAATGTGTCTGGTTTGTATTCCTGTTCGTTAATTAAATGTGAGGAGAAAAAAAAGTGCATGTACAATGCTGTAATTATACATGAAATACCAGTGGGGATAGCAATACATGATATAGAAATGAATGTCTGAATCACTCAAGGTAATTTTTCATTGGGCATATATTACAATGATATATTCAGAATAGGCCATTTCATAATTCTAAACAAGTCAATACCTCGGCTGCATTGCACAATCTCCCATATGGCAAGTGTTGTACTTTGTAATGTAATTCTCCAAACGGATGCTGGAATTGGCACTTATGATGGTAGCAAACAAATCGGGACAGTGCTATTGTAAAAGAAGTCAAATTTGACATACAGACATGCCCAGACAAGCTGGCAGAAATGATTCATAGAATAGTGCTTTGATCTTCTGTAACTTCAAGCTCTGTGCAATACAATAAAAGTATCCTTCATGCTGTGGCCTTCAATGTATTTGTAGCATTTGAACAAGTGTGTATGTAGACAAATTACAAATAATCATGTTCAAAAGAAGATTCCAAATTTACTTAGAGAAACATTACAACGAAGGGTGCCTGACAACAAGTCTCTCAATCCCCATCCCCCTTCTTTAATTTGTGTACCATATGTTGTGTCTATGGAGGAAGATGCTTTGTTGTTGAACTCCAGTGGGTCGGTAGAATGCACCAAGGTGTGATAAAGAGATGTTATTTCCAATGTTATGCTCTCTAACTGCTTTTCTATAGTTGTTGATGCCTTTATTGACAAATGAAGCAGATTTGGGATGCAAGCTTTCAAGACCTCTTAGGTCTTTTCCTCCGGCATATTATACAGATAAAAAATGAAAACATGTTAATATACAAGTACACATTGCATTGTTTAGAATGTTAATGTGTATTTGTATATGAGATGTTTTCATATTTATCTGTATAACATGCCGGAGGAAGAGACCTAAGATCTTGAAAGCTTGCATCCTAAATCTGCTTAGTTAGCCAATAAAGGTATCAACACCTATATTTGCCTCCTGTATTTCTATGGCTAACATTGTACCAACTCTCATCTATTTTATGGAACCTGTTCTTCTCTCTCCCAGTTTGAGAGCTTTTAGTGTTTCAGTTCCATAGAATAAAACGTCCTTATCATACTTTAATGCACCCCCCCGGCAAGACTCCAACCCACTCACCCTGAAGGCATAATTCTTTCTTAACGCCTTTAAGGACCAGAGGGTGTTAATGGAGTGATGCAGTGCACGCCTGCAGGCCACGGCCTACAAAACTACAAAACTGGAGTAGCCAAAGATCTGACCTCATCGCTGTTGCAAAACACACCATAAATAATGTGAGAAATGTCCCAATAAAAAAAAAAAAAAAAAAAAAAAAGCAAGCGAGAACGTCCGACGTTACGTAGTGCCCCAGCCACTCACAGCACCCCAAAGTATCAAGTTCAGGCAAATAAACATATATAGACCCAAAATAACCGACGCACCTTTGTCTGTGTATTGTGTTCATTTGAGCTAGAGCACAGGAGTGGAGGCTAGTGAAAGAGACAGGTAATAGAGAGGCGCATATACACATAGAGGCATTGGAGAGGACTGATACACCTTGCAACACATAACAAACACACACACACACCATTTTTTTTTTTTTTTTTTTTTTTTTTTTTTTTTTTTTTTTTTTTTCCTGTCTCCCCCTCTCTCCCCCTCCAAGGGAGTGAGAGGGGTGGGGAGAGAAAGAGGAGCAGGTGGGCATCCCCGGTCAGCGTAGGGGAGGGAGATCCTTGGGGAGGAGGAGTACCACTAGACGAGGCACACCCAGTGCAGGGCCTGATATGGCAGTAGGACATGGGGTGCACAGGCAGGGCCTGAGAGCCAAAGACAAGGCTCTCAACCAACTCATGGTGGTACTGAGGAGGAGAGGATGTGTGACCCTAAGTACTCCATTGAGGAGAATAGGGTCCTGGTGGAGGCAATCATGTCACGGGAGCGGATCCTGTTCCCCAGGGGGAAGGTCCTCTGAATGGGGGAATAGAAGAAGGCTGCCTGGAGGGCAGTTGCAGCTGCTCTCCGGAGTCCGTCAAGAAGAGATGGACGGACTGCAAGAGAGAGGTGAAGAAGAAAATGGGGCAGGAGGCACTTTATGCAAGAGGCACTGGGGGTGGCCCGCCCGTGCGCATCAAGTATGAAGACTGAGAGGAGGTGCTGAAGAGGACCATGTCTGAGACCGTGGTGCAGGGTATCCCAGGATGGCTTGACACCGGAGAGGAAAGCAGCCTCCAGGCCATTGTAAGTGCATCAAAGGGTACATGCACAACACATATATCTTGACACCTACCATGGCTCAACACAGTGACACCTGAACACATGGCCAGCATTCCACACCACAAATCCAGCAACACAGCTTGGAAGGGGTTCAAACAAGGACGGAATATATGAGGAACCCAGCAGAAATGGGAATGGTCAAAGCCCTTTATAAACCCCTTCATGCTGTCTACAACATCATTCACAGCACAAAAACAATGCACCCCATCATGTTTGAGGTAAAGATCTAACTGCTCTGTGTATCACAATGTCATACATAGAGTGACAAAGAGGTCAGCACATAACCCCTTGAGTGCTAGAGGGATAAGCAATGTATTGTTTGACAATACATTGGCTAGTCCTCTGGCACGCACAGAGTTACAAAGGATAACAAGGAGGGGAATGGATGTGTTTTTTTTTGGAGTATTGTTACTGCATTTCAGGCCTAGGGGTTGTACATGTAGGTAGTTAGTCCAAGTGGAATAGTCAAGGTTCAGCTGTCTGCAGTATATGTAGCCTGAAGGGTGTGGATGGCCAGGGGGCATTCACTGCCATTACCACTCTACAGGACATATGTGTTTCCCAAGGCTCAACCATGCCAGGGGGGACATTCACTAGGAGAATGAAAGAGGTGACAATGTGTACATGACAACTGCAGTGTTATCACTTATGCAATCCCTGTGTTAGTCTGTGGAGCCAATGCACTGAGATGTGAACAGCCTGGGAAATATCAGTGCTTAGGCTCCACAGCACAACATAGGAAAACGTACATGTAATCTCCAATAGTATGGAATAACCCTTCCCATGTTTGCCATGTGTTTGGATCCTAGCTGTCCTGATGTGTCCTCCAGCTGATTAGGTTGTTGGGTACCACAGTTCTTGTTCGTTGGTGTGCTTGCTGTGTCTGTTAGTGTTACTGACATCATTGGATGGACTCCATAGTCACTGGTCATCACTGTTGCATTGATGTGTTCATAGGTTCTAGTGTGTTTGTCATTGAGGCCTAGGTGTTGGCCATGCAATGGGTTAGTGTCACTCAAGGCATGATGCTTCAGTTTTGTTCACCACATGGATCCTGATGGAGGTACGCCTTGCTATCCTCACTGCTCAGGATACACATGATGACCAAATAAGTTAGTAGAATAAATGTATGGGATCACGTCAAGCTCAGCAATGTGTGTCAGGATGGTAACCATTGCATTGCAAAGCAATGCAATGTATACCATCCTGCCATTCATCAGTCTTGCAGCACTCCTGTTATAGCTCACATAACTAATTACATCATGTATTTCCCCAAACAAAATACAGGCCATCACATGGGGAGAAACCTCCACTGAGGCGCTCACCACCTCCAGGGTGCTGCCACCACAACCACCACCACCACCACCGCAGCAGCAGCACTACTTTGGACACCAGTCTTCTCCACAGCAGTGGCAGCCATATGTTGCCCACCAGGCACCACCACAGCACCAGCAGCATACCGGCCTCCAGGCACCACCACCACCACCCATGGGAAGGCACGTGATGCCAGAGTGTCCCAATGCCACTTCCGACCAATATCGGCCAACACCCAGGCCCCAGCCTCACTTGTTCCAAGAAGAAAGGCAGGAGGAGAGTTTTACCTGGCCGCTGGACTACAAACATTTGGGCCTAATTGGATATCCTCTATGACTCCAAGGGTTGCAGGGGGCTTATGGGAATGGTCCACTTAATTTGAAGTCTTGTGTCAGTTCAGGTTGGGTTATGTTGTACATGGCCAATTTGGTGTCCCATCGACATGGAAAACATGGCTTTTTACCCACAGGTGACTTAGTCCCTGATGAGCCAGGAACACGTCTACATAACAACGCAGGCATCCACATCTTCTTCAATGGTAATGGAGACCTCCATGGACTGTTGCGGCTTCACATCATCAACTTGACATGTGTGTTCAGCAATATGTGTCATGATCACACGCCATGATCATGTCACATAGTTTACCAGGTGCATATTTTGGAGTGACCCCTGACTGATCCAGGCAATGCTAGCTGGCTTAGAGCAGGACACAGGGGTGCTCTGTGGCATTCCTGCTCCTGACGTGAGCCTTATTACGGCACTCCTGCTCTGGTGTGGGGGGATTGGCTATTGGTGTGAGCAGCCAGAACTTTCACCCATAGCCGACACTACCTGTGTACAGTGAGTGGCATACTGACATGGGAATACATGATTGGATGATGTACACTAGGCCAGTGTTTGCTGGTGTGTCTGTGGTTTGTGACGTGGTTTCTTGTACCTGGTATGTACCTGTCAGGTGTGTGTGTGATGTTGTGGGGTGCATGTTGTGTCTCCATTGGCTGGTACAGTTTCCTGAGTAAGCTTGCTTTGTTTTGTGCGTGACAGGTGTGATTGTTGTGTTATTTTTAACCTCTGTTGTTCAGAGTGTGTTGTGATGGCTTACGTTGTGCTGCTTTGTGTTACCCCTGTTCCTGTGCAGCTGCTCAGTTCTTGTTTGCATGGTGTAAGCCAGTGGTTCACAACCAGGGGGTCATAGCATGTTGGTGTGCACCAACTCAAGGTGCCTCACTTTTCCCATGATGCTATTTTCGGCATTACTTATACTATGCACTATATTCTCCTCATTGTCATTGACACTGTGAGACCTAACGATAACTTTATGTTCGTTTCTTGTTGGGACTCTACTTGTGACTTCAAGTGGAGCCCTGGGACATCCAGCTTGCATGTTAGGGGTGTCTTGGATGGAAGGATTGTTAACCACTGGTCTAGGCCTTGTTGGTGTATTTGCTTGGCATTGCAGGGGTTAATATTTGACCTCTGTATGCTTGGGTTATGTACTTGTATGAACTGCTTCTCCGTTTTGTTTTCTCCTACGGTGGTTTTTACTCTGAGTTGTGCGGCTAAAAAAATAGGTGTTACATTTCTGCCGGTAAATGTTGCAATTTATCGCTCGTTGTTCCTGCCGCAAACATTTGAATGGCTCTGGTGTTAGCTTTTATATTGCCCTCAATGGGCGATATTTTGACGAGCGTCGTGTTTTCAAACCTGCCGTTATTTCTTGCTTGTGGGAACATTTGCATTGCATACTTGACTTACAAAACCACCGTCGCCAGTTTTTCTGCCGACGCCAACGTTTGGATTGAGCCCTCAATGTCCAACAGCAGCGTTAGTAGGCTCCCACAAGGCTTTGTGCTTAGGCCAGCCTATTGCATTATTACTGCACAGTGCAGCTGAATTTCATCCTTAGTAATAGTGAGGAAATTAGCATCATTAGCTGCCACATGCTGTCGACAAGATCAGCCAGTACCTAGCAATGACCCTGGTATCAGATGTATGTGCAATGCATTTCACACCCCTCTGGGATACAACAGATTAAACAACTGGGGGTTGTGCACCAAGATGTGATTAAGGGGAGATCACTTCTCCAATTCCTATGTTATTCTATAGAGCCCAAGCACTAAGATCTCTCCCACTTGAGAAATCTCATTGGTTAACAACCCCCGGTGTCCTATGTTTGTCTCCTTGACCTGTAGTGGCCTACTTCCTATTCCCATCCCCTCAACTGGTCACCCTGCTGGGTTCTTACATAGACTTTCTTCCCTTTCCCATGGCTGAAAGTGGTAGGAAGGGCTAACACAGAGAGTACATTTAACCCTTTGAGTGCCTAGGGGTATCCAATGCATTGCTTTGCAATGCATTGGCTACCTCTCTGGCACTCAAAGGGTTCAGAACTGCCAGGACAGATAATACATCTAATATCTGTATCTCCTTGTATGCAAAATCTGTATTACTTTGCAGTGTGTTGGAGGCAGCCATATAACAGGCCGTCTCCTTTTTAAAAAAAAAAAAAAAAAAAAAAAAAAAAAAAAAAAAAAAAGGGGACAAGAGGTGTGCTTCCGGCTATCCAGAAGCTTCCAGGAGCCCATTCATAGACTGGTATAGTCACTTAGAAGCCTGCCATGTGGATGGGGAGCCTTAGAGCCTGTCAACCAATGGGGATGGCTGCTGCTTCATGCTCCATGTGGCGCACAGAAAAGCTCAAAATACTTTGTGTGGGTTCATAATGTTTATTCTATACGATTAATAGGCACGCCTTTATCTTTGGTGTTAGTGTCCCCTTTTAAAGTTTTTTTAAAGAATGTTATGCTGTCATCTGCATTTAAGAACACAGACTCAGCCACTGTAAGGCGAAACAACTGAAGGGGTTTTATAATAAGTGCCCTATATCTGGAATTTCCATTTATAGTTAGCTCAGGGGACTCGGACATTCTTAAAGGGATAGTAATATTTCAAAATAAAAGTAGCTCCAATTAATATTCATAGTATTTGAGCCATGGAGAGTGTTATTTCAATTCTGTCAAAGTTGTAGTTCAAGAGTGATTGAATAATAAAGTATCCCCCGCACTCCCCTTTTACCAATGTAACACTGCTCACCTCAGAGCAGCAAGACTGTCTGGATTAATTGCAGAGAGGGACAATCTTAAGTGAGCATAAGGAAAAACCTGTCGGGGGGCAGGGTCTTCATTGTTCTCACAGCAAGAAGATTGTTCCTTGCTGTGAGCTGTCTGGTCAAGAGACCAGATTCCACATCTGAGGGGAGGTGGTTTACACTAGGTAAAAGGGGCTGGAGGGGGATACTTTATCATTCAATTACTATTGAACTACAACTCTGACAGTATTGAAATAACACTCTCCACAGCCCAAATATTATGAAGATTAATTGGAGCTGCTGTTTTTGAAACATTATTATCCCTTTAACACCTTAATGACCCATGACATACATGTATGTCACTGGGTGTAGGTCCTTAAAGGACTTTGTGGAATTCAGGGCTCCCCAAGTGGCTGCACGCCGTTCGGGGTGCCCTGAGTTGGACAGCACAAAAAAAAAAAGGTCCGTGGTCCTTAAGTACCAGAAACGTGCGTGCGCAGCCGGTCCTTAAGGGGTTAAAGAAAAACGAACACCAATATCAACACCTTGGTCTGGGCAAAAAAATCCTAATGGCTGCTACGTATCGATTCTGTGTGACATTGTTTTCTGAAATCTTTAATTTGTACCAGATATCATGCACAAGGAGGCAGACATGATTTTCAGGGCTATTATAAAAATTGTCATTTGAGGCCTACAGATACAGATTAACGTTTTGTTTCATTTTACTGTGTAGAGCACCCAAAAAAAGCTTAAAGGGGAACGACCACCCCGCAATAACTTAACCTTCATTGATTCTTCATCTGTCGACAAGCTGCTTAGTAGCGCTAGTCGCCAGAAATATTACCCGGTTCCGAAGATTTCTGCGTATTACCGATGCTCACAGGAGCAGGAAGCATGGACATCTCGTCACAGTGACGTCCGTGCGCCTGCGCTGTCAGTCCCTTTTGAGCGCTACTAAGCAGCTAGTCGCCAGATGAAGAATCAATGAAGGTTAAGTTATTGCGGGGTGGTAGTTCCCCTTTAAATGAAACCTACATAATTGTCCCCATTCTGAAAAATCTACCTTATCCCTCTTCGGTAGGGAAAATGCTGCCACGTTGATTGCGTATAGTTTGATTGGCAGCTCTTTCCCCCTTATACCATAAGCCTGCCCACTAGACAAGGAGCTGAGCTTCCAGATGAACACCTCCACTAGAGGATTGAGAGATAGGGTTTGTGGCAATGAGATTTTTTTTTACCCTGTACAAATCTATATACAAATTTTATGGAACATTACTAACACTTTCAAAGGCTATTTCTTCTATAATATTGAGAATTAGGGAAAAAAAAGAAAAAAAAAAAAAACCTCATGTCCACTTTAATATTCACATTGAATAAGATAAACAGGCTTGGGGGTGAAAGTTTCACTTTAACCCTTTGAGTGCCAGAGGTGTACGCAACGCATTGCAAAACAATGCGTTGCCTACCCCTCTGCCACTCAAAGGGTTAATAAAACCTATGGCATTGTTGATTGATACTGAGATTGCACATTTTGAAAATGGTGTAGGGCATTTGATAGGAAATTTGTAAATTGTTTAAACCTTTGCAATGCATTTGATACCTCTCTGGCACTCAAAGGGTTAACTCTGTACTTTAGACACGAGGGGACAGTCCGATTATCTTCTTTATACTGTGTACACGTCCAACAATTTCCAGGCATCATGCCTCTGGCATTTGGTCTCATCCCAACATGATATTAAAAAAAAAATGCCTTATTTGATTTATACAGACATAGCTCAAGAATCCCCATTACTTCCTATAATGAAATACCGAAAATTCTGTAACACCGCATGGTATGTAAACATTGCCTTTAAATGGAAGGAAACGGAGCTATGAATGCTTGGTGGACTTAGCCGTATAAATTCTTATTGTAAACATGAGCATAACTATTTACAGCCTGAGGATATATTATACACGTAATATTCATTCTTTCACTTTGTTTAAATAATAGTGTGTTCTCCAGCAAGTTGCTTTGCAATGTTCCTTTACCACCTAAGGGGTTACAAATGTAAGTTGCTCTTATGTGGAGGAACATACTTAACCCTTTATGTAACCATTGCAAAGCAATGGGTTGAACACCCCTCTGCCACTCAAAGGGTTAAAGTGGAGCTATTACCCCAAATAAAGACCCCCCCACCAATAATTATTCATATAGCGAGACGCATATAAATAGTAGTACTATCCAGCACAAGTACAGCGTTATTAAGAAATCCTACTCGATCGAGAGGAACAGGCAGGGTTTACTATTGAAGTGTCACATTTAAAGTTTTGCTTCATAAAGTGACACAGATTCTACATTTCGCGTCGATCCGAATGGCGCATTCACCATTTAGTGTGGTAACATGTCGCGATATGGGTGCAATAATGACGCAATATGGGTGTAATATTGACGCATTATGGGTGCAATAGGGGTGCATTAAGGACGCAATATGGGTGCATTAATGACACAGTATGGGTGCAATAGGAGTGCATTAAAATGTTAGTAATGTCCAACAAAAAGTTTTTTGCATTTAGAAGAGCTTAAAAAACTGAGCTAAATGCAAAAAAACATATCTCTCAAACCGCTATGGTTTAAGAGATACAGGCGTTTAAAGTTCGCTGTCTCCTACTGACAGCTGTAAAGTTGTCAGCAGGAGATTCATGTCGGTCGACATGGAGGCGCTTGAGAAGTGCCGAGATCCCTTCATTGGAATGGTCTAAAACGTGTGCTTGAAAACCAGGCACATGTTTTAGACCATTCCAATGAAGGGATTTGTGGTAAATAACAAGATCTCGGCACTTCTCAAGCGCCTCCGTGTCGACCAACACAAATCTTTTGCTGACAGCTTTACAGCCGTCAGTAGGAGACAGCGAACTTTAAACGCCTGTATCTCTTAAACCATAGCGGTTTGAGAGATACTTTTTTTTGCATTTAGCTCAGCTTTTTAAGCTTTTCTAAATGCAAAAACTTTTTGTTGGACATTACTAACACTTTAAGGATGCAATATGGGTGCATTAAGGACGCAATATGGGTGCATTAAGGACACAGTATGGGTGCAATATGGGTGCATTAAGGATGCAATATGTGTGCAACCCAAATCCAACCCAAAACCCAACAAAAAACAACCCAAATCCAACCCAAAACCCAACCAAAAAACAACCCAAATCCAACCAAAAGCCCACCAAATCCAACCCAAAACCTAACCAAAAACCAACCCAAATCCAACCAAAAACCCACCAAATCCAGCCCAAAACCCACCAAAAATAACCCAACCAAAATCCAACCCAAATCCAACCAAAAACCCACCAAATCCAACCCAAAACCTAACCAAAAACCAACCCAAAATCCAACCAAAAACCCACCAAAACCCAACCAAAAACCAACCCAAATCCAACCAAAAACCCACCAAATATTGCACCCATATTGCGTCAACATTACACCCAATTTGTGTCATTATTGCATCAATATTGAACCAATATTGCACCCAATTTGCGTAATTATTGCATCCATATTGCACCCAATCTGCGTATTATTGCACCCATAGTGCGCCAATATTGAACCCATATTGCACCAATATTGAACTCATATTGCACCAATGTTGCACCCAATTTGCATAATTATTGCATCCATATTGCACCAATATTGCACCCAATTTGCATAATTATTGCACCAATATTGCACCCATATTGCGTCATTATTGCACCCATATTGTGTACTTAATGCACCAATATTTCACCCATATAGCGTAATTATTGCACCCATATTGCGACACGTTATCGCACAAAATGGTAAATCTGCGTCACTTTATGACGCAAAACTTTACATGCAACACTTCAAATGGATACCACAGACAGGCATCTGTGCAGACATCTTGGCTTAGAGACATCTGCGCGCTTGCACTGTCCGTCCTGGTCTCCTGTAGGAAGCGCTGCATTGTACCGTAAGGTAACAGGAAGGGACTGATGATGCAGGCGCGCAGATGCCTCTAAAGCAAGAAGTCTGCCCGTCAGGCACACTCATGTCTAACACCTAGTCCATCTGGTCTGTAAGCAGCCCGATCCCCACTCCCAGGGTATAAAGAAAGAGCTCAAACATTGTAACAATATGTATTAAGCGCTACACAGGTTATTATATAAAAAAGGAAAACTCTCCTTAGAACAATACTGATAATATCTTTATTAAAAATGCATAAAAAATATACCTACTCAAAGGTGCGCTATATACTTCCTGTGAAAGAGAACTACCAATGCAGACCCCCAGCAGATTTGTGGTGTCTTGTTTGGGGCTGGGTCACGTTGTGTGTGGATGGGGACAGAATTGGGTCTCTGGCCTCTGCTGGGGGGTTTGCATTGGTAGTTCTCTTTCATGGGGAGTATATATCGCACCTTTGAGTGTATTTTTAATAAAGATATTATCAGTATTGCTCTAAGGAGAGTTTTTTTACTAGCCTGTGTAGTGCTACATATTGTTACAATTTTTTTTTTTTTTGGGGGGGAGGGGCGGTTATGGTCATACCTGGGAACTCTCAGGGTTTGACCCTGAGACTCATGGTTTTGACTCAAATCTCAGGGTCTCAGGTTGAAGGGCCAAATTCTCAGGGTGAGAGAGGTATGTGTCACCTACTATATGAATTTCCCCAATTAAATGTTTCCTTAGCCTCTAAACTGGTGCCATTAGTACCAGAAAGACAGTGGGAGATGTCCTGCTTGTCTTGTTTGTGTTCAGGCAGTGAGTTATCCAAACTGTAGCATGTTAAAGGTCCCTCGCACATGGACCGGAGCACCTCTGTGTTAGAGCAAGCAGGCACATATCGCATAAAATCTACATTATGGGAAGCTTTAAGGGTTAATATTTCAAAGATCTCAGGGTCAGCTCATCTTGAAAGTTCCCAGGTATGGTTATGGTTATCAGACTGGTGGCTGGTTGGGGTTGATGGGAATTGTAGTCTCCAACAGCTGAAGTGCCAAGAGATTCCTACCGGTTTTGACAGTAGGACAAAATGGTCAGTTGTACCGGGCTATGTGTCCCTTTAAACCAGGGACGCTCATGAAAGTGTCATTCATGTGTGTCCTCAGTTAAAGGGACAGTAATGTCCATTAAAATGTTTGTATAGATTTGTAGAGGGTAAAAAAAAGAATCTCATTGCCACAAACCCCCATCTCTCAAACCGCCAGGGACGTGCACAGACATTTTGGTGGGCTGGTGCTCAAATGAAGAAAAGGGCAATTTTCATAATTATTTTTTTATTTATTTTTTTTGTTAAAAGGGCACAAGGGCACTTTGGACAAAAGGGCAGGTGCTCAAGCCCCCTTGATGTCTATGTGTGCACGTGCCTGCAAACCGCTATGGTTTGAGAGATATTTACAACCAAAGTTCCCCCTCCCCTCCCCTCCCCTCCCCTTCTCTTGATGTCAACTTCTAGCTGACAGCAGGAGATCCCAGTCCGGGGATTTAATAACGGGATTTCAGCTCTGCTGAAGAGCCTCATTGTGTGGGCCGACATGGATCTCCTTCTGTTAGCTTTACAGCTGACATCAAGAGACGGGGAGAGAAGGAGGAACTTTGATTGCCAATATCTCTCAAACCATAGCGGTTTGAGAGATAGGGTTTGTGGCAAAGAGATTCTTTTTTTACCCTGTACAAATCTATAAAAAAAAATTTATGGGACACTACTATCCATTTAAAGGCGTGGCAGGTCAGCCTATCCTGTGATGTGCATAGTTTGCCCCTGAATTTCTACACTTTCTTTGCTCAAGTGACTTTGAGTTCCAAAAAATAGATGAGTATGGTCAGACATCACTGACCAATTGGTTTTCCTCTGCCATCAAACTCTTTGTTTCTACGTTAATTGTGTATTGTGAATGAAATGCTTGGGAACAATGTAGCAGACTGCAGTCTGCCTGGGAGGAGATATCATTGTTTGAAGAGCAGTGATGAGTTATGATGGGTGTGTATATTATTACACTACAGGCTTCCAACAAAACTGAGTCCAACACCGCTAACACATCCTGCTGTATCTCTCTCTTTCTCTCTCCCTCTCTCGACTCTTTGGAGACAGAAATTTACAGGCAGAGAGAGGCTGATCCCAGCTGCCCATTCAGACCGCAGATTAGACAAATATGACTCAGTGGAAAGTATCAGTTCACCTTTGTTAAACTCCAGCGTACAAAGGGCGTAACTGAGTATCTGTAGCAGTAACAATCTAGTTCAGCAGATTTTAAAAACTGTGACTGGCAAGTGGTTACTCATTAACCCTAAAGTTAATATTGATTTCAGGTTTTTTTTTTCTTTTGCATATCACATGTATTCTTCTGGACTTTTAACCTTTCAAGCGCCAGAGTGCCCACTGGCACTCAGAGGGGCAATGAGCAGATTCAAATTGCTTTTATACGGAGGAATGTGTTGTAATAATCAGTTATACTCATACCTCCCAACATTTCAAATTGCCAAAGAGGGACACTTGTATTTTAGAAGTGTTGCTGGGGGCGTGGCTAGTGGATGGGGCATTACTGGGGATTTTTAGGCTCTTTCATGACCTATTCATACCTCTTTGTGTAACCTAATAAATTACTTATAACAAGACCAAAGTATTTTATGTACACAGACTAATTTATAAACACATATACTGACATTTAAACAAACAATAATGCAAGTTTTATTGCTATAGAACAATATGATACACATATATACACACCACTCAATCTGATCTCTAAAAAGAGGGACATCAGAGTGGGAAAGAGGGACAGAGGGATTTGGGTCTAAAAGAGGGACACTTGGGAGGTATGTATACTTGTTAGTTATACCATAGGCCATATGGAGACAGAAAAAAGGAACAAACCAAAGGCACATCTGGGAACAGATAACAATTCCCAAAGTACGGCTTTGACCCCCCCCTGGAAACCTCTCTAACATTCAATGGTTTAACATCTGCATTTAAATCATTGGGAATTTGGAGATTTTGTTGTCCTTATCCTGCCGTTGGTTTGCACTGGAATTTCTTGTATTGGGCATGTACCCCAGTTATGACATCATCTGTGCAACGGGTGGGGGGGGGGGGTTCCCACAGACCAGGAGGAGCAATTATAAATTTGCATGCCTCCCTTCCTGCTCAGTCTTACACTGCAGAGCACAGCTTCCTGAGCAGGAAGTGAGGAGTAAAACTGATTCCACAACCAGATGGAAGAATAAGCACGTGCAATATGATATGTTTTAACCCTCTGAGTGCCAGAGGGGTACGCAATGCATTGTAAATCCCAGTCCCATCTCTCAAACCTTTATGGTTTGAGAGCTATACGATGCTAAAATCCTCCCCTCCCTCCTCTTTTACTGTAAGCTGACGTTTGTAGACACACTTTGTAGACTGTTCCAGTGAAGTATTTCTATATAGATTTTGGTATTTCGGCTCTGCTGAAGAACCACCTGCCGGTCCCGGGACCAGGATCTCCTGCCGTCAGCTCACAGCTAATGTCAGTAAGAGGGGAGGTAGGGGAGGATTTTAGCATTGTATATCTCTGAAACCATAAAGGTTTGAGAGATGGGACCGGGATCATTTAGTTTATTTTTGTAATAGCTGCAATATATATATATATATATATATATATATATATATATATATATATATATATATATATATATATATATATATATAAAGAGTACTGGGCCACTCTGACAGTAATGAAATAACACTCTCCATGGCCCAAATTCTATAAAGATTAATTGGAGCTGCTCTTTTTTTTTTTTGTGAAACATTACTATCCCTTTAACCTTTTAAGCACCAGAGGGGTGTACAACACACTGCTTTTCAATGTGTTGCACCCCCCACTGATTCTTAAATGGTTAAGTAGACGCACACACTGTCTGCTTCAGTTTTAAAAAAACTGCCGCAACTGTCATGTCCTCCTCTATGGATATGACATCCGCATACCTCCCAACATTTCAAATTGCCAAAGAGGGACAATTGTGCTTTAGGGGGTGTGGCTGGTGGGTGGGGCATTAATGAGAATTTTTAGCCTATTTCATGACCTACTGACACCTCTTTGTGTTACCTAATAAATGACTTATAACAAGACCAAAGTATTTTATTTAAGCAGACTAATTTATAAAAACATATACTGATGTTTAAAGAAAAATTAATGTTAGTTATATTGCTGCACAGCAATGTGATACACTTATATACACACCACACAATCTGATCTCCTTCAAAGAGGGACATCAGGCTGGGAAAGAGGGACAGTGGGATTTGGTTCTAAAAGAGGGACTGTCCCTCCTAAAGAGGGACACTTGGGAGGTATGCATCCGGGACTGACTGAAGATGTTATCTCTTGAACCAAGGAGTAAGAGTAAAATTCATAGGGGCTATTAGGATTTTGCGAGGCGTGTGTAAATATTATTAGGAGGTTTTACTTCTCCTTTAAGCTTAGACCTGGGAGTGGTGTCATTTCCTTCCTTTTCGGTGACATCACTCTGTTTTAAGCATAAGATTTCTACGAGTCTTGCCCCCTTCCTATAAGAGACAGGAGACAGCGCGATGGGGTGTCACGGCTGACTGACAGCTAGCTGCCTCATTGAAAACACGTCTGTTTGTTTCTTTAGATTTAATTTTACATTTGGTTGCTGTTTCCAGTCAGTGATATTGTTTATATTTTAGGTGGAGGAAAATATTTTTAGCTTACATTGTAATCTGTTCCCCACATGTCTCAGACACGGTTGGGCACAGCTGATTTTCATCCAGGTCAGCGACCCTGTGCTTTTTGCCTGTGAGCTGGTACCTTTTATCAGTGGCTCTGTACATCTGCTTTTTGGCTCTTTGTGTACCAAGAATAAGGTGACCTAGGGGTTGTGCACTAAGGTGTGATAAAGAGGTGATAAAGTGGAGATGACTTCTCCAGTGATATCCCTTCTCCAGTTCATATGTTATTCTGTGAAGCCAAAGAGCTAAGATCGCACAAAGTCTGGAGATCTTAGTGCATTGGCTCCATAGAATATCATAGGAACAGGAGAATTGATATCACTGGAGATGTTATCTCCACGTTATCACCTCTTTATCAGGCCTTAGTGCATCTCCCTCCAGGCACCTTTCTTTTTAGATATCCGCCCCTGTTTATAGGGACATATACACTGAGTAAGGCGGAGCAATCCTGTGCATAAATGAGACAAATACAAATTCCCATTGATTTAAATTGGGCGTTTAACCCCTCGAATGCTAATGCCCTCCAAAACATTGCTTCACAATGCTGTGGGGACCACACTAGCATTCAAGGGATTAACCCTTTGTGTGCCAGAGGGGGTGAGCAATGCATTGCTGGGCAGTGCCTTGCATCCCCCCCCTTGTCATTCAAAGGGTTAAAAAAAATGAACACCTTGAGGACTAAAGGGGTGTGTAACTTCTCTGGTCCTCAAGGAGTTAAATCAGTGGGAATTTGGAGACCTCTTGCACATTCAAGGGGTTAAAATCCTAATTTAAATCCATGGGAATTTTCGGTTCTTCCCTATAGTACAATTGGTTGGCCCCAGAACGCCTCCACTTTCCTTTTGATCATACTCCCCTTAATGCTTTCACTGCTACAATGGATTCTGGGTAACAACAAGGTAATATACCCCATAATACATTCACTTTTTTGGAGAAAACTATTCAGATTTCAATTTTACAACAAAGTTCACCTATTTGAATGCATTCTTAATGTTTACTATGACCCATGTCTTCAGGTCAGTAGGCCTGCCCTGTGTTGACACCCTGCTGAGCAGGCTGCGGTGTGGGAGTGATTCCATGGCAAACTGCACTGTGTGATTAACCTCACAATCCTGTCATGGTAACAAAATAACCTCCAGCAACTCTCAGTCACTAAATACAGAGGAAACGAGTCACTGGTATCATGTGGAACCGGCATTTCCTGTCTGACAAGTAAAAAGCACAGTCTTGTTTTATACATCACCGGCCTTCATGATACTAAAAGAATATTTTCTAACAAGTAGTGTAAAAGCCCGCGTACATGGTCCAAAGTGCATGACAGCAGGTACCAAAGGCTTCCTGCGTTCAGGCAGTCCCCACTGGGCATGTCCGGCCTGCAGTGTCTACTGCGCATGACTGCATCTCTGGCCTGCTATCACTGCGTTCGGGCAGTCTCTACTGAGCATGACTGCATCAGACAAGCATACGTCTGGCGGATTATTATATAGGATATGATATGTCTATACTGTATTATCCATTAAAAGGGTACAGTGCCCTATACTGTACTTTGTGAAGTGTATAGGCGTTTCTCAGAGTAAAACTTCTTTCCTCTGCAGCTTGTTTTATGTTTTCCTGTGCATTGCAGTCATTAGTCTTAACCCTACAAGCACCAGAGGGGTGTGCATACCATTGAGAAGACTTGTGTTGCGATGACACTGCTCTGGCAGTGAAAGGGTTAATGGATTAACAACAATGGAATGTGCATGCTGACACTAGTGCATCTTGTTAGTGCTGCCACTGACATTTGAGGCTAGCTCCAGAGGAACTGCATTGCCCTATTCATACATTCCTCTATCTATCTATCTATCTATCTATCTATCTATCTATCTATCTATCTATCTATCTATGTATCTGTCTTTCTAATATCTATCTATCTATCTATCTATCTATCTATCTATCTATCTATGTATCAGCTGGCATCTGTAATGTATGTATCTTTAGACCACCAGTTACTGGTCAGTATTTTAGTCTGTCTTTAGTTGACAGCGCCTCCCGATAGGCTCCAGTGGTCTCAGTGGTGTACCTAATGAGTGAGGGTCCCGGCTGCTGGAAACATTTTTGGCCCCTATAATATTGTTCTTCTTAGATCAGCAGAGGTCCTTGCAACACAATGGGAGACTCTTCTCCCCACCCCATGAGCAAGCCTAAAATTTCCACTGGGGAGGTTGTTTAAAAAAAATAATAATTTAAAAAAACTATATATGTACTAGTTGAAGAGCCCGTGTACACAGGCCACAGTGCCACCCAGCAACGGCCGCGGTGCAGTCATGCACAGTAGAGACTGCCCGCGCTGCTTCTGATATGGATGGGGCGCTCCGAATTCAGACAGGACTACGGTCTGAATTCGGAGCCCCGTTCCGTTATCAGCCGCGGCGTGGGCAGCCTGTAGTGCACATGACAGCTTCTGACAAACATACATTTAGCGAATTATTATAAAGTATTTTACACTAGTGTGTATGTATATATATATATATATATATATATATATATATATATATATATATATATATATATATATATATATATATATATATATATATATATATATACACACACATCCAATTAGGAAGCACTCCTATCGAATAATTCAAGACCTAGGTGCTATGGTGTTTGGGAAGTCTATTACCAACGTATGAAGGTACACCAGCACTCTCAGGATTTTTGGAAAAGATTTATTATTCCAGTGATAGTCAACGTTTCAATACGGTCCTGATGAAAATGTCTTAACCACATTGAAACGCTGACTGTCACTGGAATAATAAATCTTTTCCAAAAATCCTAAGAGTGCTGTGCATCTTCCTACGATATATATATTTATGTATAAAATGAATAAATAAGATTGGCATAATGATACCTTGAACTTGTACTGTATAATTGTGAATCCCAATGCCATTGCAGGTCCTGTATATGGACCTGTTGTGGGCAAGCTATTGGCCTCCTGCTAATGTTGCACTACAATTCCCATGATTCTCAGCCATTCAATGACCATGTGATGATGATGGAAGTTGTAGCCCAACATGAGCTGTCAGACTACAGTTTGTCTCACCCCTGGCCTAGATATATGGAGAACAGCAGCAATAAAGTCTTTGGAGTGCTAATGCTTTGATCCTGTCTTATAGGAGGCATGGAGCTGTTTAGAACAGTGACTAGCCTCATGCAGAGGAACGTGGGGATGAAGACTGCAGTGCTCTGTCACTGAGATATACATATCTGTAAACATGTTGACTTGATCTATGATTTGCACTAGGTCTATAACTGCAACAGTATAGGAATAAAGCAGATTAAAGGGATAGTAATGTTTCACAATAAAAGCAGCTCCAATTAATCTTCATTGTATTTGGGCCATGGAGAGTGTTATTTCAGTACTGTCACAGTTGTAGTCCAAGAGTAATGTTCGAAGTACAAGTGTTGCAAAGATTTGCTGCCCTACAAAGTTACATTAAGAGCAAGGGATCAATCTAAAAGGAGTAGTAAGCTTTTTTTTTTAACCCTTTCAGTGCTAAAGGGGTACAGAACTCATTGAGCGGCAATGCATTGTGCATCTCTCTAGCACTGATAAGGTTATGGGAAAAATATTCGGTATAGGGCTTTCCTGTTAAAGGGATAGTAATGTTTCACAATAAAAACAGCTCTAATTAATCTTCATAGTATTTGGGCCATGGAGAGTGTTATTTCAATACTGTCAGAGTTGTAGTTCAAGAGTAATTGAATGATAAAGTGTCCGCTTCCCGCCCCTTTTACTGATGTAACACTGCTCACCTCAGAGCAGCAAGACTGTCCGAATGGATCACAGAGAGGTACAATCTTCAGTGAGCATAAGGAAAAACCTATCAAGGGGGCAGGGTTATCCTTATGATCACAGTAAGAAGATTGTCCCTTGCTGAGACCTGTCAGGTCAAGAGACCAGATTCCACATCTGAGGGGAAGTGGCTTACACTGTGTAAAAGGGGTGGGAGGGGGACACTTCATCATTCAATTACTCTTGAACTACAACTCTGACAGTAATGAAATAACACTCTCCATGGCCGAAATACTATGAAGATTAATCGGAGCTGCTGTTTTTGTGAAACATTACTATCACTTTTAACTTTTTTGTGCTGCTTTTGCATAAAGAAAATACATATTTTTGAATAGCTTACAGGCTATAAGTCACTGTTTTTACCAATGAACAAATTAATGCGGCTGTTACACATATCAATAACTGATCATGTGACCAACAGTTGCAAAAACCTGAACGCCCCTGTAACCAAACTATTTTCCAAATAACCAATAGGAAAACTAGCTTAGGTGTTGCTCACCACTGCACAGGAACATCTAATCAGGGAGCGAAGGGCGAAAGTACAAGAAAGACGCACATATCACTGCCTCTTATCAGCCGGCTCATATTTGCCTGTTTGTATTACAGTAGACCTGTCACTTTAAGATAAGTTATTAGTTAATTTTAAAAGGACGCTAACATCAAACAATGTCATTGATGGGGTATATCATTTTAACCCTTTGAGTGCCAGAGAGGTATCCAACGCATTGCAACGTTGGATACCCCTCTTGCACTCAAAGGGTTAAATACAATGTATGTCCATCTAGCATCTGTAAAAATGAGTTATTTTATGTTAGTCTGCAAAATCCAATCCTAAATGTGCATTTTAATGCATATGTAGGTTATCCTATATAGGCACATTGTAGTTAATTCTATGTGCAGAGCTCATACAGCTACTGTAATGAGATTCACACAGACAAATAGGCAGCTTCTCAGCTAGAGCTTTGTTATGTCATTAAACTCATACCTCCCAAGTGTCCCTCTTTAGGAGATATTAGGGGTACATACCTCCCAAGTGTCCCTCTTTAGCAGATATTAGGGGTCTATACCTCCCAAGTGTCCCTCTTTAGGAGATATTAGGTGAACATACCTCCCAAGTGTCCCTCTTTAGGAGATATTAGGGGTCCGTACCTCCCAAGTGTCCTCCTTAGGAGATATTAGGGGTCGATACCACCCAAGTGTCCCTCTTTAGGAGATATTAGGGACCGGTACCTCCCAAGTGTCCCTCTTTAGGAGATATTAGGGGTCCGTACCTCCCAATTGTCTCTCTTTAGGAGATATTAAGGGTCTGCACCTCTCAAGTGTCCCTCTTTAGGAGATATTAGGGATTCATACCTCCCAAGTGTCACTCTTTAGGAGATATTAGGGATTCATACCTCCCAAGTGTCCCTCTTTATGAGATATTAGGGGTCCATACCTCCTAAGTGTCCCTCTTTAGGAGATATTAGTGGTACATATCCATACCAGCCAATTGTCCCGATTTATGCGGGACAGCCCCAATTTCAGGGCCCAAAGCAGCTGTCCCGCCCGCATTACACTATGTCCCGCTTTTCTGAATTGTTCCCCACTTCATTAGATTTGCCTGGTCCGCTCCAGCTTCCTACAGACACCACTCTCATCACATTGCTGAGCGGCGAGACGCCTAATTGACTGCACATGCCTGCCACACTTGATATATGTGCACGCAAGCAGTATTAGAGCGTACTCTACCTTTGGCCACCTGCTGATCAAGAACTCTTGAGTGGCTAAGCACTGCAGCAACCAGCAACGCGTCTAAAAAACAAGTAACTGTCAAACTGTGCCTCATAGTTGTCTCGACAACCTGATCTATCATCTGAAAGGTACAATGACTAGTGACTTGTTTCTTGTCTCACTGATCTCTGTCTCTCACTATGAGCAGTGGCGGCACCTTCCAGTTTATTGCGTGCGTGGGAGGGGGCACGGCCATGGCCACGTGGTGCTTCATGAACGAGAGGTGAGTAGTACATACTACCACAGTGGCCTGCCTGGCCTCAAAGTGACATGGAGGCGGCAGGCCAGGATGATGATGACCAGTGAGTTCTTTTTGAAAATGTTATTTCTATGCAGAGTGCACTCCTGACCGGGCATACCACCCAGCAGCCTCAGCAGTCAAAGCTGCCACTGCTGGGCCTTGCTCAGCTGGCTAACAGCTTGCTCAACAGTATCATGGCATCTATGCTTTACCCTTAGAGTGCCTGCCAGAGTGATATTCAGTGCATTGCGCACCCCTGACACTCAGATGGTTAACTAATGCAACGAGGTGAGCTCTGGATGCTGCTTGCAGCCAGCACTCACCTCGTTGCTTTAGTTACCCCTCAGTGTGCAAGGGGTGCACAATGAATTGAATACTCTTCTGGCAGGCACTCAAAGGGTTAAACTTTTAAGTGTTAAACTACCTGGGGACTCTGGGTTATTCTTTGACAGATCGCTGCCCCTTACCTGGGATTTAGAGGTGCAGATCTTATACCAAATCTGTTCTAGTTAGCCACCCCTGTGAGTCCTACAATAACAGGGACGTTTAGAAAATGACTCCCACACAAGCTTCTCTCTGTGTCTGTGTGAGCAGACTAACGTAGGGCTGTGCAACCTATGGCTTACCAGCTGTTGTGGGAGAGAAACTACTATCAGAGGTTGCAGCAGTTGCTTGCTTTCAAGCATCTGAAGGGGATGGTATGTTCTGCCCACATTATGGTGGGTAGGAATTTGAGTTGTCATGCTGAGTGTTGAAGGATACTATGTTATTAATTAGCTACATTGACATGGG